>CM049568.1:35788177-36168177 GCA_027123335.1 Amphiprion clarkii
CTGATTGAAATGACTAAAAAATGTCCAAAATAATTGAAGACTTGCTCAGAATTACTCAAAATTGTCCAAAATCTAGAAATTGTCTCAAATATTTAATATATATATATATATATATATATATATATATATATATATATATATATATATATATATATATATATATATTCATGAATGATCTGCATTGTCAAAAAAAAATTAAGTCAGATTTTGTCAAAAATCATCAAAAATGTGGGAAAACAATAAATATTTGTTCAAAATTACTTGAAATCGTCCACAATTACTTAAAAACAGTCTAAAATGTTTAGAGAATTGTCCTGTATGAATAAAAAAACTAGAAGAAAATTACCCAAAATTTATTAAAACTAATTTAAAATGGTCTAAAATTATCTTAAAAATCATCCAAAATGTGTCCAGAATTATTGACAAATGGTTTGGCGAACATCTGATTTACTCCATTTGAAGTTAAAAAAAAAAAAAAAAGTCCTAAATATATTTTAAAAAATGCCTCAAAAGTGTGACATTACTCAAAAAAATTATCCAAAAATAAATAAAGACTTGCTGAGAATTATTCAAAACTGGAAATATATTTAAAAATGTGCTAAAAATTACAAATAAATAATCATTAATAAATTGCCCAAAATTATTCAATATTTTTTCAAAGTTGCTCAGAAGTTGTTTCATGTGACTAAAGAACTGTTGTAAAGGAAAAATAAAAAAAAATTAGAACATTCAAAAACTGGTCAAAATGTTTCTAAAATCATCCAAAATGACCAAAGAGTTGTCAAAATGTCATGTTTATTATTATTATTATTATTATTATTATTATTATTATTATTATTATTATTGTTGTTGTTTGTTATTATTGTTATTATCGTTATTACCATGTTTCATGTCGACTCTGTAAAAACACACGAGAAGAAAAAACTCAGTAAAAACATTTTATTTTACAAATCAGACCAACAAACAAAAAACTACTTAATAAACAAACAGAGTAGAGAAAGTCCAGAAGAGTGGGTTCAATCCAGTCTGGTTTCTGGGGTCCAGTCTGGTTTCTGGGGTCCAGTCTGGGTTCTGGTCTCCAGTCTGGTTCTGGGGTCCAGTCTGGTTTGTGGGGTCCAGACTGGTTTGTGAAGTCCAGACTGGGTTCTGGGGTCCAGACTGGTTTGTGGGGTCCAGACTGAGTTCTAGTGTCCAGGCTGGGGTCCAGACTGGTCTGTGGGGTCCAGAGTTGGTTCTAGGATCCAGACTGGTTTATGTGGTTCAGACTGGTTTGTGGGGTCCAGTCTGGTTCTGGTCCAGTGGACTACTTCTTGGCGTAGGTGATCTTCATGGCGCAGGTGGCGGTGATCCTGAAGCCTTGAAGGGCATCTTTAGCTACTCCCGCCTGTGCGTCACTCTCAAACTCCACAAAGGAAATATCGTGTTTCCCCGGAACCAGCCGGACCTCTTTAAACCCAGGAAACCTGCAGAAACCAGAACACTGATTGAGGGCATCTGATACTGATCAATTACTGATAATGAATTAACTTTCTAACTGTGCAAAACTGTAAAAAAAAATGTGCTAAAAATGACAAATACCGTATTGGCCCGAATATAAGACGACCCTGATTATAAGACGACCCCCTCTTTTTCAAGACTCAAATTTGAAAAAAGACTTTTTGAACACCAAATTAATTTTCATACAGAAAATAATTACAGTACATCTGAAACAAATGATTATAACAATATATTTGAGAGAAAAAGCATGTTATTTTGCCTCATTCAAATCTTAATATCTGAACTGGCCTGGGGAGTCAAGTTCAGCATTCGCTTCAATGATATCTGGCGCCATCTAGCGTCGTGAATGGGTATAATGTTTAGACCCCGAATATAAGACGACCCCCACTTTTTCAGTCTTATTTCAATGCAAAAAACACCGTCTTATATTCGGGCCAATACGGTAAATAATCATTAATAAATTTCCCAAAATTATTCAATATTTGTCCAAAATTACTCAGAAATTGTCTATATGATAAAAGCTGCCATAAGTGCATAAAAAATAGGACAATATAAATACAAATATTGGTCAAAACAAATGTAAAAATTATCCAAAATGACTTAAAATGTCCCAAATCATTGGAACATGATGCAAGTAAAGATCTGATTTTCTCCATTATGACTAAAAATCATTAAACATTTAAAAATTGTCCAAAATATCTTTAAAAATGTCAAAATGACTCAAAGCTGATTAAATGACTTCATCGGATATTCATTTTAGACTGATTGTGAGTCATTCTGGATAACTTACAAGTTATTTAATTACTCAGTACTCTGGAGACGGTTTAACGAATTGTGGATAAATTTCCAGTAACTTTGTACAGACTTAGCCAGCTGAGCTAATGTTTTATGTGAGAGATGTCTGGAACATTCAGGAATATTAAAAAGGACAGACTCACTGGTTGAACAACATGGACAACATCATCTCGTTTGTCTCCTCGGGGAGGTTACTGAGGAACAGGATGTAGTTGGGCGGATTGTCTGGAACCTGAGAACACAGCAGAACATCATCAGCAAACGGTCAAATAAACCAGAATCTGAGAAAACAAGGCTTCATTTAGACGGAAACAGTTTTACAATTATATCTTCTAGTTAATTTCTTATTTTTATTAAGAAAAGAAAGTTTTTTATTATTATCATGACAAATATTGTTGTGAACATAAAGTCTGGACCTCTGGATTAGTGCAGCGTCACTGAATCATTTTATTTCCTGGTGTTTTTGTCGTTTTATTTGACAGCAGAGTGAAGACACAAAACAAGCACTTTATTATCTTCTGCACAAACCAGAGATACAGTTTCTGGTTAGTACATAATTCCACACAGATATCTAACATCTTCAACAGGAAGCAGCAGATAAACCGGGTCTTACCTGGACTGCAGGTGAGTGGACAGGTGGAGCTGAACCCTGCAAGAAACAAGACGATGATCAGAAAACAGCTTAAGTTTACCTTCACCTGAGAAACTTTAAGAACAGCTGATGAAGATCATCTCGGTACGAGTCCAGTATGACTCCAGCATGTGTGCACTTTTGCTGTTCAAACCATGATACATCCCATAATATCTATGCTCAAAGCTGGTTATGGAGAAACTGAACAGAAACCAGGTTCAGTGTTTAGACTTCGAACGTTCTAAGCGAGACTAAACTTAAAGACTTGGGAAAGGAGAACATCCCCTGTAGAAAGTTCTAGATTAGACTTTGAAGGTCTACTCTAGAACTTCAAGGAAATCTGGAAATATTCCCAGTATGAAGGTAGAACTCTGATTAAATGATTTTGGCCATTTTTGGGTCATTTTGGTTTATTTTTTTACTGATTAAAGGCAGGTTTTGAATCGTTTTGGAAAGGTCTGTCTCATTTTGGTCAAGTTTTGAGTAATTTAGGGAAAGTTTTTGAAGCATTTTTGATGAACTTCAGCTACAATTTTCTGGTCTTTTTGGACCCACCTCTATGGACTTCAAGGCTTTAAATCTCCAGTTCTGAATGTTCTCAGTGAGACTAAACTTAAAGACTGGAAGCAGGAAAGGAGAACGTCCCCTGGAGAAAGTTCTAGAGTAGACCTACCGACAACTGTCCAGTTGTCGGTAGGTCTACTCTAGAATTTTCTACGGGGACATTCTCCTACATGGACTTCAAGGACCTTGAACTCTGGAATTATTCACAGTATGAAGGTAGAACTCTGATCATTAATAAAGTTACTGGAGAAGAAGAACCAGATGGTTTCGGCGGAAGTTCTGAGGAGGTTCTGGGGGGAACTTTGTTCAGATCTAGTCGGTTTAATGTAGAACAACCCCGTTCCAAAGTCAGAAAACAGCTTCAGAGTTTAGTTTTTTGGCTCCATTTGGTCGTCAGGTCACTGAACTGCAAGAATTTAGATGAAACAACCTGATGCTGGACATCTGTAAACTGAAACTCACCAAAGCTGGTTTCTTGGTGAGGTTCGCTGCCAGCTCCTGAGCCTTCTTCTTCTTGTCCTTCTTCTTCTCCTTGTCACCGTACGTTCCCTTCACCTTGGCGATGACCTCGGAGTCGGTCTTGGCGTATTGGATCCTCTGAAAGACAGCAGGACGTTAGCGAGGTGACACTATGGATGGCGGCCCTGGACCGGCTGGGACGGGTCCTACCATGGGTTTGTTGTAGAACGGGAAGCCCTGCAGCTGCCTCAGCGCGTTAGTGGCGGCAGCCAGCTCCTTGAAGACGACGAAGGCCTGCCCTCTCATCTTCGTCGTCTTCATGGCCACGATGTCGATGATCTGCCCGAACTGGGAGAAGAGCGCATAGAGCGAACGCTTCAACTCTGCAGGACGAACAAAAGGATGAGTTTAATCAAGAGTAGAGAGACTTAGACTGAACTTTATTAATCCCTAGAGGGAACTTCAGTTGTTCCAGCAGCATGGATATTCATCAAAGACAGCAATAAGACAACACAGAATATTAGGGTCGGGTATAAAGTGAAGGCAAACTACATAATAGATTAGAAAACATCTTTTTTTTTATTTGAGAACAGTTTATTTTGATCATGTACCATAGCTTCATTCATGTTGGCTTTTTTTTTTATCAGAAATGGATCCTTCAATCTGTGGAAAGAGAGTAAAAAAACAAACTAATTCACCTTCTTTCTTGACTTTGTCGTTGATGTTGTTGATGTAAATGGTGTGGTTTGGTCGGATATCCATGGTGGAGTCTGGACAAAACGACAGGAGCTCAGGTTTAATGTCTCGACTCTAATGTTCTTTATGTTGCTTATCTTATAAAACAACTTCCAGCTTTTAATATTTTTATTTAAATGTAGCAGTGATAAATCAGTGATAAACGTCACTTTCAATAGGGCCATTTTACAGACAGAGTACTTTTCTTATAACACCATTAAGCACAGTTTGCTACTTCAGTAAAAGACCTAAATACTTCTGTATTAAAGTAAAAGACAAATACTTCTGTACTTCAGTGAAACACCCGAGTACTTCTCCACCGGTGTATATTTTGCTCCGGTCAGTAAAAAGGCTCCATAAACTCATGTTCTTTAAACAGTAATAAAACTAGGACCGTATTTGTCCAGTTAGTTGCTAACATTAGCATACGTTAACTTCACGTTGGCTAGCTGCAGTCATTCATACCGTTAGCTTAGCTATTAGCTTTCAGGCTTTTTGTAGCTTTAAACAGCAGAAAGTTTCTCAATAAAACATCACAGCTCTTTTATTTACCGAGTCGCTGTCAGGTGCTCAGTCTGATTGCACTCAGGTGAGAGTTAGAAGAAATTAGAGGAAAATTAACCTCACCTGCTCCCCGCTCATGAACTACAGGAAACAACAGGAAACAACAGGAAACACTAATGCTGCCGCCGGCTGCCTGTTGAAGCAGCTCTGGCCGCTGCCGCCCCCAGCAGGCCGGGAGGAGAACTGCAGGTGGCGTTTCACTCATTCATTCATCAAGCTTTGTTTACACAAATAGAATAAATTAAAACAAAAAGATATTTGTGATAATAATAATAATAATAATAATAATAATAATAATAATATAATTATAAAAACATATAAAACACAAATAAAAACAAAGTTTGCTCATAGGAATTCTTGGATTTGTTAGGTTTTCATGTATATTTTACAGGGGCATAACTTTAGTGTTATATTTGTCAGCGTAATCTCCATGATTAATAATACTGCAGTGTCTTGGCTTTAATATTGAAATTAGTTAGATTAATCACCATAAATAATAATATTGTACGGTCTTGGATTTATTATTTAAATTAGTATAACTTTGTATGGTAAACATCTTGAAGTTCTCATGACTTCCGTACACGTAATGTTTATATCTGCTTCTGTTTGTCACCTGAGAGCTAACAGGCTAACAGGCTAACAGGCTGCTGACCGGTCACCGGGGATCTGAGCCGGTTCACACCGGGACAGCGACGCGGTGTCAGCGGACCCTGATACTGCCGGCGGCCCTCCCCTTTTCCCGCTCCGTGTCTGTGTGGTTTGTTCCGTCCGAGAGTCGTCAGCCTGCCGCTTATCTCTGCGACTTTCGCCCCCTTTATCCCGCCGCTAGCCCGTTAGCCCGCCGGCTAACCAGCTGCCATAAAGCAGCGCCGCTTGCTGTGAAGCTAACTGACCGGGACGGGACGCACCGCAGCGGGATGTGCCATGGCATCGGTCCGGGTGGCTGTGCGGGTCCGGCCCATGAACAGGAGGTGAGTTGCGGACAGTGACGTTGTGTTTTGACGTCTAACGTCTTGTTTTAACCACTTGTTTTAACGACTTTAATGTGACTGTGTGACGCTAACGGCTCAGACAGATGTGTGCTAAAGTCCACAGCAGCGGGGTAACGGCTGCTCGCTGCGGCTCCACGGGGCTGAAAAGGACTCATATCACACCTGCACTCTCTGTCTGAGTGGGTTTGTGGTTTTCATGGCTGGTGAGCAACAGCACCAGGTGTTTTAAGTGTTTAAAACACAGGCTGTCCTCACCTGGATGAGTCTGAGACTGCAGAGATTACAGCAGATTAACTAACTAGCTAACTAACTAACTAGTAAGCTAACCCACCACATCAGTCCCTTCCAGGGGCAGATCTGAGGCTGATCTGGGGAGGCTGCAGCCCTTGAATCCTGATCATCTGCAGCAGAGAATCCAGGATGTTCATTAAACTCTGTGATCCTGTTTTTTTGATCATCTGGTTTCTGGGCCAGATAACATGTTGACCACATGTTTACTGCTAAAGAGAGAGCACACACCAGCAAAATAAAGTGAACTATGTACAGCTTTGGGTGGAAAAACCTTTTAAACCGTGACTCGTGAGCTTAAAAGTTCTATTTGGGGTGGAATAAACCTTTAAAACTGCAGGTACTTGGACAGAAAGTAATATTTTGGGTGGTATAAACTATAAATACAAGGAAAGTGGTGTTTTGCCTGCAACAAATCTCATAAAACTACAAGTACTTGAACAGAAAGTTGTATTTTTGGTGGATTAAACCCTAAAAACTACTAATACTTGGACAGAAAGTACTATTTTGGCTGAAATATACATTTAAAGCAATACCTTGTGCACTTTATTCTTCATTCAGCTACGTAGAACCCAGTACCTCTGAGCAACCAGAATATATTTTCACTGATTCTGTCGTGATTCAGAGGTTTTCTATGACGGTCATTGAAAAGTGTGGAGCCAGAATATAAATACATGTTTTTCTGTGTGGAGACGTTTTTATCACTTAAGGTGGAAATGATTCATCTGTAGATGCCGAGTCTTCACAGGGATGAAACCTGCTTGAAGAGTCTGTAAATTCAGATTCAGGACGTTCATCATTTAGTTTCATTCCTGAAGGAGTCGCACAGATGTGGTTTCAGGAGGTGTTTGGGGCAAAAGTGTGATCCAGGATCTCTGAAGGAGTTTAATTCAATGTCTGTCCAGAAGGATGAGTTTGGCGTCAGTCAGACTGAAGACTAAAAACATTCATTCCTGATGTTTCACAGGGAGAAGGACCTGACTGCAAAAACCATCATCAAGATGGAAGGAACCAAAACCTCCATCACCAACCTCAAGGTACTTTTGTCTGTTATTGCTTCCCTCAGGCTGTGTCCTCTAGGTGTCCTCTTGTTGTTCTCCCGGTGTCCTCTAGGTGTCCTCTAGTTGTTCTCCCAGTGTCCTCTAGGTGTTCTGCAGGTGTCCTCCAGGTGTTCTGCAGGTGTTCTCTATGTGTCCTCTAGGTGTTCTGCAGTTGTTCTGGTGGATCAGTTGGTGGATCTCCTCTCAACCCTCTTTTCAACCGGGGTGGAGCCCGTTCGGAGTTGGAGCCGGCGCCCGACTTGGCGCCGGTTTTTTGTGTTTCGACCACCGGAGCTGCGGCTCCGGGCTCCAAAAACTGGGGCCGTTTCGGGCACCAACTCGTTGCTGGGCCAGAGGTGGCCAAAGTTGAGAGCCGAGCACGTCACGGGCAGGGGGCGGGGTTACGGTGACCGACGATCAACAGCGGAAACACAGAACTTATTGCGCTTGTTTAACCGCTAAGTAATGAATGCAAGCGTAGTCGAAGCTAAGTAGCTAAGCTAACGCTAGCACGTTTACTGTTAAGTATCCAAATGTCTTTGACAATTACCTTGCTTCTCAAACGTGATGGCCGAGCATTGGAACGGCGACGCCTTCGACGATGGCCGGTACACTAGCAAAGCCATGAACACCACTCCAATGAAGTCCTCCATTGTTGTTGTGTGGGTTTCCGTGCGGTGCGAACGCTGTTGAACGGCTACGTACGCAGTGACGTACACACGTTTTGTGGTGGTGCAACGACGCAGCTCCAACTTTGCTCCTTCCGAATGGAAACACAAACCCGTTCTGGGGCGGCATGAGATTTGAACCAAAAAAGCACTGGCTCTCAACTTTGAACCAACCTAGCACCTGGTGCTCTTTGGTCGAAAGCCCCTATCAGATTGACCAACCAATCCTGGACCAATGTCTTCTCTTTAACTTTAATCGGTCCAACGTGATGCAGACTGTCTGACATATTTAACCTTTACTAAATGTTTACTGGTAGTCCACTCCAAACTAACTAACAACATGTCGAACAAGTTGCTAGAGGTCCATGGACTAGTTTTCAAGGATTAGAACTAGTTCTAGAAGTATGAGGAAAAGTTAGAAAAGTCTGCAGTCTAGTTGTAGAAGTCGGAGGACTAGTTGTAGAGATCTAAGGATGAATTAGAGAGGTCTGAAGTCTAGTTGAAAGAACAAGATGTTGTTGTAGGATTCCGAGGACTAGTTGTAGAGGATTGGAACTAGTTGTAGACATCTGGTGACTAGTTTTAGAGTTGTGAGGACTAGTTGTAAAGTTCAAAACTAGTTGTAGACATTCCAAGATTAGTTGTAGAGGACAGGAATTCATTGTTGAGGTCTTTACCTAGCTGTAGAGGTGTGAGGACTAGTTGTAGAGGATTTGAACTAGTTGTTGAAGTCTGAGGACTAGAGGTGTAAGAACTATTTTTAGAGGTTTAGAACTGGCTGTAGAGGTGTAAGGACTAGTTGTAGAAGATGGAAACTAGTTGTAGAGATCTGAGGACTAGTTGTAGATTTCTAAAACTAATTGCAGAGTTTTGGAAATAGTTGTAGTGGTCTGAAACTAATGTTAGAGGACGGGAACTATTTGTTAATGTTTTAACTAGATGTAGACATGTGAGGACTACTTGTTGAGGTCTGAGGACTAGTCGTAGAAGACAGGAACTAGTTGTAGAGGTTTAAAACTAGCTGTAGAGTTCTGGAATTAGATTTAATTTAGTTCACTTCTATATTGATCAGCCTCATCTTGAGTTTAATTAAATCCTGTGTTCTGATTGGTTCAGCTCCCCGACGGCGTCGCAGGAGACGTGACGAGGGATCGAATCAAAACCTTCACGTACGACTTCTCATATGACTCGACAGACTGTAAGAGCTCTGCCTTCGTCTCTCAGGAAAAGGTAAAAGAATGACCAGTGGGCTCGTCGTCTGGTGGGATGAACCGCAGATTGTTGACCGTTTACGCGGATGTGACTCCTTGTCAGAACGATACCGACTCTGATCGTCTGATGTGAAGTTTCTGATCAGCGTAACAGAAATAAAACTTTCATCTTCCTGTTTTACTCGCAGGTTTTCAAAGATCTGGGCTCTGACGTGCTGAAGGCGGCCTTCGAGGGCTACAACGCCTGCGTGTTCGCCTACGGTCAGACCGGCTCGGGGAAGTCCTACACCATGATGGGAACCCCGGTGAGACACCTTTTGTGGTGATTTAGACTCTTATTTTGGTGGTTTTGCAACTTTTTGTGGTGATTTTGCATCTCTTTTTTGGTGGTTTTCCTACTTTTTGTGGTGATTTTTGCATCTGATTTTTTGCTAATTTGCATCTACTTATGAAAATTTTGAGTCTTATTTTGCTGATCTTGAGTCTTTTTGTGGTGATTTTGTATCTTGTGTTGATTTTGAGTGTTTTTTTTTGAGTCTATTTTGGCTTTTTGAGTATTTTGTGGTGATGTTGCATTTTTTTTTTGGTTAACTTGCATGTACTTATACTTGTTTGAGTCTATTTTGACCATTTTGAGTCTTATCTTGGCAATTTTCCATCTTTTGGTGACAGTTTTTACTCTTTCTGTGGTGACTTTCAGTCTTTTGTGGTTATATTCAGTTTTTTGTGGCAATTTTGAGTCTTTCTGTGGTGATTTTGGTCCTCTTTTGGCCTTTTGCGTCTTGTTTTGGCGATTTTTAGTCTTTCGTGGCAATTTTGAGTCTTTCTGTGGTAATTTTGAGTCTTTTGTGGAGATTTAGATTTTTTTGTGGCAATTTTGAGTCTTTTTGTGGCAATTTTGAGTCTTTTGTGGAGATTTTGAGTCTTTCTGTGACAGTGATATAAACTCCAGTGAGACGTGTAACTTTGACCCAGAGAGCTGAGTGTGATCAGGTTATTGATCAGCTGCAGCAGCAAAGTCGGTGACGGTTTGACTGACCTGTCATTTTCAGATGGTAACTGTTCACAGATAATGAGTCCAAGTTCCCTCTGAAGGCTGGAAAGTCCTTCGGTAGCGTCTCATGCTAGTTTCCATGTTAGTAATCGACAAAACAACATGTTGGAGGACTGAAGTCAAAGCTGCTCTTCAAACAATCGATCAGCTACAGGAAAAATAAATCAACATGTAGATGAAGTAAATGTTCATGGAGCTCTGAGTGACTTCAGCTCAATGAATCATAAATAAATTAAACTATTAACCTGGTTGTTTTCTACTGATGTTTATTTTATGATGATTGTGTGTCTTTGTTTGTTTGTGTTTTGTGTTGATTTTGTATGTTTTTGTGGTAGTTTCACATCTATTTGTTGTGATTTTGTCTTTTTGATCACAAAATGTCTTTTCAGTGATTTTTCTGTATATTTATGTGTCTTTTCAGTGATTTTTCTGTATATTTATGTTGATTTTGTGTATTTTTGTGGCGATTTAGCTTATTTTGGTGTGCACTTTTTGCCCCTTTGTGGGAGTTTGTTTTTAAGTGATTTTTTTGCAGGTTTTGTGGTAGTTTCACACCTGTTCGTGGTGATTTTGCTTTTTTTGTGTGGTTTTGTGTCTTTTTATAGCAAATTTGACTCTTAATGGTGATGTTGCATGTTTTTGTGGTGACTTTGCATCTGCTTTTGATGGTTTTTTGTGTTTGTGGTGATTTAATATGTTTTTTTGTGCTTTTGTGGTTTTTTTTGTTGTGATTTTGTGGGGGGTTCTTGTGGTGGGTTTGCATGTTTTTGTGGTGATTTTGTGGGGTCTTTTGTGTCTTTATAGTGAATTTTAGTCTAGTGGTGATTTTGCACATTTTTTGTGGTGACCATGTTTTTTTGTGGTGATTTTATGCATTTTGTGAGTTTTTTTGGTTGTTTTTATAGTGACTTTTGCTCTTTATGGTGATTTTGCATCTCTTTTTGGTGATTTTGTATCTTTTTGTGGTCATTTTGTGTTTTTTTTGTTGTGGTTTTGTGTCTTTTTGTCATGAGTTTTACTCGTAATTATGAGTTCTGCATGTTTTTGTGGTGATTCTGTGTCTATTTTTGGAGGCTTTGTGTATTTGTGGTGGTTTTGTATAGTTTTTTTGTGGGGTTTTTTGGTGCTTTGTGTCTTTTTATAGTGAATTTTACTCTTAATTGTGAATTTTGCATGTTTTTGTGGTGATTCTGAGTCTCTTTTTGGAGATTTGTCTTTGTGGTGATTTTGTATAGTTTTTTGTGGTTTTGTGTCTTTTTATAGTGACTTTTGTTCTTAATGGTTTGTCGTCATTTTGTGTCTTTTTTGGTGATTTTGTGTTTTGTGGTGACTTTTTGTGGGTGTTTTGTTGGTTTTGTTTCTTTGTGGTGATTTTGTGTCTCTTTTTGGTGATTTTGTGTTTTGTGGTGACTTTTTTGTGGGTGTTTTGTTGGTTTTGTTTCTTTGTGATGATTTTGTGTCTCTTTTTGGTGGTTTTGTGGTGATTGAGTTTTTTGATGCTTTTGTGTCTTTTTGTAGTGAGTTTTACTCTTAATTGTGAGTTCTACATATTTTTGTGGTGACTTTAGGTCTCTTTTTGGAGATTTGTGTGTCTGTGGTGGTTTTGTATCGCACTCATCAGGACTTTGAATGTTGAGTCGGCTCTTTTCATCGGTTTTATCACGAGTCAGACTTTTTCTTCCCATAAACAAAAGTAGTTTAAAACTGGGTGCAGTTGAATGTTTTGGGTGTAAAACATTAAAATCTTGATGTTTTTGAAAATGGGGCTGCACAGTAGCGTAGTGGTTAGCACTTTCGCCTTGCAGCGAGAAGATCCCTGGTTCGCGTCCCGGCTTTCCGGGATCTTTCTGCATGGAGTTTGCATGTTCTCCCTGTGCATGCGTGGGTTTTCTCCGGATTCTCCGGCTTCCTCCCACAGTCCAAAAATATGCTGAGGTTAATTGATTATTCTAAATTGCCCGTAGGTGTGAATGTGAGAGTGCTTGTTTGTCTGTATATGTAGCCCTGCGACAGACTGGCGAGCTGTCTAGGGTGTCCCCTGCCTTCGCCCGAGTCACCTGGGATAGGCTCCAGCACCCCCCCGTGACCCTAGTGAGGATTAAGCGGCGTATAGATAATGGATGGATGGATGTTTTTAAAAATTACCAGAACAAATGGAGCAGGTTTGAAGTTTGGTGTCGGTTTCTAATCTGGAGTTTTGGTGAACAAAGACAACTCGGTGTGAGGTTTCAGTCTTATCCAGTTCTAAGATCACGCCGTTTCCTTTGTTTTACCTGCCAATAGTCCAGATGTTGATGTTGTTGTTTCCTTACAGAATGCAGGTTGTTGTTGTTGTTTCCTTACTGAATGGAGGTTGTTGTTGTTTTCTTACTGAATGCAGGTGGTTGTTGTTTGCTTACTGAATGCAGGTTGTTGTTGTTTCCTTACTGAATGCAGGTTGTTGTTGTTGTTTTCTTACTGAATGCAGGCTGTTGTTGTTGTTTTCTTACTGTTGTTGTAAGAAGAGAAAGTAGAGAATACTCCATCTACATATAAATCTTGAAAGTTCTTGATACCTTTTCTGTACCACTGCAAGACAGTAGAGTCTAACATTGAAGGGGGAAATAAATGATTATTGTATATTGGGGCCAAAACTGATGCAGATAAAAACTTAAAGTGACATCTAAATTGCTGCCAAATTTTTAACGTAGTAAAGACAACAGGATTATCTGTATAATAGCTAATTTTTAGTGGCATGAAGGATAACAGTAGAGCAGAGAGGGAGGATGAAATACAGGAAAGCAGCTCTAGTTTACACCAAGGGGTATTAGGGGGTTCAAGCCAGTAGAGAGCCTTATGAATATGAGCAGCCCAATAATAGAGCCGAAAATCGGGTAATGCTATACCACCGCTAATTTTGCACCTTTGAAGCAGAATTTTAGAAACTCTGGGAGCTTTCCCTCTCCATATAAAGGAGTTTATTGACTGGTCAAGAGTTTTGAAAAACTTTTGAGAGAGTAGAAGTGGAATATTTTGAAACAAAAAAAGAAATTTGGGTAAAACATTCGTTTTCACTGCATGTACTCTGCCAATCAATGAAAGTGGCAAACTGTTCCACCTTTCAAAGTCAGTCTTGGTTTTGGATAGATTTGATTCAGATAGGGAACTGATGCTTTATGAAATGGAAATACTTTTAAGAGTTTTGATTACTGTTAAACTAAGAGGTTTTTAACTTAGTAATGAGGTGAGAAGTCAAGAGCTAAGGTGAACTGGGGTCAAGTGTTCACGGTAAAGGTTATTAAGCTCGAAATAGACTTCAGGGATTTTTGGGAGTCTGACATCTGTTTCTCCATTTCCTGATCAGAGCCTGTTTTGAGTTGCAGATGGAAAAAGTACATTAATAGAGAAGTGAGACTGAGTGGAAGGGCCCAAACAGTCCAGAATAGATGGTTTTAGTTCCTCAAACATGTAGAGAGATGAAGTCATTGCTCAAGTTAATTTAGTATGAGATCATTGTGTATGTTAATTAAGTGTGCAGTCATTGCAGTCATTGCATATGCAAAAGGTTCAGTTGTTGTATAAATTACACTGCATCGAGACACGAGTTGGGAGTTGTTGCGAGGTGGTCACTCGTTGCAAGCCAGGGTAGAAATGCTCTGAGCAAAGGGGATTTTACCACGTAACTCGGATGGGGGATTCAACATGATCTGCAGAGGAATAATCGTTCTATTGGAATTATGGACTAAAGGACTGCTCTTTCTGCACTGTTTGAGGATTATGAAAGACTGTGATCTAAAAATAACGCTGACAGAAGGAACGTTACTGAACTCTACTATTTCTGTGAGGAACAACATCAGAATGGATTAACAAAGTTTTTGCTGGCCCAAACAACAAAAATGGATACAAGCAGATCTAAATCTGGACCGAATCCCCTCCACTTCCCCCTGGAGCTGGTGAACCTTGGAGGCTCATCGATCTTCAGGTGAGCAGCCGGCGATGGCCAAGCCGACTGCTCTTCCCCTCTAAATTACGTAGTCTGGGTGATTATTACTCTTCTTGGATAAAAGCATAGTTCCACTTATGAGTCAGGTTAAGCAATTGGAATAATATTGATGTTTGATTAATTGTCTGATGATTTAAGAGCTTATGCTACGCCCTTGCTGAAATTATAATAAAACATTTATCTTGCAATTAAAGTTAACAGATTGGAAATTCTATTTATTCCTATCACGATGATGAGTTACTTATATGTATCTTCTCAGGTTGTAAAAAGTAAGGTTAATGTGTGCATTACATCTAAACAGGTTCTGAAAGGTTACTAGTCTTTGGGGCCGAGGGTGGCCTTTTTTAAACCTATCCCAGGGGTTTTCTATTCCTAACCTCTAAACTTTAACCTAGCAACTTACCAAGTGCCAAACCCATGAGAGGAAAGCTGCCGTTAACAGACGTGACTGGTAATTAATTTAACCACTCAAAAGGGGCTACTCAGGTTAATTACCTAACTGAGATGCGGGATAGACGTCTGGATGGAGGCAGTTAGAAGCTAGGCGAATTTCCTCGCTCTGACCAGCTTAAACGTTCCTCGGGTCCCACCTGGGAGAAATCCCACTGGGCTGCAGGAACTGGACCCGTTAGATGGAGAGCTGGTCCAGTAATTCTCTAAAAATCAATTAATTTAGTTGATTTAGGAGATTTACTGTCAAACCTTTAGGGTTTTTACACCCTCTACCTCTACCCCTACCTCTCTACCTCTTCTGTCCTTCTCAACCCGCCCGGCCAGCAGGCAGATGGGTCCCCCCACACAAAGAGCCAGGTTCTGCTCGAGGTTTTTTTCCCTGTTAAAAGGGTGTTTTCCTTGCCACTGTTGCCCTTTGGCTTGCTCTGGGGGTCAGGCATATGGGTTCTGTAAAGCGTCTCGAGACAATTTGACCGTAATTGGTGCTATATAAATAAAATTGAATTGAATGCAGGTTGTTGTTGTTTTATTACTGAATGCAGGTGGTTGTTATTTCCTTACTGAATGCAGGTTGTTGTTGTTGTTTCCTTACTGAATGCAGGTTGTTGTTGTTTTCTTTCTGAATGCAGGTTGTTGTTTCCTTACTCAAGGCAGGTTGTTGATGTTGTTTCCTTACTAAATGCAGGTTGTTGTTGTTTTTGTTTCCTTACTGAAGGCAGGTGGTTGTTGTTGTTTCCTTACAGAAGGCAGGTTGTTGTTGTTTTCTTACTGAATGCAGGTTGTTGTTATTGTTGTTTTCCTTACTGAATGCAGGTTGTTGTTGTTTTCTTACTGAAAGCAGGTTGTTGTGTTTTCTTACTGAATGCAGGTTGGTGTTGTTTCCTTACTGAAGGCAGGTTGTTGTTATTGTTTTTTCCTTACTGAATACAGGTTGTTGTTGTTTTCTTCCTGAATGCAGGGTGGTGTTGTTGTTTTCTTACTGAATGCAGGGTGGTGTTGTTGTTGTTTCAGGGCGATCCCGGTCTGATCCCAAGGATCTGTGAAGGTCTGTTCAGTCAGATCTCTGACGCCACACGATGGGACGAAGCTTCATTTCGCACAGAAGTCAGGTGAGAAAGATCCAAGGCTGGAGCTGTGAGAGTTTATGAGTGAAAATAAAATTCTGAACCATCTGTCCAACAGCCCATAATAGTCCTGCTGTGAACACACTGATGTGGAGGAGTTGTGTGTCAGAAACGTAAACTTGAAGAACTGATGGTTTTGGTTTGTGTCTGCAGCTACCTGGAGATCTACAACGAGAGAGTGAGAGACCTTCTGAGGAGGAAATCCACGCAGACCTACAACCTGAGAGTCCGGGAGCATCCGAAGGACGGACCCTACGTAGAAGGTAGAGAACAAAGCTAGATGTCAGTTTAGGAGGTCACTTATTCACACTGAAGCTTTGATGAAGGTTTCTGATACCTGACTTATCCATTTGAATCTGTATAATTCTTCTTTTTCTTTTTCTTCCTCTTCTTCTTTCTCTTCTTTCTCTTCTTTCTCTTCTCCGTCTTCTTCTTGCTCTTTGTCTTCTTCATCTTCTTCTTCTGTCTTCATCTTCTTTGTCTTTATATTCTTCTTTGTCTTCTTTGTCCTCTTCTTCATCTTCTTCTTGCTCTTCTTCATTGTCTTTTTCTTCTTCGTCCTCTTCTTATTCGTCCTCTCTCCTTTGTCTTCTTCATCTTCTTCCTCGTGTTCTTCTTCTTGCTCTTCTTTGTCTTTTTCGTCTTCGTCTTCTTGCTCTTTGTCTTCTTTGTTGGGCATGCTGAGGTCAATTTGTCACTATCAGAGGATGTCTAGTACATTGCTGCTAGGTTTTTGGGTTTTTTTTGTTTTATTTGTTTTATTTTTCTTTAAAATGGATTTCTTGGAGCAGTTTCCGCCTCCGTTCAGGTTCCTGCTGTGTTTCTATATCTCTGAATCAGTTCCTCCTGCCTTCAGATCTGTCCAAACACCTGGTGCAGAACTACAGCGACGTGGAGGAGCTGATGGAGGCCGGAAACATCAACCGAACCACCGCCAGTACCGGCATGAACGACGTCAGCAGCCGCTCCCACGCCATCTTCACCATCAACTTCACTCAGGTCGGCCGCAGAGCTTCAACAAACTCCTTAACTGGTTCATCGTCAGTCATTATTTTTACCCACAAGCAGAATAAATAAACAGAATTATTAATTTAACCGCAAAAAAACACTTTTTCACAATTGGCCAACAAAATCCAAAATATTAAACAAGTTTTTGAACAGTCCTGTCTTATCAGTTCAACATGTCTGGATTGGATTACCAATGAGTAAATTAGTAAAATAGGATATCTACTGATTGATCTACTGACACGTAATCCCAAGAAATAAATGTATACAGGAGGTCCTCGACTGATGGAGTTCCATTCCTACGGTGCCACCTAAGTTGATTTTTTATTGTAAGTCGGATCTCCGGCGATAATGTAAACAAAGCCATTATGTACATCACGATATCGATCAGTTCTTCAGAAAAGTCATGAATACCAACGACTTTCATGCATGTATGAACCATTTTATCACATGTTGAAGTATACGCTTTTTATCTGCGATGATTGCCGAGACAGTCCTGCGACTTAAGTCAAGCAACCGGCCGATGTTGGTCGGTGTTTCTTCCTGTTCCCAGCGTTTTATTGTATCTAATTTCACTTCCATGGAGACGGCTTTCCTTTTCTTCCAAGCATCAGAAGAGTCTGACTTACGCTGGGAGCCATAATGAAGGGCAAAAAGTTAGTGAATGTAGCACAATCCAAGGTGGCGTACAGCCGGAGAATGGAAACAAAGCCGTCTGATAGCGCCGCGTGACGACATATTCATCCGCTCCACTCACCAACTAGTTCCACATAACCAGTTCAAATGTGACGATGAAAGGCCATAGGTCGAGGATGTCCTGTATTTGTATTCGATTACCAATGAATAAATTAATTAAATAAAATATTTACTGACTGACCTATCGACACGTAATCCCAAGAAATGAATGTATAGTTCAGAGCTGTAGGACTTATTGGAAACTCAAGACTGCCATGTATATGACTGTCTGTAGCACCCAAAATGTATTTATTTACTGAATATATCTTCAATGATAACTAAACGTCTATCTTAGACCTTGTAGCGTGACCATCAGGTCTTCCCCCAGAGCTGAGAAGGAGATATCATCTTCTTCTGAAATTCCTGTTGACCAGATAAGAACTCTCTTCTTTTACCTTTGTTTTTATTACCCTCAAAGTGACACTAACCAGGACTGAGAAGGTTCTTCCCCCAACACAGAACTGGTGTGATTTGGCTTGTTATTCAACCTTTTGGAGATCCCCAACACATGAATCTCTCTCTCTGTTTTGCGCTTTTGTTATGATAAGGACTTTGAGTGAAGCTTTAAATCCACCAAATGGACAATTCTTCTTCACCTTATAACCCTTATCTCCCAAAACCTGGGTGAAGCTCAGGACACATCTGGAGACGATCAGATAAACACCTCATAAAAGCCCCTTTCACAGGTCCCTGTGAAAATACCGGAGATCTGCCTTCATTGTGTCACAGAAATGAATGTTGCTCTGAAAATGACTGTTCTGACATATATTGTGTGTTTTTACATGTACCAAAGTAATCAGCAACTTAATATCTTTTGGAACTCCGAAAATCCTGACTTTCTGGGACCAATTTCCATGTTTTTAGGATTTTATGGTTTTAACCCGATTTCTTCCACAGTACCACAGCGACCCCATGTGGTCAGGATGACAAATGAACATGCCACGGAGAAATACGTTATTATGTCTCTTTACCTTTATTAAGATTGAATCATGAATGTTATGTTATGAAAAGTATGCTTGCAGTGAGTTGTTTACATATCCTCTTTGACACACATGTTGTTTTGTTCAGATTCTGCACATTTCAATACATACATATTTAGTAAATGCGCTACTCACGTATTTCACTTTTTATTATAAATACACCACTTTATACACACGTCCATCTGCATCACTATAATGAAGAGGCGGACGGATATCGTTAATTTGTATTTTTCTTATTAGATTAAACTAGTTAATTGTACCCTTATTCCCCAGAACAAGTAATATCAAATGTCGTACATCTGGGAGGTACTCAGAAGGCCAGCTCCTCCCATCAACTATAGAAACGCGTCCCGGACAAAGCCGCGCTCTCTTCCGCTCTCTTGCTTTTTGTCTTTGTCTCGTGCTTATTCGTTATTCCGTTACCTTTTAAAACAAGACTGGCCAGTCTGATATTTATCCTAAAACGTGTGATCTTTTATTCTTTGTAGGCCTCTCGTTCTTCGTATGCCTATATCTTTTTTTATTCTATTTTTATAAGTATCTTTTTATCTTTCGTTAGAATTAGAACGAGTTCCCGTTCACCATCAAGCTGCACTCAGAATCAATTTTTGAATTCGATCAAAAAATCCCATTTTTCTTTTGTTTTCACTTTTGCTACGGTTGCTCTCTCTCAGAACTCATTCAACCGGTTCCGAACGCCGTTCTGAACCTAACTGAGAGCTTCCGAGACCAAGTATATTTTCCAACCCAAGACGAAATCCAGCGGTTCCGAAGTCAGATGTCTGCTGGATCAGACATTTGAACCAACCCGAAAGACTCCAACCCGGCGGGACTTCATCGGTGCCAACTTCCACACAGAATCTGTGAACTGACAAGCCCAGCTTCTGTGAACGCAGTCGGTCAAATCCTGTCCTAGCCCCGGAGCTTTCGACCACATCAAAAGTAAGACACCGCTTTGATTCATCGGATTTGACTAAGGGTTGATGTCATTAACTTGGTCGTTAATTCCATTCCTTTGATACTTTTGCAATTTTTGATTCTAAAGCCAAATTCCCGCTACGTTATTCGAACATATCTCTCCGCTTCCTCTTCCTACCTCATTAGCCTACCTACCTCACACAGACACACACACACACACACACACAAGAACAAACTCCTGCACGCACATACACTCACATTTTACCTGTATACTTTGAACTGTTTACTGAACTTATTCATTTGTACCTTTGATTAGTAGAAATAAATATTCACCTTAGACCAAAGTTCATCTCCGTTTGTTTTGTGTTTCTGGTACGAGTCACTGTCAGCTGAAAGAAATCTTCCTTCAGTTATCAGATTGAGATTTGATCAAAATAAAAATTCATTCAAACTTAACTTGAATTGATGAATTCATTTGTAGTTCGAATAATCAAATAATTAAACAATTAATTATTCCTCTAACGAGGTGGTGCCCCGAAAATATTAATCAAATATCAATAATTAATAAATATAATAATTTAATAAGGCACTTATTGCTACAACCTCCATCAGTAGAACATCTCAGATTTAAGGCTTTGATGTTTTTCTTTGTTATGCCTGTTAGTAAAGTGAAATCTTTGGTTTGAGACGGTTGATTGGACATTTGAGCGCCTCCTTAAATTCATTCATTTAACATTTATTTAAACTAGGACTCGTTTTTCCTCACTGTGGGTTCATTTTTCACCTGTTTTGGGTTTCTGAGAGTTAATTACACTGATCATTAGCTGACGGAAGTAAATTTGTCTCCTTCCAGGCGAAGTTCGATGCCGAGATGCCGAGTGAAACGGTCAGTAAGATCCACCTGGTCGATCTGGCTGGCAGCGAGCGAGCCGACGCCACCGGAGCCACCGGCGTCCGGCTGAAGGAAGGAGGAAACATCAACAAGTCTCTGGTCACTCTGGGAAATGTCATCTCGGCTCTGGGTCAGAAACGTTGATGAGTTTATTGGTTCAGCTTCCTGTTGTTTTTCTGTGGGTTTGATCCTGACTGTTCCTCCTTTCAGCCGACATGACGCAGGATGGCGTGAACACCAACCTGAAGAAGTCGGTGTTCGTCCCCTACAGAGACTCAGTGCTGACGTGGCTGCTGAAGGACAGTCTGGGTGGAAACTCAAAGACCATCATGATCGCCAGTGAGTGCCCACGCCCTGCTGTGATCCAGTTATCGAGTGTCGGGTTGGTTAATAATCATCTCTCTCGTTTCAGCCGTCTCCCCCGCTGATGTGAACTACGGCGAGACGCTCAGCACTCTGCGCTACGCTAACCGAGCCAAGAACATCATCAACAAGCCCACCATCAACGAGGAAGCCAACGTCAGGCTGATCAGGGAACTGCGGGCGGAGATCGCCCGGCTGAAGGCTCTGCTGGTTCAGGGCAATCAGGTAATCTGGCAGAGGGAAGAAGCAGTAGAACTCAAGCAAACAGGCTTTACAGTGGTGTAAAATGAATTTTACTGCATTAACTTTCAACAAACCAACAGTGAATCATATACAGCAGGTAACACTCTGAACCCTGAGCAGTTTCTGGCTTTTTTTTTTTTTTTTTTTTTTTTTTTTGCTCCACTCTTGTTTTTCTTCACCGTGGGCTTGTTTTTCCTCACTGTGGGCTTGATTTTCCACACTGTAGGCTAATGTTCCCTCTCTGTTTCCTCCACATGTCCAACATGCTTCCAAGTGTCTACAGATGTTAAAACACTGGAAAAAGAGAAGTTAAACTCTACTCTTTTTAAAAAAAAAAAAAAAAATCACCACAATGTCACCATTTGTCAGCCAGACACTGAAAACAGAAGAAAAATCATCAGATTTTCAACTTTTACTGGTGTTACATGTGGTTCCATCAGGAAAAAAATAACCAAATCTGAGTTTAAAACTGATATTTCATCAAAACCACTTTAGAGGTCAGAGGGTTCAAATGAATGAAGCAAATAAAATATTTCACACTCGGTGGAAAACGTCTTCAATTTTTATTGTATTACATTTGATTGATATCTTTGTTGTGTTTTTTGTCAGATCGCTCTGCTGGATTCGCCCACAGCTCTGAGTATGGAGGAGAAGCTGCACCAGAATGAAGCCAGAGTGAGTCACATCATCTTTCATTAAAGCATCTAAATGTGCTAAAAACAGTTTAGAAAGTCTGAACGAAAGCACCAAACTAGACTGACATTTATTTAGATTGTTTATTTATTGAAAGGTTTGTGTTGGTTTGTTTTTGCAGGTCCTGGAGCTGACTAAAGAGTGGACCAACAAATGGAACGAGACTCAGAACATCCTGAAGGTAAGCTCATCAGTATCATCCATCCAGCTCCTCGGTTTGTTCTGAATCCTCCGACTCTCTGCTCTGTCAAGCTGAAGTGTGAAAACGTTTTGCAGGAAGAGACTCTGGCTCTGAGGAAGGAGGGGATCGGCGTGGTGTTGGACTCCGAGCTGCCTCACCTCATCGGCATCGACGACGACCTCCTCAGCACTGGCATCATCCTGTACCATCTAAAGGTTCGACTGAGCCTCTATGAATACCAACATCTAGATCTCTATGAACACCCACATCTAGACCTCTATGAACATTTAGACCCCTATGAACACCAACAACGAGACCTCCATGAACATCTAGACCTCTATGAACACCAGGTTCTGTTTCCTACCAATGAGTCCACATCAACATTTAGTCTAAACATCTAAAAACTGGAACCTTGTCAAATATTTCACACACCAATTCTACTGATGTCAAAGTTTTTCACTTTCTCCAAACTTTAAGGGTAAATAATTAAAAGTTTGTCCTCTTCTGGGACCTTTTTAAATAGATCTACTGGAACAACTTTTTTCTGAATCCAGAATAACTTGAAAGTGACTCATATTTGTCCAAAATGATCCAAAAGAAATTGAAATTCGTCTTATATCACTGAAAATTGTTTAATATGGCTCAAAGTTTGTCTCTAAATGGTTTAAAGTGACAGAAAAATGGTCCAAGTGACTCAAAAATAGTCCAAAATAACTTCAAATCTGTCCAAAATGATCCAGATGGGACTCATATTGGCATTCTGTTTAAATATCTAAAAACTGCAGCCTTGTCTGGTCCAACTTTAAAACATCAGATTCTACTGATGTTAGAGCCTCAACTGTTGGTGAAATGAGAAGATTGCAGCAACATGTTTCCTGAGTCCTGTCTGATCTAAATCCTTCAGCTGATATTTGCCAGAAGAAGGGTGAATGTTTCAATGGTAATGTGTTCGTGTTTCTTCTCAGGAGGGTCGGACCTACGTGGGCCAAGAGGACGCCTTCACAGAGCAGGACATCAGTGAGTCCACCGATCAGTCTATTTGTGTTTATTTTTGTCTCTGTGTGGCGGTTTTATGATCAGTTTGTCTCTTTGTGGGGGTTTTGTGTCAGTTTGTGATTGTTTTGTGCGACTTTGTGGTAGTTTTGTATGTTTTGGTGGTCTATTTGTGTCTCTTTGTGGTAGTTTTGTGCCTCTTTGTGGTCATTCTGTGTTTTTTTTGTCTTTCCCTTGTGTTTCTAAACTGTTGATCCAAAGCGGTGTTGCCTGATGCAGTGTTTGCATCCTGACGATCTCTGTGTGTGTTGTTGTTGTTCTCCTGCAGTTCTTCACGGTTTGGACCTGGAGAGTGAACACTGCATGTTTGAGAACCAGAACGGGAAGGTGACTCTGGTACCAATGGGTGGAGCACAGTGTTCGGTGAACGGAGTCCAGGTGACGGAGCCGTCGCAGCTCAACCAAGGTGAGTATTGTCTGTGTGTTCATTAATACTCTTAGTGTCTTCATGTTTGCTGCATGACACCAAAAAAGACACAGATTTGTCATAGAACACCAAAACATGTCCAAAGTGACTCCTCGACCATGCAGAAGGAGTTCAAACTTGTCCACAGAGACAGAAAATCATTCAAAGTGACTCATAAATGATCCAGAAGAACTCAAAATATGTCCGAAGGGATCACAAATAACTCTCATATTATCCGAAAGGGTTCAAAATGTGTCCACAGTGACAAATTAATCGTCCAAAATGACTTCAAATGTTTGTGGGAGTTCAAACTTGTCCACAAAGTTAGAAAATTGGCCCAAATAATATAATATAACATAATAAACAATGTCTAAAACAATTCCAATCTTGTGCAGAATAAGTTAAAAGTTGTTGAAAAAGACCTAAAAACATCTAAAATGACAACAGCTTATATATTAATATTGAAAATGTGTCCAGAAAGCTTCATTTTTTTGACTGTTGCGTCGCCTCCAGGTGCCGTTATTCTGCTCGGCAGGACCAACATGTTTCGCTTCAACCACCCCAAGGAGGCGGCCAAGCTGAGGGAGAAACGGAAGGTGAGTCCATCCGTCTGGTTGTGGATGTTCTGAAGGTGTCCGTCTGGTTGTGAATGTCCTGAAGGTGTCCGTCTGGTTGTGGATGTCCTGAAGGTGTCTGTCTGGTTCTGGATGTCTTCAAGGTATACGTCTGGTTCTGGACGTTCTGAAGGTGTCCATCTTGTTGTGGATGTCCTGAAGGTGTCCATCTGGTTGTAGATATTCTGAAGATGTCCATCTGGTTATGGATGTCCTGAAGGTCTCCATCTTGTTGTGGATGTCCTGAAGGTGTCCGTCTCGTTGTGGATGTCTTCAAGGTGTCTGTCTGGTTGTGGATGTTCTGAAGGTGTCCGTCTGGTTGTGGATGTCCTGAAGGTGTCCGTCTGGTTGTAGATATTCTGAAGGTGTCTGTCTGGTTGTGAGTGTTCTGAAGGTGTCTGTCTGGTTGTGGATGTTCTGAAGGTGTCTGTCTGGTTCTGGATGTCTTCAAGGTGTCCGTCTGGTTGTGGATGTCTTCAAGGTGTCCGTCTGCTTGTTGATGTTCTGAAGGTGTCCGTCTGCTTGTGGATGTCCTGAAGGTGTCCGTCTGCTTGTGGATGTTCTGAAGGTGTCTGTCTGGTTGTGGATGTCCTGAAGGTGTCCATCTGGTTGTGGATGTTCTGAAGGTGTCCATCTGATTGTGGATGTTCTGAAGGTGTCTGTCTGGTTGTGGATGTCCTGAAGGTGTCCGTCTGGTTATGGGTGTTCTGAAGGTGTCCATCTGGTTGTGGATGTTCTAAAGGTGTCCATCTGGTTATGGATGTCCTGAAGGTGTTGATCTAGTTGTGGATGTTCTGAAGGTGTCCAGATGGCTGTAGATGTTTTAAAGGTGTCCATCTGGTTGTGGATGTTCTGAAGCTGTTGATCTGGTTGTGGATGTTCTGAAGGTGTCCGTCTGGTTGTGGATGTCCTGAAGGTGTCCGTCTGGTTGTGGATGTCCTGAAGGTGTCCGTCTGGTTGTAGATGTCTTCAAAGTATCTGTCTGGTCGTGGATGTTCTGAAGGTGTCCGTCTGGTTGTGTATGTTCTGAAGGTGTTGATCTGGTTGTAGATGTTCTGAAGGTGTTGATCTGGTTGTAGATGTCCTGAAGGTGTTCGTCTGGTTGTGGATGTTCTGAAGGTGCCCATCTGGTTCTAGATGTTCTAAAGGTGTCCGTCTGGCTGTGGATGTTCTGAAGGTGCCCATCTGGTTCTAGATGTTCTAAAGGTGTCTGTCTGGTTGTGGATGTTCTGAAGCTGTTGATCTGGTTGTGGATGGTCTGAAGGTGTCCGTCTGGTTGTGGATGTCCTGAAGGTGTCCGTCTGGTTGTAGATGTCTTCAAAGTATCTGTCTGGTCGTGGATGTCTTCAAAGTATCTGTCTGGTCGTGGATGTTCTAAAGGTGTCCGTCTGGTTGTGGATGTTCTGAAGGTGTCCGTCTGGTTGTGGATGTTCTGAAGGTATTTGTCTGGTTGTAGATGTCCTGAAGGTGTCCGTCTGGTTGTGGATGTTCTGAAGGTGTTAATCTGGTTGTGGATGTTCTGAAGGTGTTGATCTGGTTGTAGATGTTCTGAAGGTGTTGATCTGGATGTAGATGTCCTGAAGGTGTTCGTCTGGTTGTGGATGTTCTGAAGGTGCCCATCTGGTTCTAGATGTTCTAAAGGTGTCCGTCTGGCTGTGGATGTTCTGAAGCTGTTGATCTGGTTGTGGATGTTCTGAAGGTGTCCGTCTGGTTGTGGATGTCCTGAAGGTGTCCGTCTGGTTGTGGATGTCCTGAAGGTGTCCGTCTGGTTGTAGATGTCTTCAAAGTATCTGTCTGGTCGTGGATGTTAAAAGGTGTCCGTCTGGTTGTGGATGTTCTCTGAAGCTATCTGTCTGGTTGTAGATGTCCTGAAGGTGTCCGTCTGGTTGTGGATGTTCTGAAGTTGCCCATTTGGTTCTAGATGTTCTAAAGATGTCCGTCTGGTTGTGGGTGTTCTGAAGGTGTCCGTCTGGTTGTGGATGTTCTGAAGGTGTCCGTCTGGTTGTAGATGTTCTGAAGGTGTCCGTCTGGTTGTGGATGTTCTGAAGGTATTTGTCTGGTTGTAGATGTCCTGAAGGTGTCCGTCTGGTTGTGGATGTTCTGAAGGTGCCCATCTGGTTCTAGATGTTCTAAAGGTGTCCGTCTGGCTGTGGATGTTCTGACGGTTCCCATCTGGTTCTAGATGTTCTAAAGGTGTCTGTCTGGTTGTGGATGTTCTGAAGGTGTTGATCTGGTTGTGGATGTCCTGAAGGCGTCCGTCTGGTTGTGGATGTCCTGAAGGTGTCCGTCTGGTTGTAGATGTCCTGAAGGTGTCCGTCTGGTTGTGGATGTTCTGAAGGTGTTAATCTGGTTGTGGATGTTCTGAAGGTGTTGATCTGGTTGTAGATGTTCTGAAGGTGTTGATCTGGTTGTAGATGTCCTGAAGGTGTTCGTCTGGTTGTGGATGTTCTGAAGGTGCCCATCTGGTTCTAGATGTTCTAAAGGTGTCCGTCTGGCTGTGGATGTTCTGAAGGTGCCCATCTGGTTCTAGATGTTCTAAAGGTGTCCATCTGGTTGTGGATGTTCTGACGGTGTTGATCTGGTTGTGGATGTCCTGAAGGTGTCCGTCTGGTTGTGGATGTTCTGAAGCTATCTGTCTGGTTGTGGATGTCCTGAAGGTGTCCGTCTGGTTGTGGATGTCCTGAAGGTGTCCGTCTGGTTGTGGATGTCCTGAAGGTGTCCGTCTGGTTGTGGATGTCTTCAAAGTATCTGTCTGGTCGTGGATGTTCTAAAGGTGTCCGTCTGGTTGTGGATGTTCTCTGAAGCTATCTGTCTGGTTGTAGATGTCCTGAATGTGTCCGTCTGGTTGTGGATGTTCTGAAGTTGCCCATCTGCTTCTTTATGTTCTAAAGGTGTCCGTCTGGTTGTGGATGTTCTGAAGGTGTCCGTCTGGTTGTGGATGTTCTGAAGGTATCTGTCTGGTTGTAGATGTCCTGAAGGTGTCCGTCTGGTTGTGGATGTTCTGAAGGTGCCCATCTGGTTCTAGATGTTCTGAAGGTGTCCGTCTGGTTGTGGATGTTCTGAAGGTGTTGATCTGGTTGTGGATGTCCTGAAGGTGTCCGTCTGGTTGTGGATGTTCTGAAGGTGTTGATCTGGTTGTGGATGTCCTGAAGGTGTCCGTCTGGTTGTGGATGTCCTGAAGGTGTCCGTCTGGTTGTGGATGTTCTGAAGGTGCCCATCTGGTTCTAGATGTTCTAAAGGTGTCCGTCTGGTTGTGGATGTTCTGAAGGTGTTGATCTGGTTGTGGATGTCCTGAAGGTGTCCGTCTGGTTGTGGATGTTCTGAAGGTGTTGATCTGGTTGTGGATGTCCTGAAGGTGTCCGTCTGGTTGTGGATGTCCTGAAGGTGTCCGTCTGGTTGTGGATGTTCTGAAGGTGCCCATCTGGTTCTAGATGTTCTCAAGGTGTCCGTCTGGTTGTGGATATTCTGAAGCTATCTGTCTGGTTGTGGATGTCCTGAAGGTGTCCGTCTGGTTTTCGATGTTCTGAAGGTGCCCATCTGGTTCTAGATGTTCTAAAGGTGTCCGTCTGGTTGTGGATGTTCTGAAGGTGTCCATCTGGTTGTAGATGTCCTCAAGGTGTCCGTCTGGCTGTGGATGTTCTGAAGGTGCCCATCTGGTTCTAGATGTTCTAAAGGTGTCCATCTGGTTGTGGATGTTCTGACGGTGTTGATCTGGTTGTGGATGTCCTGAAGGTGTCCGTCTGGTTGTGGATGTTCTGAAGCTATCTGTCTGGTTGTGGATGTCCTGAAGGTGTCCGTCTGGTTGTGGATGTCCTGAAGGTGTCCGTCTGGTTGTGGATGTCCTGAAGGTGTCCGTCTGGTTGTGGATGTCTTCAAAGTATCTGTCTGGTCGTGGATGTTCTAAAGGTGTCCGTCTGGTTGTGGATGTTCTCTGAAGCTATCTGTCTGGTTGTAGATGTCCTGAATGTGTCCGTCTGGTTGTGGATGTTCTGAAGTTGCCCATCTGCTTCTTTATGTTCTAAAGGTGTCCGTCTGGTTGTGGATGTTCTGAAGGTGTCCGTCTGGTTGTGGATGTTCTGAAGGTATCTGTCTGGTTGTAGATGTCCTGAAGGTGTCCGTCTGGTTGTGGATGTTCTGAAGGTGCCCATCTGGTTCTAGATGTTCTGAAGGTGTCCGTCTGGTTGTGGATGTTCTGAAGGTGTTGATCTGGTTGTGGATGTCCTGAAGGTGTCCGTCTGGTTGTGGATGTTCTGAAGGTGTTGATCTGGTTGTGGATGTCCTGAAGGTGTCCGTCTGGTTGTGGATGTCCTGAAGGTGTCCGTCTGGTTGTGGATGTTCTGAAGGTGCCCATCTGGTTCTAGATGTTCTAAAGGTGTCCGTCTGGTTGTGGATGTTCTGAAGGTGTTGATCTGGTTGTGGATGTCCTGAAGGTGTCCGTCTGGTTGTGGATGTTCTGAAGGTGTTGATCTGGTTGTGGATGTCCTGAAGGTGTCCGTCTGGTTGTGGATGTCCTGAAGGTGTCCGTCTGGTTGTGGATGTTCTGAAGGTGCCCATCTGGTTCTAGATGTTCTCAAGGTGTCCGTCTGGTTGTGGATATTCTGAAGCTATCTGTCTGGTTGTGGATGTCCTGAAGGTGTCCGTCTGGTTTTCGATGTTCTGAAGGTGCCCATCTGGTTCTAGATGTTCTAAAGGTGTCCGTCTGGTTGTGGATGTTCTGAAGGTGTCCATCTGGTTGTAGATGTCCTCAAGGTGTCCGTCTGGTTGTAGATGTCCTGAAGGTGTTCGTCTGGTTGTGGATGTTCTGAAGGTGCCCGTCTGGTTGTGGATGTTCTGAAGGTGTCCATCTGGTTGTAGATGTCCTGAAGGTGTCCGTCTGGTTGTAGATGTCCTGAAGGTGTTCGTCTGGTTGTGGATGTTCTGAAGGTGCCCATCTGGTTCTAGATGTTCTAAAGGTGTCCGTCTGGTTGTGGATGTTCTGAAGGTGTCCATCTGGTTCTAGATGTTCTAAAGGTGTCCGTCTGGTTGTGGATGTTCTGAAGGTGTTGATCTGGTTGTAGATGTCCTGAAGGCGTCCGTCTGGTTGTGGATGTTCTGACGCTGTTGATCTGGTTGTAGATGTCCTGAAGGTGTCCGTCTGGTTGTGGATGTTCTGAAGGTGCCCATCTGGTTCTAGATGTTCTAAAGGTGTCCGTCTGGTTGTGGATGTTCTGAAGGTGTTGATCTGGTTGTGGATGTCCTGAAGGTGTCCGTCTGGTTGTGGATGTCCTGACGGTGTCCGTCTGGTTGTGGATGTCCTGAAGGTGTCCGTCTGTTTGTAGATGTCCTGAAGGTGTCCGTCTGGTTGTGGATGTTCTCAAGGTGCCCATCTGGTTCTAAAGGTGTCCGTCTGGTTGTGGATGTTCTGAAGGTGTCCATCTGGTTGTGGATGTTCTCAAGGTATCTGTGTGGTTGTAGCTGTCCTGAAGGTGTCCGTCTGGTTGTGGATGTTCTGAAGGTGTTAATCTGGTTGTGGGTGTTCTGAAGGTGTTGATCTGGTTGTAGATGTTCTGAAGGTGTTGATCTGTTTGTGGATGTTCTGAAGGTGTCCGTCTGGTTGTGGATGTCCTGAAGGTGTCCGTCTGGTTGTGGATGTCCTGAAGGTGTCCGTCTGGTTGTAGATGTCTTCAAAGTATCTGTCTGGTCGTGGATGTTAAAAGGTGTCCGTCTGGTTGTGGATGTTCTCTGAAGCTATCTGTCTGGTTGTAGATGTCCTGAAGGTGTCCGTCTGGTTGTGGATGTTCTGAAGTTGCCCATTTGGTTCTAGATGTTCTAAAGATGTCCGTCTGGTTGTGGGTGTTCTGAAGGTGTCCGTCTGGTTGTGGATGTTCTGAAGGTGTCCGTCTGGTTGTAGATGTTCTGAAGGTGTCCGTCTGGTTGTGGATGTTCTGAAGGTGTTGATCTGGTTGTGGATGTCCTGAAGGTGTCCGTCTGGTTGTGGATGTCCTGAAGGTGTCCGTCTGGTTGTGGATGTTCTGAAGGTGCCCATCTGGTTCTAGATGTTCTCAAGGTGTCCGTCTGGTTGTGGATATTCTGAAGCTATCTGTCTGGTTGTGGATGTCCTGAAGGTGTCCGTCTGGTTTTCGATGTTCTGAAGGTGCCCATCTGGTTCTAGATGTTCTAAAGGTGTCCGTCTGGTTGTGGATGTTCTGAAGGTGTCCATCTGGTTGTAGATGTCCTCAAGGTGTCCGTCTGGTTGTAGATGTCCTGAAGGTGTTCGTCTGGTTGTGGATGTTCTGAAGGTGCCCGTCTGGTTGTGGATGTTCTGAAGGTGTCCATCTGGTTGTAGATGTCCTGAAGGTGTCCGTCTGGTTGTAGATGTCCTGAAGGTGTTCGTCTGGTTGTGGATGTTCTGAAGGTGCCCATCTGGTTCTAGATGTTCTAAAGGTGTCCGTCTGGTTGTGGATGTTCTGAAGGTGTCCATCTGGTTCTAGATGTTCTAAAGGTGTCCGTCTGGTTGTGGATGTTCTGAAGGTGTTGATCTGGTTGTAGATGTCCTGAAGGCGTCCGTCTGGTTGTGGATGTTCTGACGCTGTTGATCTGGTTGTAGATGTCCTGAAGGTGTCCGTCTGGTTGTGGATGTTCTGAAGGTGCCCATCTGGTTCTAGATGTTCTAAAGGTGTCCGTCTGGTTGTGGATGTTCTGAAGGTGTTGATCTGGTTGTGGATGTCCTGAAGGTGTCCGTCTGGTTGTGGATGTCCTGACGGTGTCCGTCTGGTTGTGGATGTCCTGAAGGTGTCCGTCTGTTTGTAGATGTCCTGAAGGTGTCCGTCTGGTTGTGGATGTTCTCAAGGTGCCCATCTGGTTCTAAAGGTGTCCGTCTGGTTGTGGATGTTCTGAAGGTGTCCATCTGGTTGTGGATGTTCTCAAGGTATCTGTGTGGTTGTAGCTGTCCTGAAGGTGTCCGTCTGGTTGTGGATGTTCTGAAGGTGTTAATCTGGTTGTGGGTGTTCTGAAGGTGTTGATCTGGTTGTAGATGTTCTGAAGGTGTTGATCTGTTTGTGGATGTTCTGAAGGTGTCCGTCTGGTTGTGGATGTCCTGAAGGTGTCCGTCTGGTTGTGGATGTCCTGAAGGTGTCCGTCTGGTTGTAGATGTCTTCAAAGTATCTGTCTGGTCGTGGATGTTAAAAGGTGTCCGTCTGGTTGTGGATGTTCTCTGAAGCTATCTGTCTGGTTGTAGATGTCCTGAAGGTGTCCGTCTGGTTGTGGATGTTCTGAAGTTGCCCATTTGGTTCTAGATGTTCTAAAGATGTCCGTCTGGTTGTGGGTGTTCTGAAGGTGTCCGTCTGGTTGTGGATGTTCTGAAGGTGTCCGTCTGGTTGTAGATGTTCTGAAGGTGTCCGTCTGGTTGTGGATGTTCTGAAGGTGTTGATCTGGTTGTGGATGTCCTGAAGGTGTCCGTCTGGTTGTGGATGTCCTGAAGGTGTCCGTCTGGTTGTGGATGTTCTGAAGGTGCCCATCTGGTTCTAGATGTTCTCAAGGTGTCCGTCTGGTTGTGGATATTCTGAAGCTATCTGTCTGGTTGTGGATGTCCTGAAGGTGTCCGTCTGGTTTTCGATGTTCTGAAGGTGCCCATCTGGTTCTAGATGTTCTAAAGGTGTCCGTCTGGTTGTGGATGTTCTGAAGGTGTCCATCTGGTTGTAGATGTCCTCAAGGTGTCCGTCTGGTTGTAGATGTCCTGAAGGTGTTCGTCTGGTTGTGGATGTTCTGAAGGTGCCCGTCTGGTTGTGGATGTTCTGAAGGTGTCCATCTGGTTGTAGATGTCCTGAAGGTGTCCGTCTGGTTGTAGATGTCCTGAAGGTGTTCGTCTGGTTGTGGATGTTCTGAAGGTGCCCATCTGGTTCTAGATGTTCTAAAGGTGTCCGTCTGGTTGTGGATGTTCTGAAGGTGTCCATCTGGTTCTAGATGTTCTAAAGGTGTCCGTCTGGTTGTGGATGTTCTGAAGGTGTTGATCTGGTTGTAGATGTCCTGAAGGCGTCCGTCTGGTTGTGGATGTTCTGACGCTGTTGATCTGGTTGTAGATGTCCTGAAGGTGTCCGTCTGGTTGTGGATGTTCTGAAGGTGCCCATCTGGTTCTAGATGTTCTAAAGGTGTCCGTCTGGTTGTGGATGTTCTGAAGGTGTTGATCTGGTTGTGGATGTCCTGAAGGTGTCCGTCTGGTTGTGGATGTCCTGACGGTGTCCGTCTGGTTGTGGATGTCCTGAAGGTGTCCGTCTGTTTGTAGATGTCCTGAAGGTGTCCGTCTGGTTGTGGATGTTCTCAAGGTGCCCATCTGGTTCTAAAGGTGTCCGTCTGGTTGTGGATGTTCTGAAGGTGTCCATCTGGTTGTGGATGTTCTCAAGGTATCTGTGTGGTTGTAGCTGTCCTGAAGGTGTCCGTCTGGTTGTGGATGTTCTGAAGGTGTTAATCTGGTTGTGGGTGTTCTGAAGGTGTTGATCTGGTTGTAGATGTTCTGAAGGTGTTGATCTGTTTGTGGATGTTCTGAAGGTGTCCGTCTGGTTGTGGATGTCCTGAAGGTGTCCGTCTGGTTGTGGATGTCCTGAAGGTGTCCGTCTGGTTGTAGATGTCTTCAAAGTATCTGTCTGGTCGTGGATGTTAAAAGGTGTCCGTCTGGTTGTGGATGTTCTCTGAAGCTATCTGTCTGGTTGTAGATGTCCTGAAGGTGTCCGTCTGGTTGTGGATGTTCTGAAGTTGCCCATTTGGTTCTAGATGTTCTAAAGATGTCCGTCTGGTTGTGGGTGTTCTGAAGGTGTCCGTCTGGTTGTGGATGTTCTGAAGGTGTCCGTCTGGTTGTAGATGTTCTGAAGGTGTCCGTCTGGTTGTGGATGTTCTGAAGGTATTTGTCTGGTTGTAGATGTCCTGAAGGTGTCCGTCTGGTTGTGGATGTTCTGAAGGTGCCCATCTGGTTCTAGATGTTCTAAAGGTGTCCGTCTGGCTGTGGATGTTCTGACGGTTCCCATCTGGTTCTAGATGTTCTAAAGGTGTCTGTCTGGTTGTGGATGTTCTGAAGGTGTTGATCTGGTTGTGGATGTCCTGAAGGCGTCCGTCTGGTTGTGGATGTCCTGAAGGTGTCCGTCTGGTTGTAGATGTCCTGAAGGTGTCCGTCTGGTTGTGGATGTTCTGAAGGTGTTAATCTGGTTGTGGATGTTCTGAAGGTGTTGATCTGGTTGTAGATGTTCTGAAGGTGTTGATCTGGTTGTAGATGTCCTGAAGGTGTTCGTCTGGTTGTGGATGTTCTGAAGGTGCCCATCTGGTTCTAGATGTTCTAAAGGTGTCCGTCTGGCTGTGGATGTTCTGAAGGTGCCCATCTGGTTCTAGATGTTCTAAAGGTGTCCATCTGGTTGTGGATGTTCTGACGGTGTTGATCTGGTTGTGGATGTCCTGAAGGTGTCCGTCTGGTTGTGGATGTTCTGAAGCTATCTGTCTGGTTGTGGATGTCCTGAAGGTGTCCGTCTGGTTGTGGATGTCCTGAAGGTGTCCGTCTGGTTGTGGATGTCCTGAAGGTGTCCGTCTGGTTGTGGATGTCTTCAAAGTATCTGTCTGGTCGTGGATGTTCTAAAGGTGTCCGTCTGGTTGTGGATGTTCTCTGAAGCTATCTGTCTGGTTGTAGATGTCCTGAATGTGTCCGTCTGGTTGTGGATGTTCTGAAGTTGCCCATCTGCTTCTTTATGTTCTAAAGGTGTCCGTCTGGTTGTGGATGTTCTGAAGGTGTCCGTCTGGTTGTGGATGTTCTGAAGGTATCTGTCTGGTTGTAGATGTCCTGAAGGTGTCCGTCTGGTTGTGGATGTTCTGAAGGTGCCCATCTGGTTCTAGATGTTCTGAAGGTGTCCGTCTGGTTGTGGATGTTCTGAAGGTGTTGATCTGGTTGTGGATGTCCTGAAGGTGTCCGTCTGGTTGTGGATGTTCTGAAGGTGTTGATCTGGTTGTGGATGTCCTGAAGGTGTCCGTCTGGTTGTGGATGTCCTGAAGGTGTCCGTCTGGTTGTGGATGTTCTGAAGGTGCCCATCTGGTTCTAGATGTTCTAAAGGTGTCCGTCTGGTTGTGGATGTTCTGAAGGTGTTGATCTGGTTGTGGATGTCCTGAAGGTGTCCGTCTGGTTGTGGATGTTCTGAAGGTGTTGATCTGGTTGTGGATGTCCTGAAGGTGTCCGTCTGGTTGTGGATGTCCTGAAGGTGTCCGTCTGGTTGTGGATGTTCTGAAGGTGCCCATCTGGTTCTAGATGTTCTCAAGGTGTCCGTCTGGTTGTGGATATTCTGAAGCTATCTGTCTGGTTGTGGATGTCCTGAAGGTGTCCGTCTGGTTTTCGATGTTCTGAAGGTGCCCATCTGGTTCTAGATGTTCTAAAGATGTCCGTCTGGTTGTGGATGTTCTGAAGGTGTCCATCTGGTTGTAGATGTCCTCAAGGTGTCCGTCTGGTTGTAGATGTCCTGAAGGTGTTCGTCTGGTTGTGGATGTTCTGAAGGTGCCCGTCTGGTTGTGGATGTTCTGAAGGTGTCCATCTGGTTGTAGATGTCCTGAAGGTGTCCGTCTGGTTGTAGATGTCCTGAAGGTGTTCGTCTGGTTGTGGATGTTCTGAAGGTGCCCATCTGGTTCTAGATGTTCTAAAGGTGTCCGTCTGGTTGTGGATGTTCTGAAGGTGTCCATCTGGTTCTAGATGTTCTAAAGGTGTCCGTCTGGTTGTGGATGTTCTGAAGGTGTTGATCTGGTTGTAGATGTCCTGAAGGCGTCCGTCTGGTTGTGGATGTTCTGACGCTGTTGATCTGGTTGTAGATGTCCTGAAGGTGTCCGTCTGGTTGTGGATGTTCTGAAGGTGCCCATCTGGTTCTAGATGTTCTAAAGGTGTCCGTCTGGTTGTGGATGTTCTGAAGGTGTTGATCTGGTTGTGGATGTCCTGAAGGTGTCCGTCTGGTTGTGGATGTCCTGACGGTGTCCGTCTGGTTGTGGATGTCCTGAAGGTGTCCGTCTGTTTGTAGATGTCCTGAAGGTGTCCGTCTGGTTGTGGATGTTCTCAAGGTGCCCATCTGGTTCTAAAGGTGTCCGTCTGGTTGTGGATGTTCTGAAGGTGTCCATCTGGTTGTGGATGTTCTCAAGGTATCTGTGTGGTTGTAGCTGTCCTGAAGGTGTCCGTCTGGTTGTGGATGTTCTGAAGGTGTTAATCTGGTTGTGGGTGTTCTGAAGGTGTTGATCTGGTTGTAGATGTTCTGAAGGTGTTGATCTGTTTGTAGATGTTCTGAAGGTGTCCGTCTGGTTGTGGATGTCCTGCAGGTGTCCCTCGATTTGTGAACGCATTTGTGTTTCCTCCTCAGAGCGGCCTGCTCTCCACCTTCAGCCTGTCCATGACCGATCTATCCAAGTCCTGCGAGAACCTGTCCACCGTGATGCTCTACAATCCAGGGTGAGTCCTTGAGCGCACCACGAAACACCTGCATGTGGTGATTGGTTGCTCTTCCCTCTGCATCAGACTGAGTGCTGAAACGTCCCACAGACAGTGAATCTGCCTGTTAGATCACAACTGGAAAGTTCAAAGTTCCTCCAGCAGCTCTGAAAAACTGCCATGCAGATCTCCATGCTGATTGATTAACCTTCTGAAAACTAAAACCTGCTGGCGGGTTTGTAAAATTTATCATCTAGAAGCTGAAAACATAGTAACACCGGATTTTCTTCTTCAACAGTCATTGAATGCATCACGTGTCACATTCAATTCTGTCTAAAACACCAGCCTCGTCTACACGATGCGTTCAAGGACCATCAGGAATTGATAATCTCATGATTCTTCATGTGATATAAAGGTGTCTTTTTTCCAAAATACCAAAAACCTGTCAAAATTTTTTAAAAATCTGTCCAAAATGGCTTAAGTCATCCAACATAACTTTTATATTTATGTTTATATATCTATAAAATTATGTATTGTTTGTTTCGTAACAACTCAAAATTTGATTCACACCTGTCCAAAATGACTAAAAATTACACTAGTGTGACAATTTTTCTTCCCAAAATGACTGAGAATTCATCCTTTTTTCAAATAGTCCAAAATGACTCAACATTCGTCTAAACTTATTCCAAATTTTATCAAAAATATCAAAATAATCTTCCAACAAAACTTAAAAATTGTACTTATACTCATAAAATATTTGTCCTGAATCCGATTTTGATCAAAACTGTTTACAAAATTCGTCCAAAACAACTTTAAACGTGTCCAGAATGATTGAAGTAGTTCAGAATTTTTCCAAAATGCATCTGTCCTGCTCAGATATACTTATGTTATGTTATGTGGTGTTTCCTGAGCACAATCCTGCTCCCCAGAGGATGAACCTTCTCCATGTCAGACTCTCTGAGGGTGTATCTGCTGTGTTGAAGGTTCTCCAGAGGATGAACCTTCTCCATGTCAGACTCTCTGAGGGTGTATCTGCTGTGCTGAAGGTTCTCCAGAGGATGAACCTTCTCCACGTCAGACTCTCTGAGGGTGTATCTGCTGTGTTGAAGGTTCTCCAGAGGATGAACCGTGTTCTGAGCTTTAGACAGTTTTGGTGTGTTGTGTTGGTGAACAGCCTCCCTCCTGTCATGTGGGATAAACTTTAACTATTTCCTGTCCTGTCGACAGTCTCTTCACTGAGAAGGGCCCCGTCTTCCTCAGGTAGACTCACTTCCTGTCCTACCTGTCCCGTTCTGACCCAAAGACGTGTCCAGTCTCACCTGAACCCTCATTTCCCGTTTAGTTCCTCATCTGTTTGCTGCTTCTGTTTTCTGTCTGACAGTAGAAGAGGAGTCCTGACATTTCATTTACAGCCGCTACTTCCTGTTTACCCCCCCACTGTGTGTGTCTGTTGTGTTACTGTGTGTGTGTGTGTTTTCTCTATAATAAATTAACTGGTGTGTGTTTGTGTGTATTTTCCCTTTAATAAATCAGCTGATGTGTGTGTTTGTGTTTCCAGGTTGGAGTTTGAGAGGCAGCAGAGGGAGGAGTTGGAGAAACTGGAGCTGAAAAGGTACCAGGAGTCAAAATGTAGTCCAACTCTGAAATCACACAACATACTTTTACTAAACACAACAAGAAGCGGGTTGGTCAGCGTCATTTCAGATTGTGTTGTTGCTGCACAAGCTCAGATTATTTACTAATTTGTTAATTGTGACCTAAAACTAAATTTTGTAAAATATCTACCAGAATTTTAAGAATTTCCCAAATTTTCATGACAAAGCTTTTGTAATTTTTACCTTCAAAATAATCATCTCGCCTGTATATGTTAGATGTTTAGACTAAATGTTGACATGGACTCATTGGTAGGAACCAGAACCTGGTGTTCATAGAGGTCTAGATGTTGGTCTTCATAGAGGTCTAGATATTGGTCTTCACAGAGGTCTAGATGTTGGTGTTCATAGAGGTCTAAATGTTGGTCTTCATAGAGGTCTAGATATTGGTGTTCATAGAGGTCTAGATGTTGGTGTTCATAGGGGTTCTAGATGTTGGTGTTCATAGGGGTTCTAGATGTTGGTGTTCATAGAGGTCTAGATGTTGGTGTTCACAGAGGTCTAGATGTTGGTGTTCATAGGGGTTCTAGATGTTGGTGTTCATAGAGGTCTAGATGTTGCTGTTTATAGGGGTTCTAGATGTTGCTGTTCATAGGGGTCTAGATGTTGGTGTTCATACGGGTCTAGATGTTGGTGTTCATGTGTTGGTTGTACCATGTGACCTGTTTTCTTTCTGCAGGAGGCTGATTAAGGAGATGGAGGCGAAGCAACAGAGTGAGAAGGCCGAGCTGGAGCGTCTCCAGCAGGAGGTGGAGAGTCAGCGCAAGGAGTCCGAGGAGGTGCAGCAGCGCATCCTCCATCAGGAGGAGAGCCTCCGCCGCCGCAGCCAGGACATCGAGAGCCGCCTGCGGGACTTCCTGGCAGAGAAGGAGCGCTTCGAGGAGGAGAGGCGCTCCGAGATCCAGGGTGTGGACCTCCAGCTCAGAGGGCAACGGAAACGGCAGCAGGAGGGCGAAGCAGAGGAGGACGGGGAGCAGCGGCGGCAGCAGGAGGCCGCGGAGCAGACGGAGATCTACCGCGAGCTGGAGAGGCTGAAAAGGGAGCGTGAGGAGCAGAAGATTCGTCTGGAGGCCGAGCGGCGGCGGCTGGAGGAGCAGGAACGGGAGCAGCTCAGCCTGGTGGGGAGGCTGGAGGAGCAGCTGAGGGACAAACACGAGGCGGCCACTGTCCTGCTGACCCGGGAGGATGCCCGCCGCCTGGAGGAGGAGCGGCGAGCGCTGGCCGAGATCAGAGAGGCACTCCTCCGGGCCAAAGAGGCTGCAGAGCGGCCGGACGTGGAGGACGCCGTCGAGGAGGCGAGATCCGCCCAGACTCGATACACGGACTTCAAGGCGGCTCAGGTGAAGCAGCTGGGCCAGCGGGAGGAGGAACTCCGGCAGCAGAGGGAGCGTCTGGAGAAAGAGGTGGCTGCTGAGCATAACGAGCTGCTGCTGCTCACCCACGGCCTCAAAGAACGGCAGCAGCAGCTGAAAGACATGCAGGAGAAAGGGGCGCAGGATGCCTCCGTTGTCTGCCAGGAGGAGCAGCTAGTCAAACAGGCCGAACACCGGCTGCAGTTCAAGGAGCGACAGCTAGCCGACCTGGCCGAAGACCTCCTCCCGGCGCTGGCCGAGGAGAAGCAGCGGGCCGCGGAGATGCTGGAGCGTGGCGGCGGCACCAACGGGAACTGCGACAGCCCACCAGGGCTGGACAACATTCTGTACCAGGTGGAGAAGGAGCTGGAGGACAAGGAGGAGAAGCTGAACCTCTACTGGCACAGTGCCCAGCAGCTCCAGCAGCTCCAGGAGACCTACGAGTTCACGGCCAATGTGGCGCGACAGGAGGAGAAGGTCCGCCGGAAGGAGAAGGAGATCCTGGAGTCCAAGGAGAAGCAGCAGAGGGAAGCGATGGAGCAGGCGGTGGCCCGGCTGGAGAGGAGGCACTCGGCTCTGAGGCGCAGTGTCTCCCTGGAGACGGACTGCGAGGAGCCGAGACTGAAGAGCTCAGTGTGCAGGAACCAGAGGACTGGGGCCGAACTGGACCAGCAGAGGTCAGAACCGCGGTAACCAACTGTCTTAGTGTTACTGTTTAACATGAAATGTTAAAGTTTAAACTTCAGCTGGGTCATTTTAAGGTAACGTTAGTATTTAAACTCAGCTGCAACACATAAAATTAATGTTAACATTCAAACCTTAACTTCAACATGTAAAAATTAGCGTTTAAACGTTAGCTGTAGCATGTAAACTTCAGGTTAAATCTGGTGGAGAAGATTGACCATAAGATCAATAAATCTTACTAGTTTTTTAATTGTTTTTGTTTTGGTTGTGCTGCTGCTGTTGTGTTTTCTCTTCAGGGTGGAGCGGGAGATCCAGAAGCTGCGACAGAGGATCAGCGAAGGAGAAGAAAACAACCGAACTCACTCCATCAGCAACGACGACAAGTCTGGTCACAACAGCTCTCCGGTCAGCCACATCCAGAGCCTGAACACGCTCCTGCCGCTGTCCGACGACAGGTACGGACACGGTGGTACCCTGCTGATAACCTCCTGGTAACCTCTTGGTTACCTGCTGGTTACCTCCTGGTAACCTGTTAACATGCTGGTAACCTGGTAACCTCTCAGTAACCTACTGGTAACCGGCGGGTAACCTTTACAATACCCCTGTACTAAACTATATATGTATAATACTCCACAGATGTGCCCCTATGTTCCACCAGGACGGTTATTTCTGTTGCACAGCACGCTCACTTCCTATTTTGATGCTGTGACGCACATGGCTAGCACGGAATCCGATTAATGCTTGATTAATCGCCAGAATAATCATTAGAATACTGGATTATTACAATAATCGATAGCTGCAGCCCTAGTTTAGATAAACTGGCTGTCTGTCTGTTCTCACTGGTTTGGTTGTTGTCCTTCTTTTTAACAGGATAAATGCGTATATCGAAGAGGAAGTCCAGAGACGGTTACGAAAGTTGAATCTTCTGAATGGCAGCAGCAACATGGATCTGTCTCTGTCCTGTGAATTTCTAAGAGTAAGACACTCTCCCACAACCTCCATCATTTTATCTAATGTGGAGTTTTTCTGAGGAGCAGCTGTTTTATTACACTAGATCTCCTGTGGGATTAAACTTTCCTGCAGGTCGTCTTCCACTGTGATGTTCATGTTTTGGCTCTAAAAGTAAAGACAACAGCAGAAGTCCAGCAGTAATTCAATGTGAGCATTTCTTTGTGTAGAACTGATATTTAGCTCTTTAACCCTGCAGGAGGAGGAGGAGTTTAGCGACTGTAGCTCTGTTAGGTTAACAGATGAGGTAAGACCAGGATATTTCTTCACAATGAGACTCTCCCTGCTCTGCAACCTGCATGACTCCCCAAATATGGTTTCATTGGTGGCTCCTTTAATTCTTCTCTACCTGGTTGTGATTTGTCGTGGTTTTTGTTTAATCTGCTCCCCTTTTCCTGTCGGCATCAAGAACAGTTTACAACTTTTCGTCAACCCTCTTAATATTTGAAGATCACCGGCTGTTTTATTTTTATTGTTTTCAGGACGATGAAAAGCAACAAAACATGAATCCGAGGAGGTTGAAATATGAGGTGAGACCAGGGTGGGGTTGTGGTTTTAATATTTAATCACTAGAAAGGTGTGATTGTGGAACAGTTTTACAATCCCAGTGGTTCTGTATCTCTGCATTATGTAAGAAAAATGCATGGTCTTAATTATGTTATAAAAATCTGAGCATGATTCGTCTAACAACATTAATTTTCAAGGAAATGAATAATGGGTTTCATGCACCTTGTTTTTAATTCCAGTTTTTCCAGTTTGGTCTCACTGGTTTTGTTTATTGTGGTGTGAAACAAAAGTTGAAATTGCCCGATGGAGACTGACAGGTCTGGCGTTGACTGAACGTTTATTAGTCGTCCAAACTAACTGGTACCATGTCAGAGAAGGTCTGAGGACTAATTGTAGATGTCTGAGGACTAGTTGTAGATGTTTGAGGACGAGTTGTAGAGGTCTGGAAACTAGTCTTAAAGATCTGAGGATTTGTTGAAAGGTCTAGATCTAGTTATAAAAGTTTGAAAACTTGTTGTAGAGGATGGATGGGATCTAGTTGTAGAGGTCTGAGAACTGGTTTTAGAAATCTGAGGACTAGTTGTAAAGGTCTTAGGACTAGTTGTAGAGGTCCGTAAACTAGCTTCAAGGTCTAAGGTCTGAACGATCTAGATCTAGTTATAAAGGTTTGAAGACTTGCTGTAGAGGATAGGGTCTAGTTGTAGAGGTCTGAGGAGTAGCTGTGGAGGTCTGGAATTAGTTGATAAAGTCTTAGGACTAGTTGTAGACATCTGAGAACTGGTTTTAGAAGTCTGAGGATTAATTACAGAGGTCTAGACCTAATTGTAAAGGTTTTGAGGACAGGATCGGGTTGTAGAAGTCTGAGGACTAGTTATAGAGGTTTGAGGACTAGTTGTAGCGGTTTGAGGACTAGTTCGAGGTTTGAGGACTAGTTCGAGGTCTGAGGACTAGTTGTAGAGGTCTGAGGACTAGTTGTACAGGTTTTTACAGAGGTTTCTTGCTCAGACTCCACTTTCACCTAAAAAACAAAAGCATCTGTATTGAATTTAATCAATCTTAAACCTGCATACATGAAAACCAGGCCCATGATCCTGATATAAGCTCATAGAACGTATCTATGAGCAGAAAACCATCCTGGTGAGGACGCATTTCTGCACCAGTGTGGTCATGTGACCCACGTTACTTTCAATTGCTGACAATGACCAATGAAAACGGCGGAGTTATCAGCCAGTCCCCACCTCCAGGGTTATCTCAATGCATGAGTGAAGAAGGTAGTTTTCATGAGTTTTATTTTCATACAGATGCTTTTTTTAAAGTCCAGATGGAATTTGAGCCAAAAACTTTGTTGTTGTTGTCAGAAAGAATATTATAATTTAAACTGTTTTCAAATGCTATGTTGCCTATGTTTGACTGGAGTTTAAAGTAAAAAAAAAAATAAAAAATTGTGCACTTGTCAACCTAATTTGCATGTCAAATCGCTTTGCACTTAATTTCGAATCACTTACTACTCACTTGAGCACCTGGTGACTGGAGGAGCTGTAATTCTCAGTGGGGTGGATGATGGACTTCAGGGTAATTCATAGAGCCTTCACGTCCTTCTTGGTGATGTAGTCATGGACTCCCCCCTTGTGCACACAGAGAGCCTTCCAGTCTGGCTTCCTGCCTTCCCCCGAGTCTGAGGCAAACTCTGCTCCTAACGTCCAGGAAAACATGTTGGAAGAACCAGCGAGCAGCTTCGTGAAGCTTTACAGAGAAGATAAACTAGAATCCGTGGCTGAAACAGATGAGGTTCCTTACACAGATGGTGACAACAACAAATCCGGTCAAGGAGAAGAGAATGTTCCACTGGGAGAAGATGACCGAGGTGACGTAGGTCATCAGTTTCATGTCACTTCAGCAAACACCAGAAGATTTGATGAAGATGAGAAGATCTCTGATAAAAGAACAGATCTTACCTGCTGTGTTCCAGATGATGATAAAAAGGAGGAGGTGCTGGGTGTTGGACACTCTTACTCTAACTCAAAGGACAAAGTCAAACCCCAAAATTGTGACCAAGGGAGAGCAGAAGGTGCAGAATTTTCTTGTGATCAATCATCAGAGTCGCAGAGCTCTGTGAGTGATTGCAAAAAAGAGACAATTAATGGTCAAATTAAACAAGAGACGGACACTGAAACCGAGAAAGCATCGGCCAGCAGGAGCTACGTTTTCAGATTCTTTGCCGACAAGCTGTCCGAAGCCTACAAAGACGCTGGTCGACGGCTGCAAGGGACACGAGACATCATTCGAAATGTTCACTTAGCTGAAATGAAGGTTGTCCTCTCTCAGTACGTGACCATGGTGTCCAAAGAGCTGCCACTGATTCACCAACTGCAGCTTCAGCCACAGCCAGAACCTGAAATCAGTGCCGCAAACAATGTCCCTTTGGTGGACCTTCCTGTTCCTCAGAAGTGCAGCATATCTGTGATCCTGGATGTCTCCGGATGTCCTGAAGGATCCGTGTCCTCAGTCAGAAACAAGAGTCCTGAAGTGTTTCATCAGAAGCTGGTCGAGCTGCCGTCTGCTTTATCTCAGCTGCAGACGTCTTTGTCTCAGGAGATGCAGGAACATTTGGAATCTCAGTTTCCTCAAATGCAAGGCAGCAGGCTTCTGGGTATCTTCTGGCTCAGAATGGCTAACCGTAAATGTCCTGTCCCAAAACCTGGCTGTTTGCTTTTGTCTGAAAAGGATGTAGTTGTAGTTTCAGCTGACACAGATTCTACCGAGACCTTGACTGTGTTTCACCATTTTAAACTCCTGGAAATCATGGAGGTCCAGATCAGTTTGGCTGGACAACATGTTCGCCTAATCGGCTCCACTGAAGACACTGTCTTAGCTGTCTTCACCCACAGCAAAGATCTAACCCAAGAGTTCTGCAAGGCTCTACTCAAGGCTCTGTCTCCTGAAACTGTCCTTGAAGGTCACCCCTTGCTCTCTGATGACCTCATGGTCCTCTCTTTGGATTGGACGTCGAATGTTCCCGACATCATCCTGGACAGCGGCCTTTCTGTCACCTCCAGATTCAAGCGTGTCCTCGCAGATCTGCTCTACATCGTCCATGGCAACATGGAAGCTCCCGGCAAACCATCGCTGGCTAACATTCGTCCTCTGTTCTACGCCAGCATCAAGGTCAAGAACGCCCCCCGTGTGCTTCCTGGTGCCATCATCCAGTTCCTCCTGACGGACAATCACGTGGCTCTTCTCCGGGAGGACGGCGTCTTCCATCCGGTGCGGAGGGGGTCCAGTCTGGTCCCAGCCCGACCCCAGTTTCAGGGACTGGAACTCCGCCAGCGCTCAGACATCCGATGCCTGCTGGTGAAGCAGGACGACTGCTGCCTGGTGGTGGAAATCGTCTTTACAAACCACAAGCCTCAGAAGAGGAAGGTGGCGCTCAGACGGGGCTCGGCTGATCCAACCGGCGCCGCGAACGTCGGCAGCGATTCCTGGAAGTTATGTTTTGGCTGCACGACAGAAGCTCAGATCTTAATTAAACATCTGTGTGTCTGAAAGCAGCTTCGCCTTGGTTCATGTATTTATTTTAGGATGTTGAATAAATTCAGAGGCATCGTCTGAAAGGTGATTCTTCATGGAACCAAACTAAAATAGACACAAATACAAATATTTTTAAGTATTTTAAAACCTTTTTAAACTCGGCCTGCTATGCATTTTGGGTAATTTGCTATAAAATCTTTGTGAGCGAGATCAGACTCGGCCATGTTAACAAATTCACTGCAATGAAATTAATTTGTCTGGTTGTCCTGTTATTTCTATAGTGAGGGAAGGCTTGTGTCATCTTGTTACAGATGGATCTGAAGTCTGAAGAATGTGATCAGTATGTACTTAGAGAAATGATGTTTGACAGTTTAATACGGTGGGTACGTGTTGCCACAGAATAATAAATGGAATAATAAAGATTGAACTTGGTTCTTATTGTCTTTTTTTTTTTTTTTTTTTAAATCAAATTTTTAGTCTTAGGTTTGGAAACTGATTTTCCACAGTGATGGTGATTTTTCTCTGAGTCAACCTTTTGCTCTCCACCTCTCTTTCCTCTGGTTTCCTGCCTTTTCTCCGACCACCTCTGCAGCACTTGGTGTCTCGTAATCCTGCGACGAGCTGCGACGGTGTCCAGGACCCCGTTAAAGTTAGCATCCCTCGCTACGTTCTCCGCGGGCAGGGCAAGGACGAGCACTTTGAGTTCGAGGTGAAGGTGAGTTCAAGTCGTTCATGATGTTCTGTTATTGTTTATACAGTTCATCATCCTCTGATCTGGACAAGTAAGATGAGAAAAATCTGCATCAAAATTCAGGTGAAATCAAACAAGTTTCCCCCAGAACCATCTGATTCTGTATCTACAGTAACTTATTAGTGGTCAGAGTTCTACCTTCATGCTGTGACTATTTCCAGAGTTCCAGGTCCTTGAGGTCCATAGAGGGTGGGTCCAGATTTATCACTATTTAATGGACTTTTTCCATCATTTCTGAGTCTCAGAACTTCATCAGTCCAGCAGATAGAACCATGACATTTAGGAGGAGAAACACATCAGAGTTCTGGGAAAAATTGACACCAGATCATTTTTGACATCCATCCAGGTGTCACCGTCTGAACACTACATCTGATTGGTTTTTACAACTAGTCTTCAGACCTTGACAACGAAATCCCATCCTTTACAAGTGTTGAAATTTTTACAGCTATGTCTAGACCTCTTCAACTAATCGTCAGATCTTTGAAACTATTTTCCAGACCTCTACAGCTAGTCCTCATGCATCTACAGCTAGTCCTCATGCATCTACAACTAGTCCTCAGAGAACTACAACCAGTCCTATTGCTTTTCATGACTAATTCCAGACCTCCATACCTACTCTTCAGACCTCTACAACTAGATCCCATCCCCACCCTCCCATCCTACAAAATTACCACCAAAAGTGAAAAATGACCACAAGAAGATGAAAGATCCCAACAAAAACACTCAAAATCTATACAGGTAGACACAAAATCACCACAAAAACTTGCAAAGTCAACACAAAAAATTGCAGAATAACCAAAAAACGATGAAAAACCACAAGAGAAACAGAAAATTACTACAAAGAGGTGAAATTAGCACAAAGACACAAAATCACCACATAAAGATGGAAAATCACCATAAAAACGTACAAAATGACCAAGAGAACTCACAAAATCTAGCCTAGCTTTGAGCATCAGTTTTACTTTATTATAACCAGTTTCATTGTTCTTCACTGTGGTTCATGTTTAAAGTCCTGCAGCTCTGTGGAACCAGAACATCATGAAGACAGATCTGTTATTGTCTAATGTTTGTCTGTCGTCCACCAGATCACGGTGATGGAGAACTCGTGGACGGTGTTCAGACGCTACAGTCGCTTCCGGGAGATGCACCGGAGCCTGAAGTTGAAGTATCCGGAGGTGAGGTGATGACAAGAACATTCATGTTTCAACCAGATGGCCGTTTGTGGAACGTTCTGATGTTTGTGTCACGTTGCTTCCAGCTGGCAGCTCTCGAGTTCCCGCCCAAGAAGCTGTTTGGAAACCGGGACGAGCGGATGGTGGCCGAACGCCGGACTCACCTGGAGGTAGGACACCTGAACACCTGCTGCTCCTTCAGTAACTCCCACATCATTGTCACGACAACTTCATTATCTGGTGTTCTGAAAAACCAAAAGATGTCTGTTGAAGTATAATTTTTGAAAGTCAGGTTAAAATGAAAAAGCAGCAGAGGCACACTACCACCATCAAAGCTAACATTAGCATCATTACTACTACCACCATCAAAGCTAATGTTAGCCACATTACTACTACTAGTATCAAAGCTGATGTTAGCCACATTACTGTTACTACTATCTAAGCTAATGTTAGACACATTACTAATACTACCATCAAAGCTATGTTAGCCACATTACTACTGCTACTACTATCAAAGCTAATGTTAGCCACATTACTACAACTACCATCAACGCTAATGTTAGCCACATTTCTACTGCTACTACTGTCACAGCTAATTTTAGCCACATTACTGCTGCTACTGTCACAGCTAATGTTAGCCACATTACTGCTACTACTGTCAAAGCTAATGTTACCCAGACTACTACTGCTACTACTATCAAAGCTAATGTTAGCCACATTACTACAACTACCATCAACGCTAATGTTAGCAAGATTACTATTACTACAATCAAAGCTAATGTTAGCCGCATTAGCTCATTTTTTCTACGTCAGTCAGCTTCAAATGTCTGCTGACAGTCAACATTTTTTTTTTAATTATCTCAGAAGGTGTTTAATAAATCGATGTAAAATCTCCCAGATGATAAATATCCATATGAGCTGCTATAAAACTGCAGGTAAACCAGAGCTGGAGCAGCAGAAGTTGTTCTCCAGATGAGATGATTTGAGGGCGTTCCTGTTCCTTTAGCCCTCAGATGAGCTCAGTGTTCTGTCTGTTCTCTGCAGCGGTACTTGAGGAACCTGTTCCGGGTGATGCTGTCGTCCTCCAGCTCTCCTCTCAGAACCGACCGAGACGTCCGTCTGTCCAAACGGGACGTCTGCGAGTTCTCCCCGTTCTTCAAGAAGGGCGTCTTCGAGCACAGCAGTCACGGAACCGGCTGACCAGAACCTTTTCCTCCCAGGAGAGTGTCCTCAGGTCAGTGTGAACTCACCGGCGTCACACCTTGACCGGAACCGGAGTCGAGAGTAAACCGAACGGACGCCGTGATGTCCAACTGAACGCTGCTGCAGACATCTGGTTTAAACCCGCCGACCGTTAAATAAAGGAAAAGGAACTCTTTAAATCATCTGCTAGAGTCCTTTCTCTCCTCACGTGTCAAGATCTTCAGTTTTTCTTTATTTATTCTCAGTTAACTGAACATTTACATTCACCGACGCTGAATCAAAGAAGTTTTAAATAAACCTCTAAATGTTAAACTGGTCATGTGAGTCGTTCTGTAAAAAATCAACCAGAGTTCCTCAGTTCTTCTGACCTAGAGAGAACCGTGTCTCCAGATGTTCCTGGTTCCTTCTTCCATGGTCTCAAATAGTCCTGACCAACCACCTACCAACATTAAAGTTTACCCAGAATGGCCTTTTTAAAGATTCCTCTGGTGAATGATCAGAAACAGAAACACTTCCAGGGAACCAATGATTGTTTCTTGGACTTTAAACTGTTCACACTAGGATACATCCCATAATACTGATGATCACAGCTGGTTATAGATACTATGAACAGAAACCAGATTCAGTGTTCAGACTGAGACTCCTGGATGGATGTAAAACTGATCTGATGTCAGTTTTTCCCAGAACTCTGATGTGTTTCTCCTCCTAAATGTCATGGTTCTATCTGCTGGACTGATGAAGTTCTGAGGCTCAGAAATGATGGAAAAAGTTCATTAAAAAGTGATAAATCTGGACCCACCTCAATGGACTTCAAGGACCTGGAATGTTCTAAGTGAGACTAAACTTAAAGACTGGAAGCAGGAAAGGAGAGCATCCCCTGGAGAAAGTTCTAGAGTAGACTTACCGACAACTGGAGAAAGTTCTGGAGTAGACCTACCGACAACTGGAGAAAGTTCTAGAGTAGACCTACCAACAACTGGAGAAAGTTCTAGAGTAGACCTACTGACAACTTGTCAGTAGGTCTACTCTAGAACTTTCTCCAGCGGACGTTCTCCTCTATGGACTTCAAGGACCTGGAACTCTGGAAATATTCCCAGTATGAAGGTAGAAGAACCAGGAGATTCTTAGGTCTCATATTTGGTTGATTTTATATCAAATGACTCAGACTGTGAAGATGTGATGTCGACTTATTTGTTGTTTCCAGTAGATTCATTAAAGCAAAATCAGCCTCGCATGTTTGTATAGTTCAACATGAAGCAGCTCTGCACATAGAACACCAACATCTAGACCTCTATGAACACCAACATCTAGACCCCTATGGACACCAGGTTCTGGTTCCTACCAATGAGTCCACATCAACATTTAATCTAAACATCTAAAAACTGGAACCTTGTCTGGCATCAGGTTCTACTGATGTTAGAACCTCAGACGTTGGTGAAATGTCGACCAAAGACTGTGGTTCTCATGACTGTAGGAGTTTTACTTCTCGACAAACTTAACCCTTTGAACGGCTTCTCGCGGTTCTTTGTGAGGACACGACGACACATGAAACTCTGAATTCAGCCAAAGTATTTGACAGAATTCCTAGACTGGATGATCTCTGTTGTCTCATCTGAAGCTTCAGCGTCTTCTCAGAATGAAGCTTCAGGTTCTTTGGTGAAGAATATGGACTCGTAGAGAAGAAGCAGAACCTTGAGACGGTGTGGTCTGTTTTCTCTGACTGCTGCTGAAGGAACAGGTGGACATTTTGAAGAATCTTCTGCTTCCATGAGACGACTCAGCTACAGGCTAGTTTAGCATAAAGACTGGACACTGTTAGCATGGTTCTGTGTAAAAAGAATAAATGTTTTTTACAAGAACATCACATGACGCTTTATTTATTCTCTTATGATGTTTTGAGGCCAATTTATAATGTCTTTAATATTCTTGTCCAGTCATTCTTTGCATATTTTACGAAAAATGTTCAGACAGTTTTGGGACTTTTTTTTTTTTTTTTTTTTTTAATGAATTTTTTTTTGGGGGCATTTTTGCATGTTTTTTGTATAATGAATTTTTATTTGCCACATTACTATTACTACTATCAAAGCTAACATTAGCACCATTACTACTACTACAGTCAAAGCTAATGTTAGCCACATTAATGCTACTACCATCAAAGCTAACGTTAGCCTTATTACTACTACTACCATCAAAGCTAATGTTAGCATCATTACTACTACCACCATTAAAGCTAATGTTAGCCATATTACTACTACTATCATAAAAGCTGACATTAGCATCATTACTGCTACTTCATCAAAGCTAACATTAGCCATATTACTACAACTACCATCAATGCTAATGTTAGCATCATTACTACCACCATCAAAGCTAATGTTAGCCACATTACTACTACCACCATCAAAGCTAATGTTAGCCATATTACTGCTACTACCATCAAAGCTAACATTAGCATCATTACTACTACTACCATCAAAGCTAATGTTAGCATCATTACTACTACCACCATCAAAGCTGATGTTAGCCACATTACTGCTACTACCGTCAAAGCTTCAGATAACTTATTGGTGCCTCTTTATTTTTTCAGTTTTTATATTTAAATTATTTTTTTTGAAATTATATTTTTACTTTTGTTTTTCTGACATTTTATTTTTTGTAGCAGTATTAGTGTTGGTATAGTTCTAAACTATTTTCCAGATATTTTTGACCATGTAATTAGCATCTTTCAGACATTATTCCCACATTTTCTAACATTTTTGAAGAAGTCATATTTAAATTTTTTGGTCATTTTGTTATTTCCAGACATTTTATTTTCTATTACTCAGACTTTTTGGGGCCGTTTCATACATTTTTTTGGAAAATTTACTTACTATTTTTCCAAACGGGACTCCTTGTCGTGCTTCATAAAATGTCAAACTGTTCCTTTGACAAACTGAGTTTTCATCCGTTTTCAGGTTTAACAGAATAAAAGATCAAACAGTGAAAAACTTAAACAGCTTTTATTCACAAACATTTATATTCTCCGGACATGTTTTCAGTTTTGGGTTTTTTTGCGCATTTTGTTTTAAATCTAAATAAACTTTTCATGATGTAAAAACAAGTCTGAGGAGCAGGAGACCAAACTACACACATGAGGTTGTGCAGCTCGTCTCCAGGAGTCTCCAGATGTCTCCAGGTGTCTCCAGGAGCCCGTACAGTCGTCCCTCAGCTCCAGCTCAGGCATTGGGTCGGTTCAGGATCTGCTTGGCCGGCTTGATGGGGAAGTCATGCAAAGAGACGCCCAGAGCCTTCAGCCTCTCCCTACAGGTGAGCAGCAGCTCGTCGTATCCCTGCAGGTGAGACGTCAACAGGTGAGCTGCAGCGACTTGACGTTCTGACGATTACTGACCGATAGCTCACCTGACAGTCCTGAGCCAAATCCTGCTGCAACGAACCGGCCGACACCTGATGATGGTGCAGGATTTCCTACAAACAATAACACAGAGACTGAAACTGTGTTTTGTGTCTCTGCGTGGTCATTTTGTGTCTCTGTGGTTGTTTTCTGTCTCTTTGTGGTGGTTTCTTGTCTCTTTGGTATGGTTAGTGTCTGTCGGTACCTCCAGCCTGTTGGTGGCGCTGTTTCCTGCCTCCATGCTGGTTGCTGTCAGAGCGGAGCAGAGCTGGACCTCCTTCTTCTGCAGAGTTTCTGTCAGCGCCTCCAGCTTCTTCTGCAGCAGCATCTCCTTCAGTCCACTGCTCTGCTGCAGGTCCAGAACTGCCTCCGTCTGCCGGGTCAGCAGCTCGTCACGCTCCTGCTCCACCTGAACACACCAGAACATATCAGAACCGTCTGGACCACAGCTTCAGGTGGCAGGTCGAGGTACCAGAAGCAGCTGACCTTCTGGAAGGCCTGCAGCAGCAGCTCGTGTTCCACCGTCAGATCTCTGAGCTCCTTCTCCATCAGCTTCACCTGAGCCCGGCTCACCTGCCCAGCAGAACCAGAACCAGGGTCAGGAACGTCTGAACCAAACATCTATATATTCTCATTTCCTTTCACTAAGTAAAGAATGTTTTCAGCAAGAATAATTTAAAAAAAATATTCTCAGTATGGCGGTAATTTATTTGTATTTATTAATATTTATCAGACATTTTACATCTTATTTTATTTATTTTAATTCATCACATATTGGGAATTTCTTTTTTTGGAGATATTTGATTTTTTGGGAGGGAAAACCAACATTTTAGTAAATTTTTTTGAGAATATTGCTTTATTTTTATGACACTAATATTTTTGTTTTTTTCTGCACATTTTATTAATATTTTTCTAATTTTTTTCTGATGTTCAGTCATGAACAGTTTTTGTTATTTTAGGCATATTTTGACTTTAATTTTCATTTATTTTGGGGCCAGTTCATGAATGAATTTTCATTTTTCACATGTTGGTAAAATATTTAATTAGATTTTTCAGATATTTTCTCTTTTCTTCAGATGATCGTTTTCTCACCGTTAGAACTTTTTTGTTTTTCTATCTTTATTTTTAAACTCTGTTGTTCTTCTTGTAATTCTTCTGCTTCTCTCTTCATCTGTGAATTTCCCCGATGACGGATCCACAAAGTAGATCTGATCTTCAGGTTCTTCTCTGAGGTTCTGTTCAGTACAGATCTTTAGTCTGGTGGAGAACCTACCTCCATCCTGGCCTTGGCCTCGTTGTGTTCCTGCAGCCGTCTCTGAAGTTCTGGCAGCTTCTGCTCCGCCTCCTGCAGAACCTCGGTCAGGCGTCGGTTCTCCTGCTGAGCTGCTGAAAGTTCTCCGTCTGCTCGGTTCTGCCTCTTCTGCAGCTCAGCCAGCTCCTCCTGCAGAACCAGCAGACAGAACATGATGTGAACAGCCCGGTGGAACCGTGGCCACGTTCTGTTCCCTCCAACGTCTCACCTTCAGCAGCTTCTGGTCCAGCAGCAGCTTGTTCTGGACAGAAGCGTAGAACTCCTCGGCTCCACGCAGAGCCCGGTCCTGGTCCTCCAGCAGAACCACCACGCGACTCTTCATCTGGTCCTCCAGTTCCAGAACCTCGGCCCGACGACGCTTCTCCTCCGCCTCCGTCAGAGACTGCATCTGGTGGTGGAACTTCAGCTCCATGTCTGAGGACGGAACGTTCAGGAACGCAATGTGTGAGGAACGTTCAGGAACATAATGTGTGAGGAACGTTTATGAGGAACGTTCAGGAACTCAATGCGTGAGGAACGTTTATGAGGAACGTTCAGGAACTCAATGTGTGAGGAACATTTATGAGGAACATTTATAAGGAACGTTCAGGAACACAATGTGTCAGGAACTTTTATGAGGAACGTTCAGGAACAGACTGTGAGGAACTTTTATGAAGAACGTTTATGAGGAACGTTCAGGACCACAATGTGTGAGAAACGTTTATGAGGAATGTTTATGAGGAACATTCATGAGGAACGTTCAGGAACATAATGTTTTGAGGACCTTTTATGAGGATTGTTCATGAGGAACGTTCAGGAACAGACTGTGAAGAATGTTTATAAGGAACGTTCAGGAACAGTCTGAAGAACATTTATAAGGAACGTTCATGAGGAATGTTTAGGAACACAATGTGTGAGGAATGTTTATGAGAACATTTATGAGGAACGTCTATGTGAGCACTCGCTGTAGGTCGTCTTCTGCTAAATGTTCTCCAGCTAACACCTTTGCCTGGTTTCCTGCAGGTTCTGTGGTTCTCACCTCGGATCCTGCGGTCGTACTGGTTGGTCAGCTCCATGAGCACCACCTGGTGTTTCTGTGGAGAAGAAGAGAGTGTTTCCACGGTGTTCAGGAGGAGAAATGAAAAGTGACGGTCGTTCTCGGAGAACGACTCACCAGTTTCAGCTCCTTGATGTAGTTCTCGCCGTGGAGCTTCTTCTCCCTGAGTTCTGCCTGCAGGCTCTGAACGTCTCTGCGCAGTCCGAGCTCCGCCTCCCGGTGCAGGTTCTGGACCAGCGAGGACGAGGCCACGTCCTCCAGCTTCTGCTCGGTCGTCGTGTTGTGGTGCTCTGACAGAACGTGCTTCAGCTTCTGCTTGTAGACCTGAAGAAACAGCCATAAACCAACCGGTCAGGGCAGGTTAAAGTTAGCTTAACGTCAGCTTAAAGTCAGCTTAAAGTTAGCTTAGAGTCAGCTTAGAGTAAGCTTAACATTAACTAAAAATCAGTGTAAAGTTAGCTTAAAGTTAACTTAAAGTTTGCTTAAAGTTAACTAAAAGTCAGCGTAAAGTTAGCTTAAAGTCAACGTAAAGCTAGCTTAAAGTTAGTGTAAAGTTAGCGTAAAGTTAGCTTAAAGTCAACGTAAAGCTAGCTTAAAGTTAGTGTAAAGTTAGCGTAAAGTTAGCTTAGAGTTAGCATAAAGTTAGCTTAAAGTTAGTGTAAAGTTAACAAAGTTAGCATAAATTTAGCTTAAAGTTAGGTTAAGATTAGATTTGGGTTAAAATAAAGTTAGTTTTAGGTTACATTAAGGTTAGTTTTAGGTTATAGTAAGGTAGTTTTAGGTCACATTAAGGTTAGTTTTAGGTTACACTAAGCTTAGTTTTAGGTTAGAATAAGGTTTGGTGTCTGGGTGTGCAGCTCACTGTGATCTCCACTCGGTGGCGCTCCTCGGCCTCCTCCTTCTCCCTGTGTCGGTTCCTCAGCTCGGCCTTGGTCTCCTCCAGGTTCCTCTTGGAGATCTCCCACAGAGCCTGGATCTTGTCCCGCTCCAGCTGGAAGAAGCTCCTCTCCTCCCGCTCTCGGTCCAGCTCCTCCCAGAGACGGATAACGTGTTCCTCCAGCTGCAAGACCAACGCAACACACAGCTGATGCTAAGCTAACATGCTAACTTGACTCCATAGTGGTATAGTAAAACAGTTGCTGCTAAGCTAACATGCTAACTTGACTCCACAGTGGTATAGTAATACAGTTGCTGCTAAGCTAACATGCTAACCTCACTCCACAGTGGTACAGTAATACAGCTGATGCTAAGTTAACATGCTAACCTCACTCCACAGTGGTACAGTAATACACCTGCTGCTAAGCTAAAATGCTAACTTGACTCCATAGTGGTACAGTAATACAGCTGATGCTAGGCTGACATACTAACCTGACTCCACATCAGTGCAGTAATACACCTGCTACTGAGCTAACATGCTAACCTTACTCCACAGTGGTACAGTAATACTGCTGCTGCTAAGCTAATATGCTAACCTCACTCTACAGTGGTACAGTAATACAGCTGATGCTAAGCTTACATGCTAGCCTGACTCCACATCAGTGCAGTAATACACCTGCTGCTAAGCTAACATTCTAACTTGACTCCATAGTGCTACAGTAATACAGCTGATGCTAAGCTAATATGCTAACCTGACTCCCCAGTGGTACAGTAATGCACATGCTGCTAAGCAAACATGCTAACTTGACTCCACAGTGGTACAGTAATACACCTGCTGCTAAGCTAATATGCTAATCCTCCTGATCATTGTGTTTGATCGGATTAAAATAAATTCTGTGTTAAACTTTAGGACTAAAGTCTGCAGTTAAACTGTGAGAACATTAATATTTATAGGAGGCGATGAAGTTTAACGTCAGTGAGTTTATGACAGTTCACTGTTTCTGAGTCTGGAAATGAAAAATATATTAAAAATCTATTTTCTTCGTTCAGAGATACCATTTTAAACAATATCTTTATTGGGCTTTATATTATGAAAAACTTAACAATATACTCAACATAAAACAAACAAAGAATAACATGATCCCCCGAATAAATAAAAGAGTGAAAAAATGAAAGAAAAAAATAAAATAAAATAAATAAGTAAATAAATAAATAAAAATAAATATACATACACAGCATACAGCTCAACAATTCAGCACCACTGTCAGAATTAATTGGCCTCATAACATCTGAGAAACTCAGTTAAAGGTGACCATATTTTCCCAAAGTCCCCTCCTCTTCCTCTGACAATATAAGTAAGTCGTTGTAGTACAACACAAGATGCCATCTCCCTCACCCACATATGTATTGAGGGTACATCCATTTTCTTCCAGTATAAAGATATCAGCCTTCTGGCCTGCAGGAGTCCAAAATCGATGAGTGTTGACTGACTTGAAGTGAAAATACAGTTCTCTGGAAATATACCCAACACACACGTCCTTGCGTGAAGAGGCACCCTCACACCAACAATCTTAGACAAAGTTCGTATGACTGATTTCCAGAACTTCTGTAATTTTGAACAGCCCCAAACACAATGAAACAGAGTACCCTTTTCTTCTAAGCATTTGCTGCAGGTGTCTGGGATATTGGGCGACCAACGATTCAGTTTGATCGGAGTTATGTAAGTTCTCATCAACCATTTATATTGGAGGAGTTTCATCCTTGTGTTGATTGATTGAGTTTGGGCTTTTAAACATGCACTTTCCCAATCTACTTCATGTATATCCTCTTGAAGATCAGATCTCCATGCATCCAGTTTGTCAGTGGTGGTTTCCTTATCATGTGCCAATAGAGCTGCATAAAATAGAGAAATTTGACCTTTCTCCTCTAAGTTTTGGAGCGTAAGGTTCTCCAGATGTGATAGTGAAGGTTCAGATATAATGTGTTTGTATTTTGACATGATGAAATGTTTTACTTGTAAGTATTTTAAAAAAATGTTTCTTTCGAATGTCATATGTTTGACATAATTGGTCAAATGAGAGGGGACTACCATCCTTATAAAGGTCTGCCACCTTCTGTACACCTTTATGTGCCCAAGTTTTGAAACCTCCATCTGCTCTTCCTGCCTTGAAGCACTCGTTGCCCCATATAGGGCAAAGACGTGAAATAGGAGGGAGATCGCCAATATGTTGATGTGCCCTATACCAAACATCTATGGTATTTTTAAGAAAAGGGTTGTTTGTTATTTTCTTTAAGCGTTTGGGATTTGCAGAGTACAAATACAGTTTTAATGCAAGGTTTGGTACTGATGTTTGTTCAATATTTACCCAGGCTGGGGGTATCTCATTTGAAAAGTAAAACATGGCTGAGTGTAACTGCGCAGACCAGTAATACCATTTCAGATTTGGCAGTTTTAGCCCTCCTCTTTCATATGGCAGGTACAGCAAGCGAAGTCTCAGCCTGGACTTTTTATTATTCCAGATGAATGCATTAAACATACTGTTTACTTCATCAAAGAATAATTTTGAGGGTGGTAGAGGGAGTGATTGAAAGAGGTATAAGAACCTTGGTAGCACGTTCATCTTAATCATGTTTATTCGGCCAATTATTGATATGGGCATTGTCATCCATCTATCCAGAGTTGCCTTCACTTCTCTAATCAAAGGATCGTAATTTCTTGCAACAGTGGTTTTAACGTCAGGGGTAATTTTAATTCCAAGATACACAAATCCCTCGTATGCATTAATAAAGGGGGTTTGTATGATTGATTTTAGCCTTTCGTCCTCATTTAAAAATAGTATGGAAGATTTTGAGTGGTTTATAGTATATCCAGAGAACTGTCCAAATAGTTCAATTTGTTGCATTAGGTTTGGTATGCTGGTAGACAGCTTTGTTAAGAAAACTATCAAATCAACAGCATATAGAGCCAATCTGTGTTCTTGTTCTCCTATACGGATACCAGATAAGTCTGTATGTGTTCGTATTGCCATAGCCAAAGGTTCTATAGCCAGTATGAATAGCATTGGTAATAGTGGGCATCCCTGGCGTGTGGAGCGTTCTAATGTAATTGGTTTTGAAACTATATTGTTTGTTAAAATACTGGCTGTGAGTCCTGTATACAAAATCTGAATCCATTTAAGAAAGTTGTTTCCAAATCCGAATCTTGGCAGAACATTAAATAATAAATATGGCCATTCTATCCTATCGAAGGCCTGATGGGCATCCAGCGATAATAAAGCTGTATCCTTTGCATCAGATTTCTCGTAAATTATGTTGAGAACTCTCCTAATATTGTGGAATCCGTGACGTTTTGGTACAAAGCCATTTTGATAATTATGAACCAATTGTGAGATGTATGGATCTAATCTTTTTGCTAAAACTTTATGAAGTATTTTAGTATCAACCCCCATTAGACTTATTGGTCTAAATGAAGAGCATTCTGCAGGTGGCTTACCTGGTTTTAAGATCAGTGTGATCATTGCCTGTCTCAGAGTGGGTGGGAGGGTTCCATTTTGATAAGCTTCGTACATTTTAAAAAGTGGGATTGCTAATTTTTCTTGAAAAGCTTTATAGAATTCACTCGTAAATCCATCCAGCCCGGGGTCCTTACCACTGTAAATATTTTTGATGGCCTGTGATATTTCTTCAGTAGTTAAATCTCTGTCTAATTCCTTTTTTGAATCTTCTGCTAGGGTCGGGAATTGAAGTTGGTCTAAGAATGTTTCCTGTTCCACTGAAACTTGAGGGCATTCTGACTTATATAAGTTTTGATAAAACTCTCTAAAGCTGTCATTGATTTCAGATGGGTCTACTGTTAAGTTCCCTGCAGAGTTGATTATACTGTTAATCGCTCTGTCACTCTGCATTTTCTTAATTCTCCATGCCAGGAGCTTGCCAGCTTTTTCTCCCTGATCATAGTAAGATTGCTTTAGCCACAACAGATTTCTCGCGGCCGCATCAGAGGATAATTTATTATACTCAGTTCTTAAACGTAACAGTTCACTTTGTTTTAACTGGTCATCGCCAGTGGTTAGGTCTAGTTCCACAAGTTTGATCTGTTTTTCCAGAATTTCCATCTGTTCCTTTTGTTTTTTGGCCTTCGTACTCGTGAAACTGAGAATTTCACCTCTAATGTATGCTTTAAACCCCTCCCATCTCACCGAGGCACTAGTTTGGTCTGTATTTAATTCAAAGTAATAATCTATTTTTTCTCCTACGAATTTAACAAAGTCAGGATTCTGTAGCCATCTTGCTTGAAATCGCCAGTTAATGGGATTATTAGTAAATTTCTCTATGTGGACATTTAATGAGATCGCTGCATGATCGCTGATCACTATGCTATTATACTGGCATCTTTTGATCCTTGATAAAAGTCCTCTTGAAACCAAAAAATAATCTATACGGCATCGTGATTTATGTATACCGGATTGACAGGAGAATTCTATTTTGTCTGGATTCTGCTCCCTCCACACTTCCACCAGATTAATATCTGATATATATTGATTTATTACTTGTCTTGTCTTATAAATGTCTGAGCCTGTTGAACGATCTATAGTTGGGTTTAAAGTGCAGTTAAAATCTCCTCCAATTATGTAAGATCCTTGTAAAGTAGCTATTGTAAGAAAGAGATCTTCAAAAAAATTAAGGTTTATTTTCATTTGGTCCATATATGCTCACTAGATTCACTGCAAATGAGAGAATATTGCCCTGAGCGATTACATATCTACCAGCAGGATCTTGAATTGTTTTAGTCATTTGAAACGGTACGGTTCTGTGGATCAGGATAAGTACCCCTCTGGCATAGTTATTATATGATGCATGTACAACTTGACCAGGCCATCTGTTCTTTACAAGTTTTACATCAGACATTGTCAGATGTGTTTCCTGGAGAAAAATTATTTTGGATTTAAGCTGTTTGATCCTGTTTATAACTTGCTTCAATTTAATCAATTTCCTGAGTCCAGAGATACCATTTTAAATATTCAGTTTATGATCTAAAAGTTTTCTTTAGCCTCTAAAGGACAGTTTAGATCTATATCTCGGTTTTTGTTTTTATTTTAGTATTTCCCAAAAAAATATATAGGTTCTAGATGGTAAACTGGGTTCTGCCTTCATTAAAATGTGACACAAACTGAGTAAAGTTCTGTCCAATCAGAATCTAGCTGTTAGCTGTTAGTATCCGACCTGATCTTTGGACATTTCCTCCGTGGACAGGCCGTCCACCACCAAGGAGGACTTCCCCTTCCCGGACTTCTTGGTTTTGGTCTTTGGCGGCTGGAATAGAAATCACGACATTATTAGAGCCGCTTTCTGTGAGCTAACCCGGCTAACAGCCTCCGCACGAAGTCGCTACCTGGCTGCTGCTGAGCTAACATGCTAACTTCACCCCATAGAGGTACAGTGACATTCCCGCTGCTAAGCTAACATGCTAACTTCACCCCATAGACGTACATTAACATCCTGCTGCTAAACTAACTTCACCCCATAGAGGTACAGTAACATTGCCGCTGCTAAGCTAACATGCTGACTTCACCCCATAGAGGTACATTAACATTCCTGCTGCTAAGCTAACATGCTAACTTCACCCCACAGAGGTACAGTAACATTCCCGCTGCTAAGTTAGCATGCTAACTTCACCCTATAGAGGTACAGTGACATCCTCGCTGCTAACCTAACATGCTAACTTCTCTTCACATCGGCGCAGGGATCAACGGTTACCGGTTAAACTAACGTGTTCTCACCATGGTTGGACACCGAGCAACCTCCCGGTGAACTCGGGGAGCTAACACCGAAAGCTAGCTGCGGCCTAACAACAAGAGGCGCTGTCATGGCAACGCGGTCACGTGGTCGCCCAACTCTGTGTTCTTCAAATGAATCTTTATTGATACGTGACCAAATTACAATCCGGACATTTAAATAATGACAGTGTTTGAATAAGTAACTAAAATAAAAACTGATGAATATAATAAATGAAGTTACAAGAAAATACACAGTAATGATTAAAAAATAAATCTAAAAACAAAGCATCTCTCTGCAAATGAAATATTTACGTCGATTTTTTAAAGCCAAATATACTGTTTTCTATGATGGTAAACTGATTTTAATGTTTAAATTAGTCTTGTTCATTTGTATAATAAAGAATACAGTAGACTCAACCTCAGGCTTTAGTCACGCTGGTAATGCTTTATATTCCTATATTTGTACCACAACTTCCATGCAGTTTAAAATGCTTTAAGATTAAAAATAAAATAGAGATAAAATCTGGAAATCCATGGCAGCATCTTCACAGTTTTATTTATTAGCCAGGTTAATATTAATATTATAAAGCCAAATTTCCTGGAACTTGTCCAAAATGACTCAAAAAGTGTCTTACATTGACAAAAAAGTAACCAATATAAAAAAACTTGTTAAATATTATTCAAAATGGATCAAATGTATTCAATAATAATAATAACCTTCTTCTTTATGGTTCTGATTCTCCAGGGCCGACTCGGCTGTGACCAAAATCACTTGTCTCGTGTAAAGTCTGCAAAAACACACCATTCGCACCAAATTCTGACTGACTGATTTATTGACAGATTGATATATAGATAAATAAATGAAGTGGAAAATATCTGGAGTTTTCAGGTTGAACTGCAGGCAGTGTTTCCCCAGAGAGACTGAGAGGAAAACCAATAAAATAAACGCAGCATGGCTCAAAAACAGTGAACAGAGCTCGTTGGAGATCCATCCAGTATGGTGAAACATCTACAGCTGAGGAGCAGAGTAGAGAGGAAAAGTTGCTTCATGATGTCTGGTTTGTTCTGACCTCCACGATGGAGATCCTAAAAGTTGGAGTCAACTGGAGCAATTTTTAACTCATCTTGAACAACTGTCTCTAAAAAGGTCCGCATGGAATCAGTTTTCAGTCTCGTTCGGTGGGTGAAAGAGTTTTAATTTTTCAGTCTAACAGTCGATGATTCCAGCTTCCTGCTATGAAACAGGATTGAATAAATATCCTCTGCACAGCGTGGCTCTATGACCGGCCTGCGTCGGTCGGTCGGCTGATCTTTGATAAATCTCCAAATGACGCCGTGGCTGAGCCTCGCTTCGCCGGTTTGGCCTGAAAAGAACAAAAACAACAGAATCAGACAGAATTCAGAAAACAAGTCACTGAGTCTGTTCAAAGATTTAGTTTTTGGAAATCAAAACTGCATTCTGTTTTTATAGAATTTCGTGTTTTCAGAGCTGAAAACTTGTCTGTTTTTACCCTCAAAATAAAACATGTGAAGCTGTTTTAAAAAGGTTTAATATCTCCAGAAATAAAACTACCAGCCAGGAAATGTGGTGAGACCAGACAGAAGAGTTTCATCAGATCAGAATCTCTGAATAGATCCAACAGAAGAAACATGTTTGAAAAATGCTAAATGTCCAATCCAGGCTGGTCTGGTGTCTCCATAAAGTTCCTGTAAGTGTTTATCTATGGATGGATCCATATTTCTACTAAAATACAGTCTTTGGTCCACATTTCTCCAACTGTTGAGGCTCTAACATCCGTAGAATCTGATGTGTGAAAGTTTGACCAGACAAGGTTCCAGTTTTTACATGTTTAGCCTAAATGTTGATGTGGACTCATTGGTAGGAACCATAACCTGGAGTTCATAGAGGTCTAGATGTTGGTGTTCATAGAGGTCTAGATGTTGGTTTTCACAGAGGTCTAGATGTTGGTGTTCATAGAGGTCTAGATATTGGTTTAGATGTTCAGAGCTGCTTCATGTTGATTCATTTTAAAATTTAACATCTGAGGCTGATTCTACCTTAATGTTCACACAGATACTGTAGATGAGCAGAAACGACGGTTCTTCTTACCTGAGACTCGTGAGGCTTCCAGCCAATCATGTAGAGAATCTCGAAGGTGGCAGGAACTGAGCCGTCCTGGTTCCCATACATCTCTGAAACGGTTCAAACAGGCAGCATTCTGTCTCTTTGTGGTCATTTTGTGTATATCTGTGTGATGTTGTTGTCTGACTGATTGTTTTTCTCTCACCTCTATAAACAGCAGCAGCAGCTAACATGGTATCTCTGTGCAGCAGCAACCTTCTGTTCCAGGCACAGTTACTCTCTCCCATCCCTGCAGAACCAAAGCAGCGCCAACAACACAGCTCAGGGAGAACAGGTAGAACACATTATCAGGTAGAACATGTGATCAGGTAGAACATGTTTCACACCTTGGAGATCAGTCATGACTTCCATCATTCCTGGATAGTGAACCTGAACCTCATCGACGTCCTGAAACAGACAAACTTTTCTAGTTTATTCAGCCGTTAAATTCACACAGAAACTTTATTCTATTGTTTTGCTGAGCTCTGATGTCAGTCCTGTGTCCAACAACACACGACTGATGAATTTATGAATAAACACGTTAACACAAGTTAAAAAGATCAGACAACCTCTGAATAAGAAAAGACAAATAAAATAATAAAAACTAGATTAAAAACTCAATCAAACAGATTCTAAATGTGTAGAAATAGAATAAAATAAAGTGAGCATAGATTTTTGCTGCTTTAAGGAAAATAAAATAAAGTAATAAATGTCTGTGAAACACACAAAGATACAAAATCTGAGTCATGTAGACACATTCTGAATCATTTTGGACACAAAACCAACACAAATACACACAAATTAACCACAAATAGTCCAAATAATGATTACAAACAGACTACAAAAAACACAAAACAACTACAAAGAGATGTGAAATTACCACAAAAAGACACAAAACGACTACAAATACTCACAAATGGGACACAAAAAATGACTACGAATACACAAAAAACAACTACATAAAGACACAACAACTACAACAAAAGAAAAATTTCTACAGACACAAAACTACTACAAAAAGAAGCAAACCACTATAAGTGGTCACATAAAGACACAAAACGAAGACAAAGAGACTCAAAACAACTAATAATACACACAATTACAACAAACAACCATAAAGAGACAGACAGGTTACAGACAGCTAACAGACAGACAAACAGGTTACAGACAGGTTACAGACAGACAGGTAACAGACAGACAGGTTACAGATAGACGGACAGACAGGTAACAGACAGACAGAGAGGTTACAGATAGACAGACAGGTTACAGACAGGTAACAGACAGGTTACAGATAGACAGACAGACAGACATGTTACAGACAGACAGGTAACAGACAGACAGACAGGTAACAGACAGACAGACAGCTAACAGACAGACAAGTTACAGACAGGTTACAGACAGACAGACAGGTTAATAACAGACAGACAGGTGTGTCCTGACCACGGTCAGCATGCTGAATCCGGCTCCTCCCAGCAGATTTCCCAGGTCGGTGACGGCGGTGAACGGTGAAATGTGAGCAGAGAATCCTCCTTCTCTCTCGCTCTCGGCCAGCTGGAGGGAACATCTGAGCTCGTACAGCGTCTCTCCACCCACCATCGCCCCGATGAACACGCCGTCCGGCTTCAGCACCTGCTGGATCTGAGAGCAGATGGCAGGTGAGCGGGACTCAGGTGAGCTGCCGCTGTCAACCAATCACTGAGCTCACCTGTCTGAGAGCTCCGGGCAGATCGTTGATCCAGTGAAGGCTGGAAGAAGAGAACCGACACTCAGAACGGCTTATTGATCAGATTATGGACAACGAAATATCCTTTGTTTCATTTCTGAGTAGAAATGTAGAATTTAGTAATGAATTAAATCAATAAATAAATAATCAATAAATAAACCCGAAAATCAGAAAGTCAGGGGACAACTTAGACTTAGGTTCAGTTAAATAAAACACAAAATGACCAAAGAACACACAAAACTACCCAAAAAAGACACAGAATTACCAAATAAACAAAATTACCCAAAAAAGACACAAAATGAACAAAGAACACACAAAACTATGCAAAAAGACACAAAACTACCCAAAAAAGCCACAAAATCACCAAGGAACACATAAAATTACCCAAAAAATACACAACACGACCCATACAAAGATACAAAATGACTGAAGAACACACAAAACTACAAAAAAAGACACAAAATGGCTAAAGAATACACAAGACTACCCAAAAAAGACACAAAATGACCAAAGAACACACAAAACTACCCAAAAAAGACACAACACTACCCATAAAAAGACATAAAATGACCACAAAACACACAAAAATACCCAAAAAAAGACACAAAATGACCAAAGAACACACAAAATTACCCAAAAAAGACAAAAAATGACCAAAGAACACGCAAAGCTACCCAAAAAAGAGACAAAAATACAAAAAAATATGCAAAATAAACAAAGAACACACAAAACTACTCAAAAAGACACAAAACTACCCCAAAAAAGACACAAAATCACCAAGGAACACATAAAATTACCCAAAAAAAGACACAAGACCCATATAAAAACACAAAATGGCCACAGAACACACAAAATTACTCAAAAAAGACACAAAATGACCAAAGAGCACGCAAAGCTACCCAAAAAGAGACAAAAATAGAAAAAAATACACAAAATGAACAAAGAACACACAAAATTACCCAAAAAAGACACAAAATCACAAAAGAACACACAAAACTACCCAAAAAAGATACAAGACCCATAAAAAGATACAAAATGACAGAAGAACACATAAAACTACAAAAAAGACACAAATGACTGAAGAACACACAAAACTACCCCAAAAACACTACAAAACGACCAAGGAACATGCAAAATTATCCAAAGAAAGAGATAAAAATACAAAAAAATACACAAAATGAACAAAGAACAGACAAAACTACCCAAAAAGACACAAAACTACCCATAAAAAGACACAAACTGACCGAACACACAAAACTGACCAGAAAATTACAAAAAATGAACAAAGGAACACACAAAACTAAAACTACCCACAAAGACACAATGCCACCCACAAAAAGACCACACCACAGATACAACACTACCAAAATGAACAAAAAAATTAACACCATTACTACAGAGACATGAAACAAACAAAAAAAACACACAGTTACCACAAAATGACCAAAGAAAGATGCAACACAACAACAAAGAAACACAAAATATCTACAAAAATACAAAATGACCACAAAAAGACACAGAAGTACCAAAAAGACAAAAGACAAACCAAGAAAAACACACGAAATGACCAGATAGACACAAAACGACGACCAAGAGACACAAATAATGTGACAAAACTACCAAAAACACACAAAATGACAAAAAAAGACAGAAAACCACCAAAAAGACACAAACTAATCAAAAATGAACACAATTACTAGAGACATTAAACACCCAAAAAGTGACGTAAGAAAGACGCAACACAACGACAAAGAAATGTAGAATTCCTACCAGGAGACGTACAGATGAAGACCCACAATGAGTCTGAGGATGGACCTGTTAAAGTGTCTGAGAACACCTGGAACTCACCTGAGGCTGCTCAGCACCAGGTCAAAGGTGTTTTCCTTAAACGGCAGAAACTCCTCGTCAACCACGACACACCGAGTCGGGATCTCAGTCTGTCGACACTGTTTCTGAACGTCACAGACACACAATAGTTTGGTTTAGCTCAAAACAACCACAAAGACAGAAGAGAAAAAAAGTGACTTAAAAGAAACACAAAACGCCTTAAAAGAGACACAAAATGACTTACAATAGACACAAAATGACCTAAAAGAGACACAAAATGACCTGAGAGACAGAAAATGACTTAAAAGAGACACAGAAAGACTTTCAAAAGACACAAAATGACCAAAAAGACACACAAAATGACCTAAAAGAGACACATGACCTAAAAGACACAAAATGACACAAAATGACCACAAAAAGACAGAAAATAACTACAAAGAGACACAAAATGACCTAAAAGAGACACAACATGACCTAAAAGACACAAAATGACACAAAATGACCACAAAAAAACAGAAAATAACTACAAAGAGACACAAAATGACCTAAAAGAGACACAAAATGACTTAAAAAAGACACGAAACAACCTAAGAGACACAAAATGACCTAAAACAGACACAAAATGATTTTTAAAAAGATACAAAATGACCTAAAAGACACAAAATACCCACAAAGAGACACAAAACAACCACAAAGAGACACAAAATTATTTTAAAAAGACACAAAACAACCTGAAAGAGATACAAAATGACCACAAAGAAACACAAAATGACTGCAAATAGACACAAAACGACGACAAAGACACTGTAAATGTCCACAAGAGGACACTTACAGACAGAGACGACCTGTTTCATCGTCTCTCTTCATCTGTTTCAGGATCAGAACTCACCAGATTCTGCTGGGAGACGTCAGTTAGAACCAAACTCTGGACCACGTCCTGGAAGACAAACAGCTGATTACTCAGTCTGCTCACATACTAACACAACTACAGCATGCATGTAACATTGCACATTACATGAAACATACATGTATATCATGTATGTATTACATGTACAGTAAGAAGGATCACATTAAGGTCAGCACACTTCAGTTATTTCTGTTTTTATTCATTATTCCACCGTTTGTTTCTGACTTTCAGCTCAACGTTTAGAAATGTTTAATTGGAGGTTTTTATTTCCATTATCATATATATTAAAATGAACTAATTATTTCACTATTTATCAGTTTAATTTAAGTTTTCTTTTACTGTTCTATCTATAAACGTTTAGCTATTCTATGATTTAATATTTCAGCATTTATTAATTAATTTGAGCTTCCTTAAATATTTGTATTATTTTTAGTTTTTTTCAGCATTTGTTACTTTTCAGTAATTTTGTATTATTTCAACAAAAATGCATTATTTTTAGTTCATTTTTTAAATCATTTATAAACATTTAATCATTTTTTAAAAATAATTATTAATAATTCCTATTTTGTAAAATGTTCAGTTTTTTAATGAATTATTTCACATTTAGTTTCAATAACACGATCAGCTGTTTGTTTTTGTTTATCTGCTGCATTTAAAACGTCATTTTAGTAAAATATTCCAGCACTATCTAGTCTAAGGTGGTTTAAAATGTGAGAAAAATATTCTCAGTGTTTTATAATCCTGGAATATAAAAGCCAGTTTTTAACCAAACCTTATTTCTTATTTTTACAGGTTCATCGAGCAGCTTAAAGCCCTATAATCTTAGATTTTTTTGCATTTTTTTGACATGATGTTTACGTTTTATTATGAAAAATATTAAACTATTCAGTCTGTGTCAAATCCTTTCTTCCCTCGTGGAGGAAAATCTAAAATCGTTGTTTCTAAAAGGTCAGGAAGCTTCATACAGAGATGTATATTATGTTTTTTATCATCACAGAGATGTTTAACCGATTCATTGTGTACCTTGTTTAAATGTTCTGCGATGTGACTTTTTCCACCTCCGATGTCCAACGCCAACGGAAACTTCCTGAGGAGACAGAAACCTGTTATTCCTCCTGTGTCACAGTTTTAGCTTTTTGGCTTCACTGGGGTTGAAAAAAAGTTTGAAAAAGTTGATTAGAAATACGTGAATAAATAAAAAGATCGTACAGAACATTACGACGGATTTGTATTCAATTAAAATCTGAATTTCTGAACAAAATAAACACTTTAATTAGGTTGTAATTAAAGTATTTAAACATGATTAATTACACTAAATATGACTGGAAACAGATTTAAAAATTTAAAAACACTAAAGGAAATATTCTCTCAGAGAAACGTCAGAAAAGTTTAAATTTAAACCAAACAAAATCGATAATAAACGACTGAACAGCCGACAAGACAGAACCAGTTCAGATTGTAACAGTGAAATGAAACTACATTTAAAAAAAATTAAACATGAAATAATGAAACTAAAATAAAAACAAGAAAACAGACAAAAAATGAAGCACAATAAAAACTAAAAATAGATTAAAACTATAAATCATAAAATAAATCATAAAATAAAAAACTGATTAAAAAAGATATTAAAATAGATGACATAAAATAAATATTATAGGAAACTAGCTTTCAAAAAACTTTAAATTAATCATATAAAAGATAAAATAAAACAGAATAAAAACAAATGAATCAAAACATTAAAAAAAATATTTAAAAAATACAGAAATAAAAGACTAGTGAGAAGTACATTTTGATATTTTAGATAGAAATAATGAAAATAAAGATTGAAAAACAAGATTTAAAAAAAGACAAAATGTATAAATCTAAATACCCTGAAAAAAAGTATATAAAAAATAAATTCAAGATAAAAGAAATTAAAAATATAAAACATGAAATAAAAAATCTTGTTTATAAAATAATATAAACAAGATTCAAAAACAATGAAAAAAAACTAAACAGGATAAAATAAAATACCAGAATAAAAAGTACAGTTAAAAAAAAAAAATCTATTAAATCGATCAAAATGCTAAATTATGAACAAATTGAATAAAATAGGATGAAATTCAGCAGCAGGTTCAAATCGGCATCATGAACTCACCTGGCGATGTCATAAACTCGATCCGCCACTCGACTGCCGACCTGCAGAACAACAGAACACAAAGAGAACCTTCAAGTGTTGCTGGGTTCTCTCGTGGATCTTCTGCTGATTTAATTCAGATAAATGAAAGTTGTTTTCTGCAGTAGAAGCCTTTAATGTGCCGTTGGTTCTACAGAGTCCAGATTGGCAGGAAGTGATGCAAATCCACCCCGAAGAGACAAAACGAACTCATTTAAAGATGCAAAAACAAAAGACTGAAAAACACAAAACACAAAAGAAAAACAACTAGATGTGAGTAAAATCACCACAAAGACATCAACTGAATCACAAATGGGCAAAAGCGTCGCCACAACATTCACAAAAAGATGCAACACAACCAGAAAGAGATGCACACAACTTCTGAAAAAGAGGTTAAAAAAAAAAACAGAGCAAATAGATCCACAATGACAGCAAGGAAGACACAAAACAGCTACACAAAGACAGACAACCACCAGAAACAGCTGCAAAAAGTCCTACTGCAAGATTCAAAAGGACATAAAACCACCACAAAGAGACGCAAAATAACCACAAAGAGAGACAAAACAATCACAGAGACACAGAACAACCATAAAGAGACACAAAACAACCACAAAGACACAAAATTAATGCAAACAGATGCAAAATGACTGCAAGGAGACATAAAAACATGCACAAGGAGGCAGGAAATGAACACAAACAGCTGCAAATACTGAAAAAAATAAGACTCAAAACGACAAAGAGACACAACTGACAAAAAACAGACATGAAGTAGAACAAAGAGATGCAGAACGATTGCAGAGACGCACAACATTATGAGAAAAAGCCACAACAACTGCAACAAATACCACAAGTTTCCTAAGGACCAATATGACACACAAAACAACCACAAAAATACAGAAAATGACCACAAAGATTCATAAAACAGCCACAAAAATACAGAAAATTACCACAAAGATTCAGAAAACAACCAAAAAGACATAAAACTAAGTCTGAAACTGAACAACAGTACCAAAACAAGACTCAAAACATTGAGAAAAAGATTAAAAACATGTCGACGAACACAAAAGACAAAACATAAAATAAATAGGTACAAACAGATTGCAGGGAGACATAATGAAAACAACCCCACAAAAACTACCAGAAGACAAAACTAAGCATACATTGATAGAAAAAGACTCAGAGACACAAAATTACAATAAAAAGCTGCAAAGACTCGAAAAGCACCACAACAAGTTCAGAAATACTCATAAATGCACAAAAAACAACTCTGAATCTTAACAAAAGTACCACAACAAGATTCAAAACATCCCAGAAAGATGCAGATGGAGAAAAGAGACATCATTTTCAAAAATATAGGTGGAAAACAACATCAAGGGCACAATAACTGACCAGAAAAAGCTGCAACAGCTGCAGAAGTATCACTACAAATTTCCAAAAGACCAGTATGACTGACAAAAAAAGACAGAAAATTACATTAACAAGTCTGAAACTGAACTAAAGTACCACAACAAGATTGAAGACATCCCAGAAAGATGTAAAACAGACAGAAAACAGATACAAAATAAAAAAAAGTGATTCAAAACGACCTCAATGACAAATTAATCAAAACCAGGAGCAGAGACCCTGGTCGGGCTCCAGGTCTCTACCGGGTCTCTATCGAGTCTCCTACGGGTCTCTACCAGGTCTCCTCTGGGTGTCTACCGGGGCTCTACCGGGTCTCCTCTGGGTCTCTACCGGGGCTCTACCGGCTCTCCTCTGGGTCTCTACCGGTCTCTACCGGGCTCCTCACCTCGTCCCTCAGGTAGTCGAACTGGTGTCCGTCCTTCAGGGCCGCGACCCGCTGCTTCTGCCTCTTCTTCATGTCCCGGTTGAACACGTTCATGGCACCGCCGCTGGACAGGAACCGGCCCGGTCCGGCCCAGAGCCCCGCCGGTCCCCTGACCGGACCGAACCGGAGCCCCTGCAGCCTCCGCAAGACTCTGACCGTCACCGTGTCGCTCATGCCGCAGAGAAACACAGAGACACGGAGCTTCCTGTTACTGACTTCCGCCGGAACCGGGAACTGTCGGGCTCCAAACTCCAGCTGCTAACAACGAACGGAGCTGCACTATTATTATTTAACCACTCAACCATATTTAATCTGCTATTTTTTTCATTTATTTAGGTTTTTTAATTCGGGAAGAAATTTCTCAGTTCTAGTGTTTTGTTTTGCTTTCCGCGTTTCGCCACTTTTGTCCCGCTTCGGTAGCCGTAGCGGGAAATGGGCGGGAAGGCTTAAACGTCACGGCAGAGGTGCATTGTGGGAAAACACGTGTGTAGGGACTGTGGACTGAGTGGAAAAGAAGAGCGGAAAGTGTTTTTGGTAACGTTTCGTCTTTAATTGTATTTCAAACTACGCTCCCGGTAAATTTTTACCGACGTTTGTTCTCCGCCGAGGCCGGTTTCCCGCCGCTGCTGTCCGTCTTCACCGTCCGATATTTTGTTTACATGTCAGCGAACCAGAGTGACACGGAGATGGTAAACCCGCCGGTTTAAACCGACCGACAGACACGGAGCCGGTGAACCCGCAGGTTAAACCCACCGACAGACACGGAGCCGGTTTAAAACAGGTTAACAGTGCTAGGTAACAGATCTACTCTACGGTACCGGTCTACAGAGCTACCAAACAGATCTACTAAGCAGTGTAAGTTAAAGAGTTTTTCTAGATGTTAAATAACAGACGATGTTTGGAAGCATCGCAGCTCAACTTAGTTTTAAAAATCAAGCTGGTCTGACACTTTAAAGGAAAATAAATCATACAAAATAAAGAGCAAAGCAAACACAAAACAGTAACAATAATAATAAAAACACAATATATAAACAATATTAGCCTACAGTCACTAACAATGTTGTAAAATTAATAATAAAACTATTCATAATAGTAATAAGTTAAAATGTTGTAATAATGAAAATGATAATCAATAAAGTAATAAGATCATAAAAATACAATAAACGGTACATGTGCTTTTAATTACAACTTTAATAAATAAAATAAATAAAGTCATTATTATTTTATTGATTTTTATTAAAATTACATTCCCCTTCCTACAGGTTTTTGACATTGTTTATATTATTTTACTGTGTTTTCTTCAGTAATATTAATATCTTATCCAATAAAATAATAACCATAAAAGCACAGAAAATGTATGGGTAACATCATTAATAAAACCTAAAATAGTATTATTTTTTTATTTTTTATTTTTTTTAAATCAAATATTGCTCTGGGTGGCGTGGACATTAGACGGTTCCCTAACACTGCATCTGTCGGTATTCTGCAGGTGACGCCGTGATTTCGCCGACATGTCGTCCAAGAAGAAGAGGGACAGCGACGATCGCTTCCTGCGGGTGCAGAAGGACCCCAGGTTCTGGGAGATGCCCGAGAGAGAACACAAAGTCAAGATCGACAAGCGCTTCCAGTTCATGTTTCACGACGAGCGCTTCAAGGTGAAGTACACGGTGGATAAACGAGGCCATCCCATCAACCACACGTCCACGGAGGACCTGAAGCGCTTCTACAAGCTGTCTGACTCCGAGGACGAGGAGAAGGAGGCGGAGGACAACAAGAAGAAGAAGAAGGCTGGGAGAGGAGTGACAGATGAGAGGAAGAACGAACCTGAACGAAGAGTTCGAGTCATCGAACAGGGTGAGAAGATGATCTTTATTCTGACGTAAAGACAAAAAGCAAACACAAAACGACAAAAACAAGGAAAATATACAAAACATGAGACAAACGACAAAAGTCAGACAAAAAAAGACAAAATGCAACAAAAACAAGACAAAATATTACAAAAATGAGACGCAAAATGACAAAAATGCAACAAAAAACAAATCATTTAAAAAATTATTTTAAATTTATAGTTTTACTTATTTACAATCTGCAGCTAATGTCTTCTCTGGAATTTTTACACTTTGAGGGCCGGATTCGACCCTCTGGAGGGCCGCTTTTGGCCCACGGGCCGCATGTTGGACACCCCTGCTCTCAACGATCCGGTGACTTTGATAATTCACACAGAATTTAGACAAACTACACGACAAATCTCCTCCAAGCCAGATTTATGTCAACAAAGTGGGTCTGAAATTAAAAAAAATTGCCCACATTAAAAATATTTTAAAAATCTGTTTAAATTTTCTTATTTAATGCAAAAACAGCTGACAAGTGGTCTGAAGAAGAAATTGTTCTGAAACGCTGATGATTTAAATCCTTTCCGTGTTTTAAATGATGGAGGTTTATTTTCTGTTTTATGTCTTTTATTGTTCTATTAATCTGTTCTCATCATGAGGTTGGACAGGCTGGGTTCTGTGTCCAGCTCTCAGTTTGAATCGATATTTTCAATAGATGAAGACGATGAGGAGCAGCAGTCTGCAGAGGACGCTGTTGTTGATGAAGACGTCACCGCCAGCAGCGAGGAGGAGGATGAAGGTGCTGCAGAGGAGCAGGAGGAGGAGGAGTCTGGTCTGGATTCGGGGGACGACAGCAACAGCGAGCCGGACCTGGCCAGAGGGAAGGGCAACGTGGAGACCAGCTCTGACGAGGACGAGGACGTGGACGCCATCCTGAGGAGGGAGGATGAGGAGATCGAACACGACTGGGGAGAGCTGTGCAAAGACGTCCCGCGGAGCGACGAGGTGAGGCGATGCCAGGAGGACGCCCGGCCCACACGGACGCTCTTCACGTGTTCTCACCGTGTTTGTGTGTCAGGTATCCGCCCGGCTGGCCGTCTGCAACATGGACTGGGACCGCATGAAGGCCAAAGACCTGCTGGCTCTGCTCAACTCCTTCACGCCTCACGGAGGAGCTGTGCTGTCGGTGAAGGTAAAGCTGTCAGGTTTCTGGTTAGACTACACTTTCGTCACTGAGATCAATCTGGAAATAATGAACACTCTTAGATTTTTAGAGACAAAACGTTTCTTTTACTCTTTCAGATGTAAATTAACAGCTCTGCTTCTTCTTCCATGTTGTGCTGCATTTCAGGAAAATATTAAAATAATCATATGAAAAGCATCATAAAATTAACAATAAACCCCAGTAAAATGATGATAAAAGAAATGAACTGATTATAAAAGCAAACTGAAAATAAAAATGTTAATAAAACCACTAAACTAGTGACAATAAAAAAAACAAAATAAAAAAAAGTGGAATGTTTATGAAATTAATAATAATATATGGTATATGACAGAAAACAAAAATGGTGCATGTTATATAATAATAATATAATTTTATATTTTTATATTTATTTTATATATATATATATATATATATATATATATATATATATATATATATATAAAAATAAATAAAATTATATAATTATTATAACAATATAAAAATACATAATAAAATGTATAATAATATAAAATAGATAATATTTATTAGTGTATATTATTATTATATAATATATATTATTATAATTTAATATATAGTAACATATATTCTGATATGCGACAGACTGGCGACCTGTCTAGGGTGTCCCCTGCCTTCGCCCGAGTCAGCTGGGATAGACTCCAGCACCCCCCCGCGACCCTAGTGAGGATCAAGCGGTGTATAGATAATGGATGGATGGATATATTCTGATAATAATATATATTAACATTTAAAATAATATATAATAAATAATATATCCATCCATCCATCCATTATTTATACACCGCTTAATCCTCACTAGGGTCGCGGGGGGGGCTGGAGCCTATCCCAGCTGACTCGGGCGAAGGCAGGGGACACCCTAGACAGGTCGCCAGTCTGTCGCAGGGCCACGTACAGAGACACACAATCATTCTCACATTCACACCTATGGGCAATTTAGAATGATCAATTAACCTCAGCATATTTTTGGACTGTGGGAGGAAGCCGGAGTACCCGGAGAAAACCCACGCATGCACAGGGAGAACATGCAAACTCCATGCAGAAAGATCCTGGGAAAGCCGGGATGCGAACCAGGGATCTTCTCGCTGCAAGGCGAAAGTAATAACCACTACCCCACTGTGCAGCCCCTAATAAATAATATACTATTATTATTATTATTATTATTATTATTATTATTATTATTATTATTATTATTATTATTATTATATAATGTATATTGTAAAAGCAGTATATATTAAACTTTATAATAATATACAATTAATAATATGTACTATAATTATAGTAATAGTACACTGAAAAAAAAATGTTAATAAAACCAGTAAAATAAAAAAAGTTTATATATCAAACTTGGGCTGCACAGTGGGGTAGTGGTTAACACTTTCGCCTTGCAGCGAGAAGATCCCTGGTTCGCGTCCCGGCTTTCCCAGGATCTTTCTGCATGGAGTTTGCATGTTCTCCCTGTGCATGCGTGGGTTTTCTCCGGGTACTCCGGCTTCCTCCCACAGTCCAAAAATATGCTGAGGTTAATTGATCATTCTAAATTGCCCATAGGTGTGAATGTGAGAATGATTGTGTGTCTCTGTACGTGGCCCTGCGACAGACTGGCGACCTGTCTAGAGTGTCCCCTGCCTTCGCCCGAGTCAGCTGGGATAGACTCCAGCACCCCCCGCGACCCTAGTGAGGATTAAGCGGTGTATAGATAATGGATGGATATATATCAAACTTTATAATATTATATAATATATAATATATTATTATTATCTATTATTATATAATATATGTAATATAATTAAATAATAAATTAATATTTACAGTACAGTGAAAATAAAAGTGTTTATAAAACCAATAAAATAATAACAATTTCAAAAATCAATAAATATATTAAAATATATTAAATCATAATAATAATTTTTAAAAGACTACATGCCTTTTAGGGGTTCAGAAGGTGGATGAGATTTCTGCACTGAACTGACAGAACGCAGGAGAACCAAAGCAGATGTTCTCTTAAAGCCTGCAGCAGAGCTTCAGACAGTGACTTCAGAAGTGTCCCTCAGTCAGAGGAGCTTCATGCTCTGACTCTTAAAACACTGCAGCTATGATGGTATCAGTGAGAGGGCCTTAAATCAGCCTGTGTCAGAGCTCCTCTCATCAGAGACCAGGTTCTGCTGCTCCTGCTGTTCCACATTTCAGGGTTCTGGATGTCGTGTGTCTGTCAGAGATAAACAGCGGTGCATGCTGGGTGTTGTTGTCCAGATCTACCCGTCAGAGTTTGGGAAGGAGAGGCTGAAGGTGGAGGAGACTCAGGGGCCGTTGGAGCTGAGAGCGCTGCCCGACGACTCGGAGGACGACACGGAGGAGGAGAGGTAAGTACAGCAACAAGGTCACAGGGCAATGCATGCTGAGGTCAGACGTCACTCCGGTAAACTCAGAACAACATCATGGAGCGAGTCACGTTTCCACTGATTTATATCGGCTGTTTGAGGCTGAGAGTTTCCTCAGGATTCTGTCGTCTTCTGTTGGATTTTGTGTTACTGGTTGATTTTCCTGCTGACGTCTGTCGGTCCAGAAACAGCGACGGTACCGATCTGTTAGGACTAAAGTCAGAGCTGTCAGTGTCACCAAGGGTGTTTGACCTGCTAGATCACCATGGTAACTGATGCTGCACAGCTAGATCACCATGGTAACTGATGCTGTACAGCCAGATCTCCATGGTATCTGATGTACAGAGCTAGATCTCCATGGTAACTGATGCTGCACAGCTAGATCACCATGGTAACTGATTCTATACAGCTAGATCACCATGGCGGCATGGCTCAGTAGGTAGAGTGGCCGTCTTGTAACTGGAGGTTCGATCCATGCCTGGAGAGCTCATGTCGAGGTGTCCCTGAGCAAGACACCAAACTGCTCCTGATGGGTCATGGTTAGCGCCTTGCATGGCAGCTTCCGCCATCAGTGTGTGAATGTGTGTGTGAATGGGTGAATGTGATGTATAATGTAAAGCGCTTTGGGTATCGTTTCCGGTATAGTAAAGCGCTATATAAATACAGACCATTTACCATTTACCATGGTAACTGATGTACAGAGCTAGATCTCCATGGTAACTGATGCTGCACAGCTAGATGACCATGGTAACAGATCCTACACAGCTAGATCACCATGGTAACTGATGCTGCAAAGCTAGATCACCACGGTAACTGATGCTGCACAGCTAGATCACCTGGTAACTGATGCTGTGGAGCTAACCTGCTCTAAAGAGGTTCTATTGAGAGTTTCAGATTTAAATCAGCTGTAAGAAGCGTCTCTCTTCCAGCAGTTCTTCTCCTGCTCATTCTCTCTGAGAGATTTAGAGTTTTGTCCCCCATCCTGTAGATCTATATGTTATTAATCTGCTGAATGAAGTCGTGCAGCTACAGCAGGTTAGCTGGATGTTGCCGTGGTAACCTGCATGTATTCAGTTGGTGATGTAGAAAACTCATGAATATGTTTTTGCTTTTGGTCCTTATTTGCTGCAGCCTGATCCTGGCGCGTGATTGGTCTGTTCTGGACAACAGAAGAGAGTCACATGATGCGTTAACGACCACGACTGTGACACCCAACATCTCTTTTTATCAAACCGACTCACACTAAGGAAGCCCGGATGAGTCAAAGTGGCTTCGTAGTTCCCGTTGCAGGTGTGTTTATTTATTCATCTGCTTGTGTGGTTCCTCTCAGGGTTTACAGAGAGAAGATGCGCGACTACCAGTTCAAGCGTCTGAAGTATTTCTACGCTGTGGTGGAGTGCGATTCGGTGGAGACGTCGGCCAAGATCTACGAGGAGTGTGACGGCTACGAGTACGAGAGCAGTTGCTCCGTCCTCGACCTCCGGTACGTTTATTGAACAACAAATACACAACCAACACAGTCACAAAGCTTCAGAGTAACCTTTCCACTGGTAGCACCGGCAAACTAGCTGAACGTCTTCTTACCGATGGTCCCTGAAGGGGAGCCACTTGAAGTTATATTTGGCAAATAAAAGGAAACTGTCTGGAGCCTCAGCTAGACTGGATTCAAAGACTCCACAGAGCTCTGAGTGACTACCTGCAGCCCCATCAGCTTTTTACTGCTCTCTTCTCTTGCTGGTATTATTTTAGTATCGTACTAACACCTGACTGACCAATGAGAATTTGGTGGAACTACAACTCCATCGTACGCCTGTTTGATGTCTTGCTGCTCGTTGTTTGTTTCGTGCTTGTCACTGTGTCTCGTTTTTGTCATTTTGTGTCTCGTTTTTGTCGTTTTGTGTCTCATTTTTGTCACTTTGTGTCTTGTTTTTGTTGTTTTGTGTCTCTTTTCATTTTGTGTCTCGTTTTTGTTGGTCTGTGTCTCGTTTTTGTTGTTTTGTGTCTTGTTTTTGTTGTTTTGTGTCTCATTTTTGTCATTTTCTGTCTCGTTTTTGTCATCTTGTCTCGTTTTTGTCATTTTGTGTCTTGTTTTTGTCACGGTGTCTCGTTTTTGTCGTTTTCTGTCTCGATTGTGTCGTTTTCTGTCTGGGTTTTTGTCACTTTGTATCTCATTTTTATCATTTTCTGTCTCGTTTGTTGTTTTGAACACATTTTGAGTAATTCTCCATGATTCCTCTCCTTTTCCTCTCTTATCTGTTCATCATCAGTAGAAAGATGTTTCACCATGCTGAATGGATCTCCAACAACTTGCTCCTCTGTTCACTGTTTCTGAGCTGTGCTGCATTTATTTGATTCATCCATTCATCCATTTATTTGATCTTTAAATGTCCGTTCTTTTCGACCAGTTTTATTCCTGACGACGTGACGTTTGACGAGGAGCCCAAAGACGTGGCGACGGATGTGAACCTGTCAGCCTACACGCCCAAACTGTTCACCTCGTCTGCTGCCGCCACCTCAAAGGTAAGAAGGCTGACCTTCTAGTAATCATCCAGAGGGACGTTCAGATCCTCCTGGTTTCAGAGAACACTTGGCCGTAACATTCTCATGCGCACGAAATCTCTCCAAGGAATTTAATATCTCTGCAAGTAAACAAAATGATTTAAAAAATGCCCAAAATGATCCAAATCTTGTCAAAAAATAACCAAAACTAGTCCAAAACATATCTAAAATTCCTAAAATTTGTCCAAAATGTGTCAAAAATTAGGTAAAATCTGTCCAAAATGTCTACAAGTTGTCCAAAATGCATTAAAAAATTGTCCAAAATGGCCCAAAATTTGTCGAAAACATGCAAAAAGAAGAAAGAAGGTGCAAAAATAACATATCCTGCTGTGCACTGTTCTGCTTCTAGCTGCACACATCATTGCCAGTACACAAAACTAGACTCAAAATGCATCCACAGTGACATAAATCTTGCCAACAATGAGCTTAAAGTAGTCCAAAATGACAAGAACTTTTCTAACATACCTAAAATGTGTACACTGTATTGTGTCTGAAATGAGGTGAAATCTGTCCAAAATGACTTAAATTTGTCCAAAATTGATCCAAAGTGACAGAAAAAACTCTAAAATGACTCAAAGGTGTCCAAAATAAAGTTAAATTGGGTCCTTGATGACTACAATGTTCTCAAAATGACTCAAAATTGGTTTAAAATGACATAAATCTTGTCAAAAATATTTTTCTAAATGTCCCAAATGACTAAAGCTTTTCCAAAATGACTCAAAATTCACGTGGATGTCCGGGTGTGCCGCTTTTCTGGGGAACACATGGCACCAAGATGCATTATGGGAAGAAGGCCAGGGGTCTAGTGGAGTCCAGATACCCCAGCACACCTTCAGGGTCTAGTGGAGTCCAGATACCACAGCAGACCTTCAGGGTCTAGTGGAGTCCAGATACAGTGGCATGAAAAAGTATCTGAACCCTTTGGTATTTCTCACATTTCTGCATAAAGTCACCATCAAATGTGATCTGATCTTTGTTAAAATCACACAAATGAAAAAACAGTGTCTGCTTTAACTAACACCACCCAAACATTTATAGGTTTTCATAATTTCAATGAGGATAACATGCAAACAATGACAGAAGGGGGAGGAATAAGTAACTGAACCTTCTGCCTAAGGAGACTTTGAGAGCAATTAATACCAATTTTTACCAAATAATTTAAGTCAGGGGTGTGTCCAATCACTGAGGAGTGACTTAAAGCTGCCCTGCCCACTATAAAACACACACCTGGTAAGAATTGTGTCTTGATGAGAAGCATTGTCTGATATGCACCATGGCTTGCTCAAAAGAGCTCTCTGAAGACCTGCGATCAAGAATTGTTGATTTGTATAAAGCTGGGAAAGGTTACAAAACCATCTCTAAAAGTCTGGATGTTCATCAATCCACAGCTGGAGAAATTTTCTACAAATGGAGAGAGTTTGGCACTGTTGCTTCTCTCCCAAGGAGTGGCCGTCCACCAAAAATGACAATAGTTCAGCGCGGAATGCTCAGAGAGGTAAAAAAGAACCCTAGAGTGTCTGCTAAAGACTTACAGAAATCACTGGCACAGTCCAATATCTCTGTGCAAATGTAAAACACTGGCCAAGAATGGTGTTCATGGGAGGACTCCACGGACGAAGCTACTGCTGTCTAAAAAAAAACATTGCTGCACGTTTAATGTTCGCAAAAAGGCACTTGGACACTCCACAGAACTTCTGGCAAAATATTTTGTGGACTGATGAAACGAAAGTTGAATTGTTTGGGAGGAACACACAACGTCATGTATGGAGGAAAAATGGAACAGCTCACCAACATCAACACCTCATCCCCACTGTGAAGCATGGTGGAGGGAGCATCATGGTTTGGGGCTGTTTTGCTGCCTCAGGGCCTGGACAACTTGCAATCATTAATGGAAAAATGAATTCAAAAATTTATCAGGATGTTTTGCAGGAAAAGCTGAGGCCGTCTGTCAGAGAGTTGAAGCTAAAAAGAGGATGGATGCTGCAACAGGACAATGACCCAAAACACAGAAGTAAATCAACTTCAGAATGGTTTCAGAAGAACAAAATACACATTCTGGAGTGGCCAAGTCAAAGTCCTGACTTGAACCCCATTAAGATGCTGTGGCATGACCTCAAGAGAGTGATTCATGCCAGACATCCCAGGAATCTGACTGAACTGCAGCAGTTTTGTAAAGAGGAATGGTCCAAGATTGATCCTGATCGATGGTGCCAGACTGATCTGCAACTACAGGAAACGTCTGGCTGAAGTTATTGCTGCCAAAGGGGGGGGGCAACCAGATATTAAATGCGAGGGTTCAGTTACTTATTCCTCCCCCTTCTGTCATTGTTTGCATGTTATCCTCATGTTATGCAGAAATGTGAGAAATTCCAAAGGGTTCAGATACTTTTTCATGCCACTGTACCCCAGCACACCTTCAGGGGTCTATAGTATAAACTATATGTCTGTTGATTTAATTTTATTTATTTATTTTGCACTGTACCTTTTTACATCGTTGTATTTCAACATAAATAGTGCAAATGGTTGAACATATTGTGAAACGTGAATCCGTGTCCTTTTTCCATGTCTTTTACTGCACCATGTTGTAGTGAGAAGGAGAACCTACTGCCACTTACTGACCTTTGTTGGTATTACTATTTGTAGTAGCTGTTTGTCTCCTCCGAGTCTCTGACTGCAGCTGGTGGAGCTTTCAGCCCCCCAGACTGATTGGATCGGAAGTTAGCAGCTAAAGCTAGCATGCTAAAGTTAGCAAGTTAAAGTGACTCAGCCAAGATTAGCAGGCTAAAGTTAGCAAGGTGGAGTTAGCAAAGTGAGTGAACCAATGTTACCTACTTTAAATTAGGCAACTTAAGAGAATGAGCCAATCTTAGCAAGCGAAATCGACTGAGCCAATGTTAGCTAGTTCAAGTTACCAAGCTAAAGTGAGTGAGGCAAGATTAGCAAGCTAAAGTTAGCAAGGCGGAGTTAGTAAAGTGAGTGAGCTGATGTTCACTAGTTCAAATTAGCAAACCAGAGTTAGCAAACTAAAATGAGTCAATGTTAGCGAGTTCAAATTAGCCAACTTAAGGGAGTGAGCCAGTGTTAGCAAGCTAAAGTGACTGAATCAAGGTTAGCAAGCTGAATTTAGCAACCTAAAGGTAGCAAGCAATAGTTAGCAAGCTAAAGTTAGCAAGCCACAGTTAGCAAGTTAAAGGGAGTGAACCAAGGTTAGCAAGCTTAAGTTATCACACTAAAATTAATGAGTTAAAGTTAGCAAATTGTAGTGAGAGATCCAATATTAGCTAGTTCAAGTTAGCTAGTTCAAGTTAGCAAGCTAAAGTGAGTGAGCTAACATGTAATTTTTGCACACAAACTGTTGTTTTCTGTCTGTGATGGTTTTTAATGAATATTGGAGCTGAAATGTGGGAAAAGGTTTTAAATCCCTTCACAGGTTAAATTCCAGATGTTGGTGAGTTTATCTGGTGATGCCACTAGTTGGAGTTCACAGTTGTGATGGGAAATAAATATCACTCAGTCATTTTGTAAAGTTCATTTTAGACAACTGTCAGTCATTTAAGATCAGTTTTTCATTTTAAGCGCATTGTGAGGAATTCTTGACACATTTTTTTGACACATAATTTTGAAGGCAATGTTTTATTTTTGAGAAATTTTCATCATTATTTTTTTTTTTTTTACAATATTTAGTTTTTAAAATACATTTTTGATTATTTTTAGTAATTTTTGACGATATCTAATTTATTTTAAATTGTAATTTTTTTTAATTACAACATTTAATGTTTTAAAACAGGTTTGGCTAATTTTAGTCTTTTTTTTCTTTTTTTTTTTTTACAATATTTAGTTTTTCTAATCACATTTCTGGACTTTTTCTTCCTTTTGGACACATTTGGAGTTCCTTGTGTCTGAATGAGCGTCCTACTCATGGTTTCTTACCAGTAATGTCTCTCAGTGTCTCCCTTTGCAGCTTGGTGCGTCCACATGTATTTATAAACGTCGCTGTCTCCAGTCTGGAAATAGTTTTGGGTCTTTCACAGCTGCTTGATCCTCCAATAGTTACTGAACAGAAATAAGAGCAGCAAGTGTTTGTGTGGAACCCATCAGGTGCAGCTGACGTGGGATGAAACCGACCACGAGCGCGTGACGGCCCTGAACAGGACGTTCAACAAAAACCAGCTGCTGGACATGGACTTCAACGCCTACCTGGCCTCCACCAGCGAAGAAGAAGAAGAAGATGGAGGGCAGGAGGATGTCAACACAGCAGAGGGTATGAAAATACTTATAATTTTGTCATTTTGTGTTTAATTTTTGTCATTTTCTGTCTTGTTTTTATTGTTTTATTTCTCGTTTTGTCTCGTTTTTGTCGTTTTGTGTCTCGCTTTTATAGTTTTGTGTCTCATTTGTGTCATTTTGTGTCTCGTTTGTGTCATTCTGTGTCTCGTTTTTGTCATTTTGTGTCTCGTTTTTGTCATTTTGTTTCTTGTTTTTGCCATTTTCTGTCTTGTGTTTGTCGATTTGTGTCTTGTTTTTGTTGTTTTGAACACATTTTGAGAAATTCTCCATGATTCCTATCTCCTTTTCCTCTCTACTCTGCTCATCAGCTGTAGAAAGATGTTTCTCCATCCTGAATGGATCTCCAACAACTGACTCCTCTGTTCACTATTTCTGAGCCGTGCTGCATTTATTTGATTCATCTATTCATCCTTTTAAAAACCTCTCAGAGTAAATGATGGTCTGTCAGAGAAACTTTGTTGCAGTGAGTTTTCTGTTTCTGTCAGGCAGCAGAACAAGTCATAGCTCGATGTGTCTGAGAGCTGAAACAGTTGGTGATGGTGAAATCTGAAGGCAGTTGTGTTTGTGTCGGACAGAAGAGCTGGTCGTGGAGAAGAAACCCAGAGAGGAGGAGGACAAGAAGAAGAAGAGCGAGGAGCAGATCTCCAAGTACAGAGAGCTGCTGAAAGGCATCCAGGACAAAGAGAAGAAGCTGCAGGAAGGCAAAGACATGGAGATGGAGATCACCTGGGTGCCAGGTACGAGGAGACGTCTGCATGTGGAGCAGCTTCAATGAGCAGATTATGCTGTATTTGTAGGCAACCAAACTCCAGATACAAGATTTTAGAAAGAATTGTGAAGATACACTCATTTAATCTACAATTCAGAGATTAGTCTGAAGTAAGAGACTTGAAATGGCAGGTTGTCTGCTTGCTGTCATGCTCTGAATGTTTTCTGGAGTTTATAAACGATGAAACTAATCTTCAATCCAGACTGGTATAGAGTCTCCAGTTCTTGTAAGTGTATATCAATGGATGGATCCATATTTCTACTAAAATACAGTCTGTGGTCCACATTTCACCAAAGATGACTTCTTTATTCTCCTCTTCAATCTGGTCTGAAATTACTTGCCTAAAATACGATAAAAATAATCCAAAAATGACCTGAAATGTGTCCAAAAAAGACTCCAAAATAACATACAAATGGTCTAAAATGACTCAAAATGATCCAAAATGACAATAATGAATTGTTAATGGAAAGTAAAGTTACTCATAATTGACTAAATGACATCAAAATGTGTAAAATTAGTCCAAAAATGGTTCAAATATGGATAAAATCACTGCAAAAGTTACTTTAAATTGTTCAAAACTACTCAAAATGTGTCCACAATTCCTCAAAATTGATCAAATTAACAATAATGGAGAATTATTGGCCACTAAAAATTGTTTTAGTGTCTCCATAAAGTTCCTGTAAGTGTATATCTATGGATGGATCCATATTTCTACTAAAATACAGTCTTTGGTCTACATTTCTCCAAATGTTGAGGCTCTAACATCAGTAGAATCTGATCAGACAAGGTTCCAGTTTTTTAATATTCTGACATGAGTCCAGAATTACTCAGAATTTGTCCAGAATATCTTGAAATGTGACCAAAATGGCCCAAATTCTTCACATTTTCTTTAAGCTCGTCAAAACTCTCCACAGTGACTCCAAAAATAGTCCAGAAAATCTGAAATTAGAATCAACCAGGATGTGTCATTTTAACAATTCTGACCATTTAGCAGCACTTAGGTTCCTCTATGATCTGTTTAAGTGTAAATATTAGATTTTTGTGTTTGTCAGTTGATCTAAATGTGAAATACCTTCTGATTCAGCTCTTTGTTTTCTCCATAAAGAAGACTTTGATTCAGATATGTTGATTAAAGTGTGTGTATGTATCAAATTGTGTGTTTTATGGTCCTTGTGTCCCCCCACCTCTCTTACCTCTACCCCTCTACCTCTAACCCTCTACCTCTTCTGTCCCTCTCAACCCGCCCGGCCAGCAGGGACATGGGTCCCCCCACATAAAGAGCTGGGTTCTGCTCGAGGTTTTTTTCCCTGTTAAAAGGGTGTTTTCCTTGCCACTGTTGCCTTTTGGCTTGCTCTAGGGGTCAGGCATATGGGTTCTGTAAAGCGTTTCGAGACAATTTGACTGTAATTGGTGCTATATAAATAAAATTGAATTGAATTGAATTAAAAGTGTGTTTTGTCCTCGTGCAGGCCTGAAGGAGGCGACAGAGCAGCTGGTGAAAAAGAAGCTGGAAGCCAAAGACAAGCTGACGCCCTGGGACGAGTTTCTGCAGAAGAAGAAGGAGAGGAAGAAGCAGAAGAAGTCTGAGTGGAAGCAGGTGAGAGACTGAAAACATCTGCACAGGTGTGTTCTGTCATTACAGGTGGAATGTAAACTGATTGGATGTTAATAGTGGAGGAGGTGACCAAAGCACTTTCATGATCCAGTATCTCCAGAAATCAAACGTTCAGAGTCAGGAAATGTGGTGAGAACATCTAGATGTTGGTGTTCATAGAGGTCTAGGTGTTGGTATTTCTTCAGCACAGAATTCTTAATAAAATGAGTGAAATATTGAAAATAACCAATCTGAAAGATGTCCGTGTAGTTTCTCATTCATCCAGGTCATGGTTATCCAAAGTTGTTTAAATCAATCCAACTGGACTATAAGAAGGTTCCTTGAAGACGTTTCACCTCTCATCCAAGAGGCTTCTTCAGTTCAGAACTGAAGAAGCCTCTTGGATGAGAGGTGAAACGTCTTCAAGGAACCTTCTTATAGTCCAGTTGGATTGATTTAAACAACTTTGGATAACCAATCTGAAACTCCCTCAGCACCTTCTCTGTTCTCGGTCTCAGCTGTAAGTTGTGATTCCCATCGCTGTTCCTTCGTTAATCTCCTCCACGTTTGATCTTTTGTCAGGGAACCGACGTGGAACAGCCCAGCGACGACGAGCTTCCTCCAGATGTGAACCTCAGTGACCCCTTCTTCTCTGAGGAGCTCAGCGCTGCAGGTAATCAGTCACTGAATCAATGATCTTCCTGTTCTGGTTGTTGGCTAACTGGCTAATTCTGGTAGCAGCTGTTTAGTGTGCTAGCTTAAGAGGGACAGGTGATTGACTGAAAGGTGAGTGGGCGGAGACATCAGGTAACAAAAGGACTTCACCTTGTAAAGTCCAAGCAGAAATTTCTGGGTGTTTTTGTTTTCTTGGTCTTTGTTTTTAGTTCCTCCTGTCTCATTTTTCTTCACTGTGGTTCATTTAAAGTCCTGCAGCTCTGTGGAACCAGAACATCATGAAGAAGGAGAGAGAACTCAGAGATGTCTTCTGGCAGCAGGACTCAGAATGATGGAAAATATGTTTAAAATGACTCAAACTTTGCTTAAATGTCAAAACATTGTGTAAAATGGCTCAAAACTTTCTCTGGAATTTGTCCAAAATCTTTTGTTTGTTCAAAGTCATAAAAACTGTGTCGTAAATGAAGTGAAACTAGTTTAAAACGACAGAAATTTGACCAAAAATGACTCAAAATTTACCTGAAATGACAAAATTTCATATAAAGTGAGTTGTAATTTAAATGACGTTTGATTTGATGACAAAAATGTGTCTTAAACAACATGAAACTTCTCTACAATGACAGAAATTTGTCCAAAAAACACTCAGAATGTGTTTTGATTATTACATTTGTCCTGCTCAACCCTCCTTGCAAGCACTGCCTGCAGTGCAGCTGAAAACTCCTGTTTGTCTCCTGACTGTTGGTCTCGGTCATGGTTTCTGAGTTGTGCTGAGAACCGGAGAATTATTCTTATTATTTAGGTTTACAGAAGATAATTGGAGCAAACGTTTTTTTGCAGAGTTTTTCAGCGACACACACGCATGAAGTCATTCTGATGAAATGATTTTAAAGCTCAGATGAGGTTAATTTTACAGACGGAAGCCAAAGTCACAAACGGGGACAGTGTGAATCCAGACAGAAACATGGAGCCTGAAGACCTGAAAGGTTCATTATCAGTGTTTTGTGGTGTTTCTGCAGAGCTGAAGAAGAAGAAACAGAAGAAGAAGAAACAGGAAGAGGAGCCGGCGGCTGAGGAGGAAGCGGAGCTGGAGAAACAAAAGGTGAGACGGAGAAGCTCCTCCCACCACTAGCTTCCTGTCTGTGGCTTTATTTATTTATTTACTTATTTATTTGGTAGGAACAGTGCACATTAATGAACGCCTATTTATACAGCAATGGACGTAAATATGTCGGATTTTAGCACAATGCTAATTTACATCCGCAGTTCCTAGATTAAAAAAAAAAGACATGATACACAAAACAATAAGTCACAATAAAAGCGCATTGCAAAAAGTACACAGTGAACAACAGTGAAACGGACAATAAGACTGGACAACGGGTCACAATAAAAGGTCAATAGGTCGCAATAAAAGGACATTACAAAGTGTACACAAAGAAGTTAAGGATCAATGGTCATCAAACTGGTTGACTTCCAGTCACTGTTTACAGTGAGATTTGAAAATTGCTAACGTGGGACAGTCCCTTATGGAGAGTGGAAGACTGTTCCAGTTTTTACTGTCCTTCACAGAAAGAACATTTTGTCTGAAGGCTGTTTTTCTGTGTGGGACCTCACAGTCACCTCTAGAGGAGGTCCTGGTCCTCAGCCCGCTGTGAGCCCTTCTTTTCATAAAGTCAGACATGGGGGGTGGAGGAGTCCATGGAACACCTTGTAGATCAAACAAGCACATTTAAAATGTTTAAAATTCTCAAAGCTCAATAAGCTGTGCTTCTCTAAGACATTACAGGCATGATATGACATTGGTTTTCTATCAAACACCTTCAACAATTTTTTATAGAGTGATTCTATGATCTTGCATGTATTTACACCCATCAGCGACCAACATGTGATGCAATATTCAATATGTGATAATATCATGGAATGTAGAAACATTCTAGCAGCACCAAGTGTTATGTAAAGTCGAGTTTGTCTAAAATTGTCCAGGTTGAATTTCGCTGTGTTAGATATTCTTATAATGTGACTCTTGAAACACAGGGTGGAGTCAAGAGTCACACCAAGATATTTGAATTCAGGGATAATTTCTAGTTCCTGTCCTCCCAACAAAGATTCCTGAATGTTTGATGTCTGATGGTTGCTTTGTGAACATCATACAAACAGTTTTAGTTGAATTCAGAGGCAGGCACAATTTAAAAAGAACCAGGAACCAGAGCTGAAGTAAGAATAGAGGATGTTCTTAAGCAGTCTTGGCACTGGTGAAGATAACAGCGTCATCAGTGTACATTTAAAATTCCACGTTAGCACATGAATATGGCAAGTCAGTAATATACATAGAGAATAACAGAGGGCCAAGTACTGAGCCCTGAGGTATTCCAACAGCAACGTCTAGAAAAGTTGATTTGACACCAGCAATGCTAACACACTGTTTCCTGAATTCTAAATAAGATTTTATCCACCAAATAGCATTCAAGGAGAAGTTAAAATCAGTTAATTTAGACAGAAGAATTTCTTGATTTACAGTGTCAAATGCCTTTCTCAAATCTAAAAATACTGCGCCAACGCAAACCTCAGTGTCCAACATCCATTTAATCTTTTCTATAAACAGACAGTTTGCAAATTCTGTAGAGTGATTTTCATGAAAACCAAACTGCATTGGATGCAAAGGAGAGTGGCCTTTATTTAGATGTTCATTTATAATTTTTGCGACCCACCTCTCAGCAACTTTAGAAACCACTGGGAGGATACTGATTGGCCGATAATTGGCTATATTGGAACAGTCACCAGATTTGAAGATTGGGGTGACTGTAGCCATTTTCCAAGATGATGGGACAACCTTTTGTTTAAATGATAAATTAACCATATATGTTATTGGATCACACCTCCACCTATCGGTCTGTCTGTCTCCAGGCCCAGATGACTCTGCTGATGGAGGACAACGAACACAAACACTTCAACTACGACAAGATTGTGGAGCAGCAGAACCTGAGCAAGAAGAAGAGGAAGAAGCTGCTGAAGAAAGGCCAAGAGCTGCCGGAGGACGACGACTTCCAGGTGAATCCTTCGTCCATCAATAATCTGTCCATCATTACAGCAGGTGGAGTGGAGTTTATACCCATGGATACATGGGCTGTGTTCCAGTATCTATCTCATAATAATAAGAACAATCATTTTATTCGTGCAGCAAAGTTAGAAAGAGATTTCCAAGAACATTTATGTCAAAGTAGACAGAAAAGACTGCAGACATCCAACATAAATCAGATCAGATAATCAGGTGGAAACAACATTTTTATACCGCTCAAGGAAGATAACATGTAGTATGTACAAATACACAGTATGTTACATGTAGTATGTACAAATACACAGTACATACCAATACACAGTATGTCACATGGAGTACGCAGGGATGAGACAGAAAGACACAAAACAACAAAAACGAGACAGAAAACAACAAAAATGAGAAACAACACAAAAAAAAGCAGGCTGAAAAGACGCAGAATGTTTGTGTAAATGTGTGATTGTGTAACCGTCTGTGTGTGTTCAGGTGGACGTTAAAGACCCTCGTTTCCAGGCCATGTTCACCTCCCACTTGTTCAACCTGGACCCCTCCCACCCCAGCTACAAGAGGACCCAAGCCACCCAGAGCATCCTGGCCGAGAAGCAGCGCCGACGGGAGGAGGAACAGCGCCGCACGGAGGACGCGCTCGCTGCTCAGAAGGCCACGCCCACCACACAGGCCGAGTCGGCCGGCCAACAGGAAGCGGCAGGAAAGAGACGCCAGAACGAGCGGGACGCTCCGACGGCGAGGAAAGCCATGGACCCCAGTCTGTCGCTGCTCGTCAAGTCCATTAAAAGCAAAACGGAGCAGTTTCAGGCTCGGAAGAAGCAGAAGCTGCTCTAGTTTCTCTGTTTCCACAAATAAAAGTGATACTGACGCATCCTGGTGGAAACAGTCGGCAGGTAGGTTTCACCTGGATCTGCCTCCTGCTGCCTGGAAGCAGGAACACAACATGACGGCAGTAAAAACTGACTCCCACTAAACTCACATCAGGAGCAAATGTTGGATTTCTACAACTTTGTTTTTCAAATTCCTGCTAAAATCACTGACATCTTTACATTAAATTCATTTACAAACAGAACATTAGTTGGGATTGGGTGCTTTAGTCTGACAGAACTGATGACACGTCGCTTATGTCACATTTAAAAACAGGATATGAACACCATGAAGCCCATATTAAGGCATTTCTGTTCACTAAACCTGCCCACAGCGACATTAGTGTGTTATAAAGCATTTAATAAATCTTTATAGACCGTGATTAAATGCCAAATACAACTTTAGCTGAAGTCAGATGATTACAGAACATCTCCACAATCATTCTGTAAATTCATCTTTACACATGAATACTTGGATTAAAGCAGCTACAGATCAAGTGTTCTTCAGTGATGGAGACAGTCCAGCCAAGCACTGCTAACTCTGCTAACCTGTAGCCGCTTCGCAATAAAAGCCTCCATGGTTTTCCAGTGGTCGGCTTTTAATGTGAAGGACCAACAACAGTGTTGAGTTAGTTAGCCTTTCTCTAACTTTAGCTGTGGAGTTAGCTTCTCTCTAATTTTAGCTGTGGAGTTAGCTTCTCTGTAACTTTCGCTGTGTAGTTAGCTTCTCTCTCTAACTTTAGCTGTGTAGTTAGCTTCTCTCTCGAACTTTCGCTGTGTAGTTAGCTTCTCTCTAATTTTAGCTGTGGAGTTAGCTTCTCTGTAACTTTCGCTGTGTGGTTAGCTTCTCTCTCTAACTTTAGCTGTGTGATTAGTTTCTCTAACCTTAGCTGTGTAGTTAGCTTCTCTCTCTAACTTTAGCTGTGTAGTTAGCGCCCCTCTCTAACTGCAGCACTAAATTATCACAATGCCACGAGTCTGGAAGTTTTTACAACTAATATTTGCTGCTTTAACTTACAGATTGAAGTTTTAATGGACATATTAAGCAACATTAATTAGCTTCAATTTAATCTTCACTGTAGTTTAAACTTGGAACGATTCATCGGTTAATGGTCAGCAGTTTAATAAAAAACACTCTAAATTCTGTGATTGTAGCTTCTTAAATGTGAATATTCTCCACTGACGTTGATTTGACCAGAGAACAGTCTGTGGCGACTGAAAACAGGAAGCTGCTAATGCTAGCTGCTAACGTTGGCTAATCAGCACTTGCTAATGTCTGTGTTTCGATGTATTTATGGATCCAAACTGGAACCAGATCCTGCATTGATCAGGTCAGTTTAACGCTCCGAGCCCAAGAAGTTTCTGGGTGTTTTATTTTGCCTCATTTTTCGTCACTGTGGTTCATTTTTAATCTCAATTCCTGCAGCTCTCACCATGAGTTTAAATGATATAGTAATAATGATTCTTGCTTTAGAAAGTTTGAAGCATCCTGGACCCTACCTATACCATTCTGGGTAGAAAGGCCTTTAAGGCCATGGTACGTCATGAAAAGACCAGAGAAAAGGCTATTCTGAGGCTAAACAGGCCACAGCAGTTAGTCTCACTGCAGATATGTGGACATCCATTGATATGGATGTTTATTTTGCAGTTATAGGTTTGTCAGCAAAATTAGAACTTAAACTGTCCTTTTAGGTGTTCAAAAGTGCTCCGTGTCACACAGCAGCCAGCTTGGATGATGCAGCTAGAGGCATCATAGCCGAGTGGATCCTTCCAGCCAGGATCACTGGTCTGATCACAGATGGAGCCCAAGTGTCAACCAGTTGGGTATTAGACACATTTATTGTTTTGCTCATGAAGAAATCTTTAGCACAAACTCCAGATTTGGAGGCAATCTAAACCCAGAAATTGGGGGTTACTTCAAATCTAGCACCACTGCCAATGTGGGATTTCTATGATATTTCTAAATGGAGTTTTTATACTAACTGCTTGCTTTTATAGAATCATATTCCTAATGTTTTACACTGTTTACTTTTTAAGAGTGGAAAAGTACTAGGTGAAAAGTTATGATGAAGACTCTGTTTCAAGGTTATGCTAGAAGACTCTGTTCCACAGATAAGAACAACTGCTGAGGTTTCATCCTCCCCCACAAAGAGGAACCATCTTCACGGCTGTGGGGCTCGGAGCACAGCATCCAGATCAGAAGCAGGACAACAAGATGGCCGCTCATATGCAAAGGACGGGGTCAGATGCGCAGAAGACAACCAATCAGAAGAAAGACATACCCTGAATGCTTATGCACCTGTGAAACTAGATATAAGGCTGGGTCAGGGGAAGAATAGCGTGTCAGACTTCATGAACTGAAAAAAATCCTGTTGTCAGGGATAGAAGTTTGGACCCAGAGCTCTGTATGCTATATTCAATCTACTGTTAAATAAACATATTGAATGAGACCTAAATACCTTCTCCTATCGCTTGATTCAACGAATGCGCAAGGAGCTATCTCACACAGTCTGTTTGTGGGTAGAATGAGGATCAGCTCCAACAATTTGGTGATGAAGACGGAGAAGTGAAGGTCTGAAGGCGAAAAAAAAAACAGCGGACATCTGTGACTGATTGACAACCTAAGTGGCCGCACAACTAAAAAGGTAAGCAGACCCCTGTTTAAATGAAGTTCTGCAGTTTGGAAATTCAAAATTTTGGTTGTCAAGAAGTACATGTGTGTCCTACAATAAGTGATTGAATATAGTATCAAGGTTAGGGACTTTGAAAGACCTGGGGGGAAGGGCCCCAGGCCCGGGTGGTTAGAGTCCCCTGGCCCGACTAGGGAGCCCCCAAAGGACTAGGAGCCGGCGGGGGAAGACTTGTGTTGGGTTAAAAGTCCCTGGAGGTTAAGGATCCCTCCTAAAAAGGGAATGAAACACAAGTGCTGGGTTGGAGTCCCTCAACCTCGACGGGGGTTGTAAATTTTGGGTTAGAGGCCCTGGGGAGTAGCGTCCCCAAAATTCTTGCAGGAGGTTGGTGAAGGCCCTTGACAAAGACATTTGTCAAAAAGTACCGGGTTAGAGTCCCTGGGGAGTAGTGCATCCCTAAATTTAGATCGGGTTGGAGTCCCTCTACATGTTAGAGTGTAGTAAAGACTCCGGGTTAGAGTCCCTGAGTCTGATCAACTCAAAAGACCATAAATAATAAAAGACAAAAAAAATATATAAAATTACATATTGTGAATGTTTTGCATGTTTGTATTTTCTGTGCTTTGTGTGGGAGGTAGTTATTAGTAGTGTCTCAGGTCAGAAAGAAGGAAATTAGAGCTATACTGTGACTCTCTGCGGAAACCTAGCGGTGGGAACGTAAGCAGAGTGAAACAGAGTGACTCGTGGTGTTTACACCGATTTCTGGACACTGACCTTGACTGGACCAGTGGCTCAGGTGAACTCCATACACACTGGTTGGATACCAAGCGGGTAGGAGGTGAGTATGGAGGGAGAATTTGATAGGGAGTGTCAGGAGAAGGGAGGATGCCCAGATAAAACCATCAAAGAGCAATGGGAGAAGGCACTAGCCCAGCTGCTTAGTGGGGTTGAACCAAAAGATCAAAAAGAACAGAGAAAAACATGAAACCCAGTACCAGGCTCTGAAAGATGAAGGAATTATAAAAGAGGATGGGAAAGGGACTTCTGGTCTGACCATCACCGTGAATAGCTGTGCTGTGAGATGGCTCCCGTAAGGACCTGAGCAATTAATGATTTATCCCCACTTAGACGATACAAACAAATAACTGAAACAAGAAACGGGGGAGAGAAGTAGACTACAGCCTGCACCCGACAAAGAGTGAGTGAACCAAAAGACTCAAGTTAAATTCATACGCTAGCATTAGCGACTCAAGCTAATAAGCGAAGCTAACGTAAATAAATCGTAACTTAACTACGAGTCATGGCCAACTACGAAATTATCGTACAAGAGCTGAGGGATTTTCGACGACAAAATAAGGAGCAACTAGAAGACCTCAAAGAAGAGCTGACCAAAGTAAATAATAGACTGGAAGAAGCCGAGGAGAGGATCCAAAACATGGAGGAAGCCACGACCGAACTCGTACAGCTACACATGCAGTTGGAGGAGAAAAGGATGGCTATGGAGAGCCGCTCTAGAAGAGAGAATATCACAATCTACGGTGTTCCAGAAACATCCGAACAAAACTCCCCATCAATGTGTGCTTTTGTTGAGACACTACTGTGTGAGGGCTTAGAACTGGACAGTATGGACATTAACATTGAATGAGCCCACCGCTCACCGTGGTCAAGTTTATGACCTTCAGGATAAAAGAGCAGATACTCCGCAAAGCATGGCAAAAGAGAGGATTTACTTGGAAAGGTAAACACATAACTCTGGACAATGATTACCCTCCTCTCATCCTTAAGAATAGAAGAGAATACGCAGAAGTGTGCAAGATTTTGAAAGAAAATCAAATTCAAACTCTCTACCCACCCAAACTGAAAGTGAAGTTTAAAGACAGAAACAAGACACAAGCGCAGCGGAGGCAACTGAGGATATGTCCAGAAGATGCTACGCTGTCAAAATCATCAAACTACCTCAAACAACCAGGGAGCAACTCAAGCAACTAACCTGGACCAGAGCGACAAGAGGAGGAGACGGCAGCGCAGTGAACACGGGACAAGATCCAAGCTACAAGGAAAAGCTCTGTGTGTTCAGGAGAACTGCAGCTACATCCTCGGGAAATTAAGGTCTCACTCTGACTGAGTTAAGAATTTATACATGTCTTACCTTATCTATGACATAACAATATTATCGATATTTTTCAGGGTGCAAACACTTAAGATAAGCATTGTTCTGGGAGATCACATTCCACAGTAGAGCCTGTAGTATCTGATCTGATATTTGTTGCTTGTCATATGGAACTTGGGATGTGTGGGTCATCACAATGGAATGTGTTATTCTGTTCCAGAAACCCAATGCAGTGTTTAGATAGGGGCTCCCACTCCAGGGGCTTGATGGATACAGCTCTTTAGGAGCTGTAGAGTTAAGGGGGGGTTGGTTGAAGATGCTCCCTGCTTCTTTATATATGGTATGGAACAGAGCATAGGAGCTCGACTAGTGGGGGTCTTTGAGGCCCACAGAGCCTAGGGCAGTGGTTCTTAACCTGGGTTCGATCGAACCCTAGGGGTTCGGTGAGTCAGTCTCAGGGGTTCGACGGAGGTCAAGACATACACTCGACTCGTATGATTCGTTATGACATACCCCGCTTGGCCATCACTGGCTGCAGGTGATCACGCTACATTGCTTGGCCAATCTGTGCTGCAGGGAATTTGGTGCCCTCAGTAGTCGACTTGTGACTGTCCTGATGGTACGTTGTGTGATTTCTTTCTTAATATTTTAATCCATACTAACTATGTTGAGGAAATAAAGAAAGTGGTCGGACGAATATGTACAACATGGATTCACATGTATAACGGAATGTAGTGGGAGTCAGCGTCCTATCTACATGATTTGCAATGCCAAGTTAAGCAATTCTAGTCTAGCACCCGCAAAACTAAAGGAACACTTCCTTAAGCTGCATGGAGATGGGGAATACAAGAACACAAGTGATGTTAATGCACGGTTCATTTTGTACACCAGTAAAACATATATGTCTTGAATTTGAAAAAAATCATATTTTATTTTTCAATAAAGAAAAACTGGTGGGGTTCAGTACCTCCAAACAAGGTTAAGAACCACTGGCCGAGGGCCTTGATTGGAGGAGGTATCCTGTACTTTGACTTCGAACAGAGACCAGATGAAGTAACCTCCTACGTCACTAAACCTATAAAAGTAACCTGATTCCTTTGTTCAAATGGGAGATTCATATTGGCTGGGGAAACTCTCCACAGGCAGACCATGGTGCCTGTTCAGATGCTGTCTTATTTATGTAATAAATTATATCAATGTCAGTGTCAACGGACGTTTTCTTCAACATCTGCACATCCTTGAGGTCTAAGAGAAACTACGACAAGCCCCAGCCAATAAGGGCCCCCTTCATTCAATTAATGTGGAAGCTGCCTTTAGAGGCTCTGCAGAGTCTGTTTAAAAGACCCCAACCTTGGAAGTTCACATTAAGTTATCTTACTGTTGTTCTTTTACTGTTTTATAGTTACTTTTGTTCTATGTCCAGTGTTTACCATGGGAAACGAGACACCGACCCATATACGCAGAGCAGCTAAAAGTTATAACGTAAATGTACGGCAAACATGTAAAATTGGTAACAATTAATATTAACGGTTTACATAACCCAGTCAAAAGATGGAAAGCCCTATCTAAATTCAAAAAAGATAAATCATAAATTGCTATGATGCAGGAAACGCATCTTTCGGATGAAGAACACTCAAACCTGAATAAAATGGGCTTTTTCGTTCTATTCGTCTCACAGTTCAGGACGGCATAGGAGTGGCAATTCTAAAAACTGGGGCCCTGAATTATGAACACCTATGTGATTAATATTATTATAATTTACCTATGTATACCATTATTGCATTACACTCACCCTGTTTCTCCCTGTGTCCTTTCTCCGAGTGTCCCTGGTCCCAGAGCTGGATGCTTCCGATCTGTGGCCTGTCATCATAAATCCGAATATGTAAACATCTTCCACATCCTGTACGGATAGAGGTGCCAGGCACATGATCCCCTTCCACTTCCCCCAGGCGTCGATCACGTACCCAGAGGCGAAACTCCCATCCGGGCAGGTAGGCTCCTCTAGGCCTGTGCTCTTTGTGGCGACAATCTTGTCAATTGCGTTGAGAGACCAGTTTCGAAGGTCCAGTGCCAAGCGATTGTCGTTGTTCCTCCGATGTTCGTGATGTGCAGGTGAAGAAGAAACGCCCGTTGACACTGACTTTGTTAATAAAGCCTTTTATTAACAGAAAGAACAGTATCGATACAGACAGAAGTTGCCTGGAAGAATGTCAGCCAATGATCCTCGGAGGACAAAGACCAGTGGTCAGTTTTTATACTATCTAGTGCAGGATGGAGTCACAACCTATGGCCTTTGTTAAAACTTGGTAAAAACAGGATACAGGATACCCCCTGCCAACCAGACCCCTCAATTCTATAGGGCCATCCATCAATACAAGACAGGGACCCCTGCATGAACATTACCTCAGCATGTTTACACCGGGAGAGAGGAAACATATGTTCTCTCACAAGTTGCTGGTCAGTTTAATAGAACAGACAGAACAGATTCCATTCCACTAACATATCAAATTAATGCATATCTCAGTTCAGATACTACACGATCGCCCCAAGTCAGACGAGACGAGATGAAGAAATGCAGCAAGCAGGGAAACATGAGGGTATGGGGAGGAACAGAGATAGCTGCGGAGTGAGGAAAAGTGCAACCGCCTCCCACGAGAGCTGAGAGCAAAATCTTTTCTCTTCTCACAAAGAGAAAAAGATCCACTCTTTGGAGATTTAACACAAATATCCTAAACCATCCAAAAACCAAAGAAAGCTTGAGAGTGGGGTTCGCTCGTGCGCAGTAATGGAGTAGACGTGCCTCGCCGGAGCTCCGTCCTGTTACCTCCATTTTGCTGTTTACCTACTGCACTGGTTCATGTTTCTTTGTTTCTTTGATGTGTAAGTGGCTCAGTGAGTCCTCGGTTATTTTTTTCACCATGCCACGGAAAGACGAGGCTTCTAAGGCGTCTTCTCCAGCAAACAAGGAACCCGCTAGCAACGACGCTGTACTTGCCGCCATTGCAAAGCAGGGCATCGAGGTGGCTAAAGTTACTTCACTCGTGGAGGACTTAAAGAAGTCAATGGAGGGACGCCTTGACTCTATTGAGTCGTGTCTCTCTGCACTTCAAAAGGGGCACCGTGAGGCCGAGCAATGTCTGAAGGATGTGGACGGGGCATCACCACTTTGGAAGCTCCGTGCAAGGATCTGCCGGATGCTAATAGCAGGCGCTCCCGCAGGCTCAACATTCGCATCGTGGGTGTTAAAGAGGGGGCAGAGGGTGCCCGCCCCAGCAAGTTTGTTTCACGTTTGATTCCTGAGCTGCTTGGCCAAGACAACTTCTCTAAGCCCGTCAAGATCGATCGAGCCCACCGCAGCCTGAAACCCAAACCGCATGCTAACGAGCGGCCGCGGGTCATCATCGCCAGGGTCCATAACGAAAGCGTCCTCGTCAACATCTTTCGGCTCAGCAGGCAGATGGCTCCACTGACCTACCATGGAGAGAGAGTCTACATATTTCCTGATTACACCGCCGAGGTCACGGCCCAACGGCAGGCTTTCAATGCCGTGAGGAAGCGACTGATCGACGCTGGTGCCAAGTGTTCTCTACGGTTTCCAGCCAAGCTCCAAATAACTCATAACAGTACGGTGAGCACCTTCACCTCTCCTGCTGAAGCTGAACGGTTCGCTGACTCACTAAGACAAGTTGACTGATAACATTTGCCGGACCATGATAATGTCATGACACTGCAGAATGTGTTTACTACACTATGTATGTTTATGATGTATACGGATACATGCATTCAAAGTGAGCTTGACTTCCTAATATTTGACTTTTCACTGCTCTTTGACAGGTAGTGGTAGAGCCGGCAGGTGGAGCTGTCTTGGTCCAGACAAACAATTGAAGAAAAAAATAGATGTCATGTACATCATGGATGTACAAAAAAAAATCTTTACTAAACAACAGTACTATGAAGCAGACGGGAGATCTCTAAAACCTCTCTCTTATAAACTCAAGAAACAACAGGCAGAGAGAGCCATTTACAAAATGAATAATCCTTTGAATAATAAAATTGAAAATGAACAAGACAAAATTAAACAGTGCTTCCAAAACTACTACCTGAAGCTTTACTCTCAAGCACATGTGGATAACGATCAAGCCAAAGATACTTTTCTCTCACAGCTAAATCTTAGAGTTATCTAACCCCCAACTCTGTTGAGGACATTCAACTGGGTGATGGAAAAAAAAAACGGTTCCTCCTTCATGGAATGAAGCAATAATCTCCATCATCTCAAAAGAAGGAAAAGACAGTTATTATTAAAGATCAGACAGGTTTTATTAGACAAAGACAAGGCAAGACAATACTAGAAAGACGCTCTTGATCATGAAACATGTCAGGCAACACAATTTGAAGACTCTTATACTAGGTTTCGATGCAGAAAAAGCGTTCGATTCAGTACGATTGGAATTTTTATATAAAGTATTGGCCGCATTTGGCTTTCACTCAGACATAATACAGATATTTTCCGCACTGTACAACAAACCAACTGCGAGGATTAAAATAAACGGGGATTTATCCAAATCAATTTCTTTAGAAAGAGGAAGCCACCAAGGCTGTGGAGCATCAGCTTTACTTTTTGTTTATTTATTGAGCCCTTAGCTCAATGGATGAGGCAGAGAACAGAAATTAAAGGTGTTACGTTAAAATCAGGGGAGCAAATATTAGCTCTAGTTGCAGATGACATAATATTTTTTACGGACCCCACTCAGTCGCTTCCCAAATTAATGAAAATGTTGGATGAATATGGCTCTTTTTCAGGCTATAAAATCAATATTTCCAAAACTCAGGTATTAAAGTTTAATTCCAATCCACCTACAATTAAAGTAAAATTAAAAGTACATACAAATGCAAATGGGATGCCAATAGCGTTAAATATTTAGGAACTGTACTGACAAAGGATCCATCTGAAATGTTTTAGGCCAATTATGGGGCTCTACTTTCAAAAATAAGATCAGATTTACAAAGATGGAATAATGTCCCTTTTTTGGGTCTATATTCTCGGGTGGATTCAATTAGAATGACTATCCTCCCTCGTTTCCTTCACCTCTTACAATGTCTTCCAATTCAGATAGTTCAAAAACATTTTGATGAATGGGACAGACTACTGGCAAAATATATTTGGCAAAATAAAAGAGCAAGGATAAAATATGACAATGCAATTAATAAAAGAGAAAGGGGGGATAGGCCTTCCCTGCCTTCGGGAATATTACTTTGCTGCACAAATTAGACCCTTAATCTGTTTGTTTGCCCACCTATTCGGCAGGATGGAAAGATGTTGAAGGGACTGTTACAAAGGACATACCAATTATGGCATTATTAGTTGACAAAAAACTGCAAACTAATACCAACTTTACCAATGACCCTATGTATGAATCTCTCTTAAATTCGTGGAATAGAGTTATGCAAATTTGTAGCTTGGAAAATCTGTCTCGAATCCCCAGGTGCGTACGACTCTGACTTCAAGCCAAATGCCTTTGACAAAAGATTTAAAAGTTGGGTCTCAAAGGGATTTACTAGCTAGAATTTCTACAAAACAAATATGGATTAGGCCAAGATGATTTCTATAGATACTTACAGGTTAGACATTACTTTGATCAGAATATAAAAACATCATGGGATGAAAGAAACTTGGGGTTCTTGCAGACTTTTCAAACATTAATTAAAACATTTCCTCAAAAGAAAATAATATCTAAAGTATATAAAGCCACTAATGCCGCTAATGCTTACTCCGATTTTACATTATTCTGCTGCTCACTGTGCCTAAATGCCTAAAGCATGTTTATTTAATCAAACAAACAGAAAATAATAGCTCCAAAAGTGCATGGATTTCCTACACTCAGAAGCATCTCTTATAAAGTTGAATAAAAGCTTAAATAAATACCTCCTTGAAATTTTTCCACAGTAAATAAGGTAAAATTTAAATATAACTATAATGACTTATCTTTGCTTTAACCCTTAGGAATCTCGGGGGACAATTTGACTGAGGTCCATTTTTGACCTGTACCTTTATATTTCACCTTAAAAATTGTTGATCTTGCTTTGCTTGGTGTCCTTTTTTCAGCACAACCTCACCTATATGATTCTACAATTATTTATACATTTTTGATATAATGTATGAACACACGACCTAAAATTGCTGAAAAAATACAAAGTCTGAGTAGGAAAAGCATTTTTTTTTACTGTGGACACCATAAACATGTGTAAAGAATCCTTTTCAGAACTTAGAATGCAAATATAAATTGTTTATGTCATAAAATAATGTGCAAATTCAGCAGTCAACACAGTTATATACCAGTATTTGCACTAAAATGCAGGAAATTTTTAGGCACTTTGGCACAACTATTTACATTAGGAGTCACAATAAAATTTTACATAAATGAATTTGTGCCACTCCAAAAAAACTTTTTCTGTCCACCACAGTCTCTACAATGGCAAAAACAATAGGAAAGGGGCTTTATGGCTCAGTGGGTAGAGTGGCCGTCTTGTAACTGGAGGGTTGCCAGTTTGATCCTGGCCTGGAGAGCTCATGTTGAGGTCTCTCTGAGCAAGACACTAAACCCCTAACTGCTCCTGATGGGTTGTTGTTAATGCCTTGCATGGCAGCTTCTACCATCAGTGTGTGAATGGGTGAATGTGATGTAAAGCGATTTGGGTGTCGTTTCAGGTACAGTAAAGCGCTATATAAATACAGACCATTTACCATTTAGGACCATGTGGAGAATCTGGAGTCCTGGTGTTCTCCATTGCTCGAATAAGTTTATTATTATTATTATTATTATTATTATTATTATTATTATTATTATTATTATTATTATTATTATTATTATTTTACATCTGAAGCAAAGTATTTATTTTCTGTGTCTGGCAGAGAGAGTGATCTGTGGCCAAAGCCAGTGAAGCACGTGCTGCTAGAGTTATAACTATCCCCTGACTAAATAAAATGATAGAAAGTTCCAAATCCGCGCTTTGGCCATCTCTCCTCTGTGTATTTCTTAAATATTCCACCTTCTTACTAGTAACACAGAGACGCTCTGACTGGGATCATGCCTGTGCAGCCGCTCTCATCTCCCCCAGCCGCTGCAAGTGTTGAGCGTCTTTGTCCCATGTGCTTCCAGCAGGGAGTCTCAGAGCTGTCTGTTTTTCACACGTCACTCCCTAAGAGTTGCAAAACTCCCTGATGTTTCTGATTGTTTTTGTGTCGGCTACAGAAGGCTTCAAAGAATCTCCCGTTTAGCCGTTCACCATACAATGACGCACGAAAGGCGCTCGTCTAAAGTTCGCTCAAAAGTACAGCGTTTATTATTGATCATAACTCTGGTTTTACTTGGTTGATCAACACTATTCAAAAACTGGTAGAAAGTTCAAAATCCGCACTTTTGACACACGTTTTAAAGGGAGACTCGTCGACGCTTCATCTTCCTGCTTCGTTCGATTACGCAGAGGATTAAGTAATTCACAGACATGTCGGGAGGCAATAGGAGTTGGCAGAGCTGCCGCTAATGTTTACTCCGCTCTTACATTATTCTGCTGCTCACTGTAACGTTAGTAGTAGTTGTGAGATCTAGAGCACTGGGATGTTTATTACAATTTCGGAAGAGTTTTCTGCATTTACCTTCAACACGTGTTTTCTCTCTGGAGCTTCTCACACGAGAAAACTTTCCCTCTCTGCTGTGTGTGTGTGAGGACAGCTACTGCTTCAGAGGCTCTGACACTGAAGCTTAACCAATCAGGGCGCGGGGTGGATGTGCTGGAGACAGAAAGCAGGAGAGAGAGACGCGGCTGCATCTGAGCGGAAATAACTCAGGTTTAAATTGATTTCTTCATATCGGCCCGTCGGATTAAAAGAGGCCGATGCCGATATACGTCAAATGTCCAAATATCGGTCGATCTCTAATCTGGTTGTGAATTTACCAGAGGATGCTCATAATCATGCTGATGTGGTCATATAGACTCTACAGCATTTTAGTGACTCAGTAAATGCCTAAATTGTTTATTATTATTGTAAATGCTTTTTAGTTTTTAATAAACATTTATTTAATAGCCTATATGTGATCAATAAATGGCCTTTCCCTATCTAAAGAAAAATTGATTTAGAACTTTGATATGCTAACACCACTAAACAACTAAATCACTAAATACATGCATACACACATAAATAAATTAATACATTAATTGTGTGAAGATAAGATTTAGATGGGAAAGAATGTCTGTAGAGAATTTCTTTGTCCAGTATTCTGCATTCAGTTGTTAATGTTTTTGCAGAATCCAGTATTACACACTGGTTGGTCATTACATTTCATTAGTTTGGTTTCACTGTTTAAAATGATGCCACTTCTGCTGATCATAAAACAATACAAAACTCTTAGCTTCATGTTAATAAAGCACAAAGCTTTAAGTATGGCTAAATGCTTTTTTCAAAATTAAATATATCACTCCTTGGCCCCAAGTTCAGTAAAGTTGGAAAGATTTCCAGCATCAATAAACTCGTTGTTTGTCAAAACATAAACGGTGCCCCTTTCCCATTGTTGTAAGGCAGACAATGTGCTACAAGCCCATTTTAATGGACAGTAGCTGTCTTTCAAGCTGCAAAAATAACATTGATGTCTGTGTGCAGGCGGCTGTGTGACGTCTGTCTGCAAAACCGCTGCAACAGCAAAGAGAGACACAAATATTCAATAACTTCAATCTTGTACTCTGTAGGTACACAATATGCTACAAGCCCAGTTTTATCAAGTAGCACATTGTGTACCTTATAATGATGGAAAAGAGGCATCGTTTATTTTTTGACACCGTATATTTGATGAGTTATTGATCCTGGATGTCCGAATCTGTGAATATCTTTCCATCTTTACTGAACTGTGTCCCGAGGAGCCGTGGTGGGCGTCCTTCATTTTCATTTCTGAAAGGTGGCAACCGTAATTTAGAAGTGACTTTGTGACCAGTGTAGAACTCCAGTGTAAATAGTTTTAGAAGACTAATAGAACTGTAAAAATTGTAGGACTAAATGCAGTGAGACAACATTGAAGAAAAAGTAAGTTCACATTTCATGAAATTAATTTATTCATTACAATCTAGCCTTCTGTAATTCTATGCATGTTTTTCATTCTAAATCACTTCTACTTTCCTGAAAACCTCATGGGTTGCGCCCGCCCCGACCACCCCTGAAGATTGTATACCGAACATTTTCATCTGAAATCAAAATTTGCTGTTGCCACATGCCTGTACCTTTCGCCCTGGAGGGGCGCAAGGTACAGGCCCCTCGAAACACTTGTCACTCCACAGGTGTTCCGAAGTTTCAGGGAATTCCAAGTACACAAGAGATCCTCGTGGATTCACCTGATGACCCTTTGGAAGACTCAAGGTTTCCAGAACAGATCCTGGTGAGGCCAGAACAGCAAACATATTCTGTAGTGATGTCCAAGAGAATCACTGTGCTCGTGAGGAACGTGTCAGCCAAGGAAGTCACACTGACCAGAGGGACGCCAATTGCTCATCCTTTCCCTGTGGAGGTGATGCCTTCACATGCAGCGAGCAAAGAGACGAGAAATGAGTCCAAGGATAAAGTGACGCCAGCTTCTTTCAATTTTGGAGATTCTTCTGTCTCTAAGCAATGGAAAGAGAGACTGGCAAAGAAAATGATGGAATTTAGTGAAGTTTTCTCCACTCACGAGTTTGATGTAGGATGTTGTAAAGGCACACATCACATTATTAAAACCACAGATGACAAACCATTCAGGGAGAGGTCCCGACGACGGCATTGAGAGAGCATTTGGCGCAACTCAAGAATGCTGGGATCATTAACTGAGTCTCGAAGCCCCTACGCTTCACCTATAGTGGTGGTGACAAAAAAGAATGGTAACATAAGGTTGTGTGTGGACTTCAGGACCTTAAACAGGCGTACTGTCCAGTACACCGTGCCAAGGGTTGAAGATGCATTGGCCTGTCTAAATGGCAGCAAGTGGTTTAGTGTGCTCGACCTTGAAGCGGTTACTACCAAGTTCCAATGAGTGAAACTGACAAGGAAAAAACTGCTTTCATTTGCCCAGTTGGCTTCTACCAATTCGAAAGGATGCCACAAGGAGTGTCATGAGCTCCTGCAACTTTTCAGCGCATAATGGAGAAAACTGTCGGAGATATGAACTTGCTGGAAGTTTTGGTCTACCTCGATGACCTTATTGTATTCGGTGTCACACTTGAAGAGCATGAGGAGAGGCTGGTAAAGGTGCTTGACCCACTCAAAGACGAGGGTCTTAAATTGTCGCTGGACAAATGCCAGATTTGTCAACCTTCAGTGACATATGTTCACATGGACATGTTATTTTCCAAAATGGTGTGTCGACAGATCGCCAAAAGACTGAAGCGGGAAGGACATGGCCCAGATCCAACCACAGTGACTGCTTTGCTGTCGTTTCTCGGGTTCTGTGGATACTGCAGTCGGTTCGTGAAGGATTATTCCAAAGTCGTTTATCCTTTGAATCAGCTGCTGTCTGGATTATCCACCCACTGCCAACAAGTCAAAATTGGACAGGAACAGTGACAACCTTAACCCAGCTGAGCCTTTTGGGTGTAGGTGGGACGACAAGTGAGGCAGCTTTTGAAATGGAAGCAAAGACTCACTCAAGCTCCTGTACTGGCTTTTGCAGACCCAGCGTTGCGCTATGTTCTGCACGTAGATGCCAGCCAAAAAGGTTGGTCACGGATATCCAGGTAAGTGTTCTCGAGTCTATAAATAAGAAGCTCGATATTCTTAGTTTGCTTCACCAGGAGATAAAAGACCTGAAAGCAAGCCTGGAGTTCACCCACCAGCAGATAGAGGATCTGCAGAGGGACAACGCCGAACTCCGGTCCACGCTGACAGCTGTCAATTCAGAGGTGAATACACTTAAAAAAGAAAACAAAACCCTGAGGGAGACCGTCCTGGACATCCAGTCGAGGAGCATGCGGGACAACCTGATCTTTTCTGGTGTCCCTGAGCCCACACCGGATAACCAAGAGACCCTTGCTAAAAACTTTATGGTGTCGGCGCTTAAAATCCCTGCGGAAACTGTTAAAAACATCATTTTCCACCACATCCACCGGCTTGGAGCCCGAGGAGGAAACCGACACCGTCCTATCATTGCAAAGGTCGAGCACTTCCAGCAGAAAGTGCTTGTAAGAAGGAAAGGACGGGAGCTGAAAGGCACGTCGTTCGGGATGAACGACCAATTGGTCCCAGGGAAATCAACGAGAGGCGAAAAATTTTATACCCCATATGAAAGAACACAGACAGAAAGGTTAAACGGACTGCACTGGTTGTGGACAAACTGTACATAGATGGGCAGCTATTTCGGGAACCCTCCATTACCCCCTGGCTCTTCTAAAATAAAAAAAATAAAATAAAAACTGGTTTAAACGTTTAACCCTCTGGGCTCTATGGTGGCCATTTGTGTCCACTTCGCTTTCTTTTTTTTGACCATTTCAGCTGTGTTAATGCAAATGGAATGAAATTTTCCTAGGGTCTAGATTCTCATCAGATCTTTTAATTTTCAACTTCATTTCTTTAAATATGTCAAAAATATACTGTATACTAACAATAGTTCCTCTTGGCTCTATCGTGGCCACTTTTGGCCAATTGAAACCCATGTAAACTACACTTATTCATAGTACTAAATGATACAAGTTAGGTAAAATTGATTTAATTCCCAACTCAACACTTCAGAATTGTAGTTTTTAATGTTTTCTATCAGATTATGTCTTTTTTCTTTTTTTGGCCAAAGGAACAATTTCATGTAATATTCTTAGTTTCCAATAGGGGCATATGATGGTTTACTGCCCTCCAGTGGAGTAAATGAATGACACAATTTTGACACAGGTGTGATCTTAAGGATGTCAGATAATGGAAATTGTGTCTGTGCATGAAATTGCAGCACAAAAATGTATTTGAAAGAGAGAGAAATAAATTGTTGCATTTTAGATCCAGTTTGCAGTGAATTTCTGCTGATGCAGGCTGGTGAGCGTTGAGTGTCCCAGGCAAACTGGACTTTGATACACATGTTGAAAGCACCTGTAGCGTTGTTGTTTTCATAAAAAGATCCCACACACAACTACACAACAGCCCTTACACACTCAAATATCTACTTTCAAAAAAAAAATAAATCACAGGTCACTTTGCAGAGATCACAAAGATGCAGCTGCAGGAAACCAAAACAAACTCTGCCACTGTTTATAAATGTGTCCTGGGCTTTATGCAGGCGCAGTCAATACTAATGCCAGATGAGCCTAACAGCTCCCAGATCATTTCTTCTCTGGCAAGATGGCAAGAAGGTCACATTCACTGCTTCAAGAATGTGACTGTGATGTGATCAGAGAGTGAAGATGGGGAGAAATCCTCTGCACTTGAAGAGACCCTGAACACGTTGAGGACAAATCCTATCCTGAAGATGAAGGGACATCATCTCCTGTAGATGAGGACACATCCTTTCCTGAAGATGAGGACACATCCTCTCCTGTGTGTGTGGATGAGCAGCTTGTTGCATTCAAAGGTCATTGTGGATTTCATCAATATAGGCCCAACAAGCGTTGGGAGGTCACTTACAAGAATAGCGTTAAAATATGGGTCACCTGTGATGAGGCAACCTCATATGCCTGGAGGATGCAGATTTACAAAGGAAAACCCCCACAGTAGTTCCCAGGAAGTTAACCAGGAAATGAAGGTCACGTTCCAACTGACACAGGGGCTCCAAGGACACACTGTGACTTCTTACAACTTCTCCACTTCCGTTGCCTTGGCAGAGGAACTCCTCAGAAGAAAACTGGCTCTGATTGGCACAATCAGGAGGAACAAACCAGAGCAACCTCCCCAGCTCCTCCAGCTGTGGCAGAGTTAGATTCTGTCGTCTGTCTTCGCTTCACCAAAACTACCACGGTGGTGTTCTAAATGCCCAAACAAGGGAAGAATGTGCTTCTTTTCAGCACAAAGCACAGGGAACCATCAGTCAGCAACGGGGAAAAGAGGAAGCCTGCAGCAATCCTGGACTACAGTAGGTGCAAAGGCGGTGTGGATAAACTAGACAAGGTTGTTAGAACCTACAGTTGTCGGAAAGGAAAACCAGCCACTGGCTCTCCTGGATATCTCAGTATACAATGCCTTTGTCCTGGGGAAATCAATCCATCCTGAGTAGTTGCCTAAAACCTACCCAAGGAGAGTGTTCCTGGAAGAGCTGGGGCACATTGCTGGTGACCCCAGAAACTGCAAGAAGGCCTTCTCCCCCATGCTCAAAAGCCACTGCTACAACTTTTGCTTGGATAGAGCAGTCTGAATCAGAGTGTGACCCACAGACCACCAACAAAATGAGGAGAAGGTGTGAACTGTGCACCTTCAGGAGAAGAACAGCATCCACTGGATCTAGCTGTGGAAAGTGTGTCTGCAACGATCACTCTACGGTGGTTTGCACATCCTGCTGCCCTTCAGCACACACACACACACACACACACACACACACACACACACACACACTGAAACACACTATTTCACATTCAACACACACCTGCTTTTGTTCTCTTGTTCGCTATCAAAATACATGTTGTTGTTCAAAGTAAACAACTGCTGCTTTGTTTCTCAAATCAGATTTAAAGGGTTAAAAGATTTGAAGTTTAATGAAATTTTGGATTTCATGGTCAGGACTGATTCTAATTTTAAAAACTTAACTGTTGAAAGTAGAAAATAATAATAATTGGTATTTTTTTACAGCATTTTGTAAAAACAGGGGGCGGCCATTTTTGGCCACGAACACGCTGAGTGGGAGTTTTTCTTCTTTTTTGTGTCACTCCAAAAAATAATTAATGATGCATAAAAATCATTGATACTGCTCATTATTGACCTACATATAGCTGCAATTAGGGTTAAAAACTAAAATCAGGTGGCATGTATTATTTGGTTAAAAAATGTGATTTTGTGGGTTTTTCCCCTTTTAGATCATTAACATGATATGATCTAAAAGGCATTTAAAGGGTTAAAATTCTGAATTTGAATGAAATTTTGGTTTTCATGGACAGAACTGATGCAACTTTAAAAAATCAAGTTGGTAAAAGTGGAAAAATATTTTAATATATATTAATTTTAAAGCATTTTGTGAATGCAAAAAGGGGATGGCCATTTTTGGCCACGAACAAGCTGAGAGGGAGTTTTTTTGTTTTTGCCCTCTCTGCTCAAAAATAATAATGCATCAAAAAAAGTGTTGCTGTTAATCAGTTACATATCTCAGACTGTGCTATTAATTAAACAAGAAAAATCAGTAGCACTGGGAATATATATAATGGTCACTTTTGAGGTTGTTTTTCAACAAGCGCATTGTACAAAAGGAATGAATATTTTATATGTATGATACGAATTGATGTTGGTTAAAAACTTTATGCCGTAAAAGTAGCAAAAAACATAAAAAATCTAAAAAAATTACAGACTCAATATGTGGGTGGCCAAAAATGGCCACGAACAAGCTGTATTGATGTTGTAATCGACCAATGCCAGAGGGTTAATATATCACTTAGTCATTTATACTACAAAATGTACTCAAAAAAAATAATCTCACAGGTGTAAAGTCTCACTCTCCAAACCTACACTCCCCACTGGAGAACCCCCTCCTCCTTCTACCTTTCTCTCTCTCCCTCTCTATATGTCTCCCTTTGGCCCTCTCCCCTTCTCACACACTCACCCCCCTCACTCTCACTCACACCCGATGTACCCCCCATGTTTATTGTGCTTGTATGTTTTATAATGTGTTTGTTGATAGATTTCCAGGCAATGATGTGCTATTATATAATGTATATATAGTTCCTGACCTGCTGTATACATCTCTCTCCAACACTCACAGCCCACAGACAGCAACAGAAAGCTCACAAGGACACACCCAGACGTTATATTGTATTGCTCCATACTCAGTGACAGAAGATGTTCTCTCTCTATGTTCAAGTTTAATATCGTAGCCTGGAATGTTCATGGCATACACTCACAAACGAAAAGAGTTAAAATCATGGACTATGTCTCTACGGGCAATTTAGAATGATCAATTAACCTCAGCATATTTTTGGACTGTGGGTGGAAGCCGGAGTACCCGGAGAAAACCCACGCATGCACACGGAGAACATGCAAACTAAATGCAGAAAGATCCCGGGAAACCCGGGACGCGAACCAGGGAGAAACAAAACATTTTCAAGAATTTACTTTTTCCTCTCAAATAACTCTATCGCACATAAAGTTACCACTAAAATCCACCCAATAATTATCAGCGACCACGCACAAATATCACTCAGCCTGCAAACAGATTCCATCCCTAAACCTCCTCAGACTTGACGCTTCAACATCTCTCTACTCAAAGACCCAGAATTTGATCGAGTAAAAAGGAGTGAGTGGGCAGACTTTTTAAAAAACAATGACTCTGATGACTTCTCTCCATCTTTGCTTTGGGAAACTGGAAAGGCCGTAAACAGTGGTAAAATAATATCGTACTCCTCATACAAGAAAAAAAAGATCTACAAACAGAGAAAGAAATTGAAGAAAAAATTAAACGGTTTACAGAAAATTATGCAATAAACCCAAGTGATCAATTATGGTCCGAACTACAAAATGCAAAACTAAACCTCGATAATATCCTAGCCAAGAAAACAGAGTTTTGAACACAATAATAAATTAGGAACATTTCTGGAGAACCAACTCCAGCGCAATAAAGAAAAATGCCCGAACTAATGTCAAATTACAGAGACATACATAGATGCTCCGTTGACTATCAAAGAATTACAATGTACATTAGACAGTATGCCAGCAGGCAAGGCACCTGGTCCTGATGGTTTCCCTGCTGAATTTCTTAAACATTTCTGGTCAATGTTAGCACCCCTTTTCTTCAGGACAGTGACAGAGATTAAAAATAATGGTTATATCAGTCCGCACATGAATACAGCTGCAATTAAATTATTATTGAAACCTGACAAAGATCCTACGCTTCCCTCTAGCTATCGACCTCTGTCACTGATCAATACCGACATCAGAATTATCTCAAAAGCTCTCGCCTCCAGGCTGGAGAAAATCATCCCGTCAATAATTCACAGCGATCAAACAGGATTTATAAATGGCCGACACTCCACCAACAATATCAGAAGACTTCTAAATCTAGTCTATTTGACGCAACGCCACAACAAAGAAGTTATTGTTATGTCACTGGACGCAGAAAAAGCCTTTGACAAAGTTAATTGGTCCTTTCTCGTCGCTGTGCTCCACAAATTTGGCTTCGGAGAATCGTTTATCCAGTGGGTATCAACTCTGTACAACTCCCCCAAGGCTACAGTCAGCACTAATGGGATCACTTCACAAAGCTCAGTCTGCAAAGGGGAACAAGACAGGGATGCCCACTCTCTCCCTTATTGCTTGCGATCTTTATCGAACCATTAGCAACAGCTGTACGTCAGAACACCGATATCAAAGGTATCTGCGCTCTGGAGTCTGAACATGAAATTAACCTATACGCAGATGACATTTTACTTTATCTACAAGAACCCCAAACTTCAGTAAAGGAAGTATTTAACCTCATCACAACCTTCTCGCGTCTTTCAGACTACTCCATCAACTGGTCAAAATCATATTGCCTTTAACAGAAAACTCGTGGAATCCCGCAGTCCAAAACTCGCATTATTCTTTTCCTACTGGCAACATCAGATATCTGGGCATAAATATTTCCTCCAAACTCTCAGATTTAGTTCACCTGAACTTCACTCCACTTTTGGACAAAATCTGTGATGATCTGAGGTATTGGAACAACCTCCCCATCTCCCTTTTGGGACGAATAGCTACAGTCAAACTGAAAATATTACCTAAAATCAACTATCTCTTCTCCATGATTCCATTTAAACCCACATCAAAGTGGTTCCAATTGTTAGACTCCGCGATTGGTATATTCTACTCAAAGAATAAAAATGCTAAAATCAGTTTGACTACCCTCCAGAAGAATAAATCCTAAAGGGGACTGGAGGCTCCCAACTTCATGTATTATTATTTGTCCAACCAAATACAATATCTCACCAAATGGATACATCCACATGAAGAATATAACTCCTGGCTGGAACTAGAACAGTTAGAGTGTAACCAGATCAAAATCTCTGATCTTCCCTTTGTCACTTCTGCCCATAAACATCACTGCTGCTTCAAGAACCCTATCGCTTCCACCTTGTCTGCTGGTGGAAAGCACTGGATTCACAGGCTCCCAATTAAAACCCAGTATACTCTCCCCAATCTGGCACAACCCTGATTTTGCAAACAACAAAAGAGCTCTTTATTTCAGCACATGGGCAGATAGAGGAGTCACCCACCTCCAGCACCTTCTTGATGATAACACATTTAGGACATATATAAATTTATTCCAAACATTTGAAGTAAGAAATGGAAATTTTCTCCAATGCCAACAGGTAAAGAAGACGATTACAAATAGAATTACGTTGCTTCAGACTACTTTACAGCCAACGGATTTACAGCCACCTGAATTTGTCAAATACATTGTGAAACTGTCTCCAACAAATCAGAAGAATCTCTCAAAAATTTATAGTTCACTTTCAAAGACACACTCTATACACCTACCAACTCAAAAATGGGAAAAAGACGTATCCAAATCTTTTGACTCTGATTTTTGGACCCAGATCTGTGAAAACACATTTAAAATGACTAAAAACGCCAATTTAAAAATAATTCAATTTAAGGTGCTTCATAGAACCCATATAACACATTATAAACCGTATAAAATGGGCTTCTCGCGCTCAGACACATGTACGCAATGCACCCAAAACATGACGGACACTTACTTTCACCCTCTGTGGCTTTGTACACCCGTCTATCTTTTCTTGGTAATAATCACACAGAAACTCTCCAATATTTTGGACTGCGGGATTCCGCATTCCCCAAACGTTTGCCTAATTGGCGATCAAACGCAAACAGCTCTACCAGACATTCATATCCAGCCCACACTTGCAGCTATCGCCATTGCCAAAAAACTATTTTAGTTATCTGGAAGGATAAGAAAGCCCTCAACATCATCCATTGGCTGAACCTCCTCACAGAACACACACACACTTGACAGAATATCTGCTATCAGAAAAAACTATTGGACTCCTTCAAAGAAAAATGGTCTCCATTTATTAAATCAATAAATATTAATCTATAGCCTCCACTTGTATGTGGGTGTATGCCACTTCCCTCATAAAATTGTCATTATTATTCTGTCTGTGTGTATGGTCTCACTTTTCTCTGCTCTATTTCAGTTTATTAACCCTCTAACATTTTAAGTGGGATGGCACCATGGACTTCAAGGCTGCGTGCATGCACTGATGGTGTCCTTTCCCTCATGCTCTTGGGGTCGCTCTCTGGCTCTGCGGGGCCAGCGTGGCTCGGGCCCCTCTCTGCCTGGGGTTGGGTGTCCCCGGTGTCTCTCCCGTTGAGCCCTGAGTCTGTTGGGTCTGTGCGCTCTCCCGGGGCCTTGTGGGTGGCGGCGGCTGGTCTCTTCTGGGGTGCCCTGGCTGACCCTGGGGTTTGGGGTGGGTCGCCTCTCCCGTCGCTCCCCTGTCCCTTCCTGCTCTGCTTCCCTCCTCCTCCCTCCTCTCCTGCAGGGCCTGACTCACTAATATGGCCTCGGTAGAGGGACCCGGCCCCCTTATGGCTATGGGGTGGCGGGTCTAGGACCATCATCCGTGTTGCCGTGGTTGGGGGGTCCCCGGGAACTGGGGGCTGTGGCCTCGGGGGGTTTTCTTGCGTGCCCGATGGGTCCAGCTGGTGCGGTGGCTCTCGGTGGGCTGCGGGGGCTGGTCACATGTGGTGGTTCTGTCCTGGTGGGTTGTCAGAGTGCGGGGTTGGGGTTTGGGTGGCGGGTGGGTCATCATGCCCTGGGCCGCCTGGGTCGGTCTTGGCTCACTGGGGGCGTCGGTAGCTGCTCCCTCTTGTTCTCCGGGTCTGCGTCGGCCCCGGTGGCTCTCTGTGGCTCCTACGGCACAGGGGGAGAGGAGCCCTGTTGGCTTGGCCCTGCCTTGCTGTGATTCTGTGTTTCGGGGTTCCTCACACTTGAACACTAGAAAATCAGTAATGGTTGTTATTTTAGATGCTCGTGACAATGAAAGGGGCAATTTAAATCGTTTTCTAGCTTTTTCCCAAACAGTGTAAACTTGTTTAGTACCCATAAAGATTAGAGCTGATATTGGTCTATCTAACACTGAGCTTTGCTCCAGCTGAAACCACTTTGTATCCGTGTCCATTCTAATCCATGCGGTCAAGGCTTTAAACTGTGCTGCCCAATAGTAGCTCTGAAAATGTGGGAGAGCCAAGCCCCCATTCGTTTAAGAGAGTTCAGGATTTTAAGTCTAACCCGGGGTTGTTTGTTTTGTCAAATAAATTCTGATATGAGTTTTTCTATGAAGTTAAAAGTGCTATTAGGCACTGGGACTGGAAGAGAGCTAAAAAGAAAAAGAAATCGTGGCAGCACATTCATTCTTATGGTCTTATGGAAGTATTTTCCACCGTTGAAAATCATTCTTGACCTGAGTAAGGAGCTGGGATGACTGTTTTAAATCAGAAAGAGCTGTCGGTTGCTCAACAAGAAGACTCTGCCATTGTAGAGATATGGTCAGCTTTTCAACATGGAAATGAGTCACAAGTTGACCGGACCAAACATAGAACCTGCCCTTTGCTACTGCGAGAATGGGGTCATTTCAAGTTACAACAAGGTGTCCTGTACCGAGTTAGAAGTCCTCCTGGCAAATCTCATAGAGCTCAGTTAGTCTTGCCTGAGAAGTACAGGAAAGTGGTGATGAAGTCACCACACGATGACTCTGGTCATTTAGGTTTTGACAAAACCTACAGCCTAATTAAAGACCGTTTCTACTGGCCTAGGATGAAAACTGCAGTAGAAAACTATTGCAAGACCTATTGCACGCTGCATCAAGAGAAAAACTCTACCCCGAAGAGTTGCTCCGTTGTCTCATATGCACAGTGATGGTCCGCTAGCTCTACTATGCATGGATTTTTTTATCCATCGAACCAGACTCAAGCAACACCGAAAACGTCCTGGTTGTCACTGATCACCTATACCCGGTACGCCCAAGCTTTCCCAACAAAAGACCAGTAAGCGATCACCGTGGCAAAAGTTTTGGTGGAGAAGTACTTTGTTCATTATGGGTTGCCGAAGAGGATGCACAGTGATCAGGGGACGTGACTTTGAGAGTCGTTTTATTCATGAGATGTTAAGTATTCTTGGCATTGATAACTCCAGAACTACTCCTTATCATCCTGAAGGAGATCCTCAGCCTGAGAGATTCAATCGGACATTATTGGACATGCTTGGGACTCTGGAGCCAAGTCAGAAGAAAGGGTGGAGTCCACATATTGCGCACCTAGTCCACGCTTATAACTGTACTCCAAACGAAGCCACTGGGTTCTCATGTTCGGGCGTGAGGCCAGGATGCCTGTGGATCTTTGTTTCGGAACGTCGAGTGATGGAACACAGCGGAAAAAAACTACCTTAAGTATGTTGCTGATATGAAGAAGGAGTTGCAAGCGGCATATAACCTTGCTGAAGCAGCTGCTGCCAAGCAAAACAAAAACAACAAGCAGAGGTATGACCAAAAGATCCGTTTCACACAATTGCTGCCTGGGGACAGGGTTCTGATACGGAATTTGGGGTTTGCCAGGGAAGCACAAATTAGCTGATCGTTGGGCTTCAAATCCATATACATTGTTGAGAGTCAAATGTCAAACTTGCCAGTGTTTCGGTTAAGACCAGCAGATGGAGATGGACCCACCAAAATAATCCATCGAAATCACCTTCTGCCCCTGGGACAACCCGTGACGCTACAACCAGTCTCAGACCCTGAAAACTGCACCTCCTATCAGAGCCAAGCGTAGTAGGAGAAAGAGACATTGCAAGAATATTAGACCATCAGACGTTGAACAGACAACCTTAAGAGCTACTCTACAGGATATGGAGAGTTCTGACTCAGAGGATGAGGAGCATGGTGTATGGTTTGACGATGTTGGAAATCTAGAGAAGAAAGTGGAGAATGAAACATCTGAACCTATCAGTCTTGACCTGGATATTCTGTGGAATGACGAGACTGAACCGCCACAGACAGTGGATACTATCACCTTGCCAGAGACAAGTGTGGATGAGAGAGACTCAGAGACTGTTGAAACTGACAGAGACACAACAGTTCAGACTGATGTTGAGACTCCCCTGTTATCTGAGGGTGCTTTCACACCTGCTAGTCCGCTAGAGTGGTTCGTTTGGACCCAAAAGTTGTTACAATGTTGCATTTTTCAACTGGTTCGGTTCGCATTCACACCAGTGTTTTCGCAGTTGAACCTTCTCCAATTAATGTTATATCTCCCCCCAGTCGTTTGGCGGCGCTGTTTACAAAACAAGGCGTTTACGATGACGTAGATGTACGCTGATTGGCGCAGCATGTGAAGAGGGAAAAATCTCAGAAGAAAACAACAGGCTGTGTTTTGTCCCCTGTTCATCGTAAACACAGGCTCTCGATCAAACTCGTGTGGAGAATGTGGTTTAGCTAGCGCGAGTTTTTTTGCGCCTCCCAAAATTCCCTGTGCAGGTTTCTACGGAAACTCCCGCAGACCAAAAAGTCTGCTGCGCCATCAAGCCGGTCCGAATGGAGACAGGTTTGTGTTCTCACCAGGAGCGAACCGAACTGGAGTTCACATAGAAGCGGACGTTGGAAGCTGTTCGTTAGTCCGACCCAAAAAAATCTGGTATGCTTTCACATCAGCCCAAACGAACCGTACTTGTAGGTGTTGCGGACTCCAGTCCGCTTTAAGCGGACTAAAAGACGTAGGTGTGAAAGCACCCTGAGACTACTAATAGTCAAGACAGTGACTCAGGTTTGGTAGAGAACATCAGACCTCAGAGACAGACAAGGGTCCCACATCGACTGATTTATGACTTACTGGGAAACCCAACTTCAGTTGCAGTTAATACACATGGGGTTATTCCTGTAGAGGTCAAAGGTCATACTGATACTGTATTATTTCCTATCAAATGGATAGGTTGAAAGGAATGTTCTAACCTGTTAATGGAAATGGAGTTAAGATGATTTATGTTACCCATGTCATGAGGACATGACAGTTTTAGTGGGGGGAGAGTGTAGTGCCCTGGTATTCTGTTCTTGTCATTTATTTTGTTGACATGTGTATCTAATGCTGTTTATTTACTGTTTTCGCATAATCTCTGAAATTCCAATGTTCTGTGTTGACCCTGAACACCACAAATTGTTTTCTGTCATGATTGGGTTAGATAGAAAGGTGTCAATCTGATATAGTTGGCCAATTGAATCGCTGCAGAGACGGGATAAAGAGTGAAGTGCGCGAAGCAAACGTCGACGCTGAAGGAGATTGGAGGAAAAGTTACCGGTGGAAAACGAACGAGCTAGCGACCAGGCAACCGACAGCTGCCGCTCGCCGAGTGAGGACGGACAGAGTTAAGGATCGTGGTGAGGTACCGAGGCGGTGTGAAGACTGTTGAACAGCCTTTGTTTTATGGACACTGAAGTTGAACTTTGTGGAGTCCGGACTTTCTATATTTTTGGAAGCTGAAGCCAGACTTTCTATTTTTGTGTGTTTCTTCATGAGCTCCAACTGTGCACCAGGTCTGGTACCAGAGGACAGACTAAATCCCGGGTCATTTTGGGTTTGTAATTTCACGTTGAACTGTTTATCATCCTTTTGAGGTGAATAAATGTTGCTATGTTTTATGCTAACAGACAAGTCATTGATGTTATCATGTGTTGGTAATGTGTATGTGCTAGAGGTAAGTTTAACTGTTTAAATGATATGAAAGTTATGCATGAGAGCTATGCCTACACTCACAGTGTGTATTTAAGAATCCGAAGGTAATTCAGTAGCTCACACTGATTGATCTCCTATGCCAAGGTTTTCTTTATAAAACCAAAATATATATCAGTTGGAGGGCTACATATATATTTTGTATTTTGCACTGTATGGCCTGCACCTTACCTTTCGTTGCACTTGTTGCAATGACAATAAAGTGAATCTGAATCTGAATCTGAGGAAAAAGGCCAGAAGCATCGCCAGAGATCCCACCCATCCTGGACACAGACTGTTTGTCCCCCTTCCATCAGGGAAAAGATTCCGGTCATTAAAAACAAAAACCATCACACCCCCCACCCATTGCCCCATCACCCAGTCATTCCCCCCTCCCGGCTCATCTGTGCAATAAGAACTCTACTTCACCACTGGATAATTTTATCAATACTGACCACTTTACTTTGTTTGTATATAGTACTTTGATTCTTCTTTTTATTTTTATCTATTTTTCCTATTTGCACTGCTGCTAAATGTTGTGTTCTTCAGACAAATTTCGTTGTACTTCTGAACAATGACAATAAAGTCTTTTTAATCTTTAATGTTTGCCATTTTCTATACCTCAAAAACCATTTGTAGAATGGGACAAACTCTGTGAAGGTTTCTCTGGAAAGGTTAAAAACAGAGTTTAGGGCCCCTGGTGTGCAGTTTACACAGCAGGGGTGGAAGGACATAGAAAGACATAGAAGAGGCAATAATTCAAGGGATGCCACTTAAAGCTCTCATAGCTGATACAAAAACTGCAGTCTAAAATCTGCCTCCCAAGTGACAACAATAACAACCTGGAATGAAATAACTAAACTACATAGCTTGAAAGAGGAATCTACAATTCTACGATGGTGTGCATATGACTCAGAATTTACTCCCAACAAATATGATGATAGACTCAAAACATGGATTTCAAAAGGATTAACCAACTACAATTCATTTGTCCACAAGGGGGCTTTCCAAACATCTGACAACCTAAGCAAAAGCACGGGTTGGGCTCTGAGGATTTTTTCAGATACTTACAGGTCAGGCACTATTTTCAACCAGAACATTAAAATACCTTCAACTGATCAAGGGTTTACATTCATGTCGCTAACAAAATCAGCATTTCCCAACCAAAATTATCTCCAAGTTATACAACATGCTGCAGGATCAGGGGGAGAACACATATTATGTGAAAGAAACATGGGAAAGAGAAGGGAGCTTTAAGATAACTGAGGAGGACTGGGAGCACATCTGTGAAAACCAGTGGGTCTCAACTGGCTCAAATATTTGTCGTGAATTTTGCTGGAAAAATATTGTGCGTTTTTTCATTACACCAGCTCAAAAAAGATACAGAGGAACTGGAGATGCATGCTGGAGATGTGGTACTGAAGGAGCTAACAATTTTCATGTTTTTTGGAGTTGTCAAATCATTCAAGAGTGTTGGATTGGAATTCATCAGCATGTAGAGAATGTGTTCTCAATTGTTTTCCCCTTTTTATTCGAAACTATGTATCTTGGTAACATAACACTTCATGGCCTAGACAATGGAGGCAAGAGACTGCTTTATATTCTTTTAGCAGCAAGGAAAAAGGCCATCACCAGAAGATGGCTTGAACCTGAGCAACCAAGAAACGAGGATTGGATCAACATTGTACAAGGAATCTACAAAATGGAAAAAGTGACTTCTCAACTAAAATTACAAATAAACTCATTTTACAAAACCTGGTCAAAATGGACAGAATATGTCAAGCCTATAAAATCCGACTTTATGTAAAACTGCCGTTTAAATAACAAAGACTGCTACAAACGATGATGTTATGTGAAAAAAGATGATGCTGTGTTGAAATGGTGCCCCCACCCCAATTCTTCCTGTTGTTTGTTCTGAGTTACCACGACGCTCACAACTTCACTTTGAACGCCCTGTTTACACCAATGTCCAGTGGTTGGAGTTCTTTTGTTAATCCTCCCGGAATGATGGCAAATTCATGTGATGGTTTCATAGATTCAATTGATTTTGAATTCTCTCGCGGCTGCTCTATTCCCATTTACAACCGCGTAACTGATAGCCTGTAGTTTGAATTGGGCCTTGTAAGCATGTCTCTTAGCGGATGCCATTTTCGGCCCTTAGCCAAACAAATGTTGTTTTGCAGCATACCGGTAGTACAGTATACCTATCTACCGGAGGCGTGGCGGAGGTAAGCATAGGTACTACACGTACCTTTACGTAATATTCTGTAATTGGCCAGCGTATGTAGTGTACGTATTACGTCCCTCCGTCGGTGGAAAATGGTCCCACAGTCACTTCCTGTCACTACTATACATCTGTACCATATATTTGTGGAAAAATTCAATAAAAATATCTTTGAGAAAAAAAAAATCACTCGGTTTCATCCTGGGTAAATCTGACATCAGAACGCTCTTTTCTCTGTTTATATTTTCTCATTGATCTTTTCCATTATTCCCAATCGTCTGTTCTCTACATTTCATTGCGTGTTTATATTTGAGATCCAATCATATTTCAGCCATCATCTGTTTCCAGGGGTGAAGAAATCTGCCCTGAGGCCTTCACAATCAAAAGCAGAGGCTGTAGACATCACAATGAAACTGTTGCTTTAACCAATCAGAGTTGGTGACCTCCGGGCCATCTAAAGGGCGTACGATAACATCAGAATTTTCACGTCCTGTCATTGGATGGTCAGAGAGTTTAGCTAAAACTGGAGGCAGTTTCTCAATACGTGTTCTTGTCCGTACTTGTGTTCTCACGTGTTCTTAGACGTGATCAGTTGGAGACCAATTACTGATCCAATTCAAAGAACACAGCTGGCCAAGAACGATGAAATACTTGGATGTGTTCTGGCTCTGCCTCCGCCCACATTATGGAGGATCATCAGACCAGACTAGTGTGGATTTGGGATGACCAAATAACCCATAATGCATTTAGACCAGCGGCAAAGGCCAAGGAGGAAACTTTCAGAGGTAACGCAAGTTTTTGGGGGAATACGACTGTTATTGTGACACAAAAGGTAGTTGTCAGATTATTTCAAGCGAGAAAGTCGTTGTATAAACATCAAATCTGTGATCAGTTTATCCAGATAAAGCCTGATTAAAAATCTACTTCAACGGTTTTGGAGATGTGGGCGTCCAGGTTAGACGGCTATGACTGGACAGTCAGGAGAGAGCAGCCTTATCTGGACCAGACTTTATAATCTGGTGCTGCTCTGACGGTTCTATAGCGGTTAAACTGGGATATTAGTAGTTTTATGTTCATTTTACAGTCACACTTTGGCCTCAGTGTATTTTATTATTGTTCAGACAAAATTGGTTTGAAAGAAGTTAAAGTTAATGTTCATAATTTTATATTGTCCATGTGTACTTCTGAATTATTGTCTTGTCTTCATTACCTGTAGTACGACTTTGTTCTACTCTTATGACTGGTCCTGTGCAGTAAAAATAACATGTAAACAATATTTTATTTGAGGAACATCTGAAGAAACCCAGATGCTCACTGACTGCTGGGAGACTCTATAGACAGAACATCCATCTTCAGCATCTGTACCATGGAAACTGAAGGACAGAAAATGGTGAAATGTATTTAAGCATTTTGCAATTAAACTTTGTTCAAAAAATTAATTGAATTGTTGGAGCCAGAAGTAAATGTTCCTCTAACATCCGACCTGCTGGATCAGACACTGCTGATGTTTGGAAAGGTTTCTGTTTTATTACCTGACAGGCAGAGGAAGAGCTCACCTGGAACAGATGATTAAACTGTGGGGTGTTTCTACATATTTAAATCATGTATGTAGCAAACCCCAGCCAGACAATGGTGAAATTCCTGATGTTATTTAGGTTCAGCTGTCAGTCTTATTTTGAACACAAATTCACCTTTCTTTTCTTCACGCCTTTCTTCAGGAAACACCGTCAGAGTTTGTGTCCAACCCAGCTAGAAGCTTCTAAATTTAGACACATGCTTTTCTAGACAGCAACAGAACCGTTTTCTTTCATGTTTACATTAATTTTCGGACTTTTCGACAGCGTCTTCATCATGTCAAGAAACCGCGTCTGAGATAAACACTTTCTGTGCCACTGGAATGGAACAAAATAAAAGCCCGCAACAGAGCAGCCTTGGTGGAGTACTGCGCTCTCTGAGTGCTATTCTTGTTTAGTGTGTCGTCCAAAATGTAATTAAATCGTCATAGTTTAGTATGTCGTCCAACAAACAGGACTGCGTCAGAGACGCAGTTCGATTACAGCTCATTGCAGGTCTTCTCTGTCTTCCTCTCTACCTACCTATTGAGTAAAACCGCTAAAAAGGCCTAATAAACAACTTTGAAAATAAGTCATAGTTTAGTATGTTGTCCAAAATGTCACATAAAAGTCATAGTTTGGTATGTCCAAAATGTCACCAAACCGTCATAGTTTAATACAGGGGTCCCCAACTTTTTCCTGTGAGGGCCACATAACTTTTTCCTTATCTGATGGGGGGCCGGGGTCAGTTTGTAACAGAAAAAGTGTGACAATCGTACGGGTGCCTAAACGTAAACATTTATTGTTTTCCAGAAAGACACACATAACCAAATATTAATAACCCTTTCCGGGATCTTCACAGAAAAAAAGTCAAGAAATAAATAATAACACTATTAACCCTTTGATGCACAGACAAACAACAGGCTTCACCGTCACCCGTGCCAGGGCTGACCCGGCTCTCGGCCGCATGTGAAAAACTCCACTCGCGGCTGGAGCTCCCGCAACGGCAGGAGTGGCTCGACCCAGCTCTCCCTTGCAGCCTGATCACCCACACTTAAGCCCCCCCACCCACCCTCCGGGGGGTTAACCTTGACTCCAACCATGACCCCATCATCACCACGCACGCAGAGCCAGCAATCCAAACTCATTCTTTGGCGCCCCTGGTACCACTTGATCATTCTCCGTGCCCCTGGTACCCCAGGAGCATTCTCCGGGCCCCAGCCCGACCAACCCAGCCCTTAGAGCCAATCCTGATCCTGAAGTTACGGATCTGACTTGCTGACTTCCCTTACCCGCCTTGATCTAACATGCCAGAGGCTGTTCACCTTGGAGACCGGATATAGGTACAGCCTGGCGCGAGATTTACACCATCTCCCCCGGATTTTCAAGGGCCAGCGAGAGCTCACCGGACGCCGCCGGAACCGCGACGCTTTCCAGGGCACGGGTCCCTCTCTCAGGGCGAACCCATTCCAGGGCGCCCTGACCTTCACGTGAAAAAGAGAACTCTTCCGGGGCTCCAGCCAGCTTCTCCTTGTTCGCTTGCGTTACCGCAAGATGTGCTTTATATAGATGCAGTCCTAGAATTTATCAGTCACAACTCATAAGCCTTGAGGTCCAGGGTAAAAGCCATTGTCATAACAACAGTATGCTATATTGCACAAGTGAGTCAGAATTTAGGAGACAATCTATAACAAAAAACTGAGCTATATCTCCGCCACTCCAGGCTCGGGGATCTGTCACTAAAACGTCATAGTTTAGTATGTCGTCCAAACTGTGACCAAAAAAATCAGTTTAGTCTGTCGTCCAAAATGTCACAAAAATGTCATAGTTTAGTATGTTGTCCAAAATGTCACTAAAACGTCCAAAATATGGAAAAAAAGGTCAGTTTATTCTGTGGTCCAAAACGTGGAAAAAAACGTCATAGTGTAGTATGTTGTTCAAAATATATAAAAAAAAGTCATAGTTTAGTGTGTCGTCCAAAATGTGGAAAAAGCGTCATAGTATGTCATCCAAAATATGGAAAAAAAGGTCAGTTTATTCTGTGGTCCAAAACGTGGAAAAAAACGTCATAGTGTAGTATGTCGTTCAAAATATATAAAAAAATGTCATCGTTTAGTATGTCTTCCTCTCTACTTACCTATTGAATAAAACAAACAAAAGGGCCCAAAAAACCAATTTAGAAAAAAAGTCTCAGTGTAGTATGTTGTCCAAAATGTGCAAAAAATGTTATAGTTTAGTAATGTCTAAACTATGACGTTTTAGTGAACTGAGCAGCCTTGGTAGAATACTACCTCTGAGTGCTTTTGTAGTTTTTGTTTTGTGTCTCGTTTTTGTAATTTTGTGTCGTGTTTTTGTCATTTTCGATCTCATTTATTTTGTTTTGCGTCTTGTTTTGTCGTTATGTGTCTCGTTTTTTTTCATTTTTACAGCCTCCACAAACTTTTTCACTCTACTCTGTATTTCTTAAAAAAAAACAGCAATCATCTCCACTTACCAGCCAGAAACTGAAAAACAGAAGAAAATGCATTTATATATTTCATTGCTCAAGTCCCTTTTATTGTCTTCTGTTAATTTTGAACATGTTTTAGATTGTTTTTTCAACAATTCTGCACAGATTCATAGTTTTTGAGTCATATTGGACAAGCTTTGAAGCAATTTGAATACATTTCAACAATTCTGGAAAACCTTGTGTCATTTTAAACCATTTTTGAGTCATTTTATCCGAGTTACAGTTTTGAAGATTTGCCCAAAATTTCCTTAAAATGTCAAGAAATAGTCTGAAATGACATGAAACTGATCTAAAATGACAAAACATTCTCCAGAATTATTCCAAAATGGTCTAAGCTTCAGGAGAAACCAACTGGAGGTTCTGGAAGACGTTTCTAGAAACTGGTTTCTCCTGAAGCTCCGATCTCCTCATCCTGTAGATGCTGAACTATCTCCATGTTGACTGATAAACGGCGTTCTGTAGTTCAGAACATTAGTTCTGTCACTGTTCTAGTTAAGTCACAGAGAGAGAAAGCACTTGTGGATTTAAGCCTCAGACTCCATTCTCAGTATTTCTGCTGAAGCTGTGCAGCTCACAGAAACATTTCAGATCTTAATTATTCATGCCGGGTCGTCCCCGCTGTCAGGTCCTGGTCCTCAGAGGGCTTGCTAGCTGATTCTAAGCAGATCATGTTTCATCACAGTATCCAGGTCTTGGTTTGCCGTCCGCTGCTACAGTCCAGGGTACTCGAAGACGGCAGCGGCTCCCATCCCCGTCTTGGTTTGCCGTCCGCTGCTACAGTCCAGGGTACTCGAAGACGGCAGCGGCTCCCATCCCCGTCCCGATGCACATGGACACGACTCCGAACGCCCTGCAGAGAGCAAGCAGAGCAGCTGAGGACACGTTTTAAACAGGTAGGTTGGTTGGAGATGCACGTGTTAGAAGTTCAGACCGACCTCCTGCCTCGGCGTCGGAGCTCGTTGAGCAGCGTCACCACCTGGCGAGCACCGGTGCAGCCCAGCGGGTGGCCCAGAGCGATGGCGCCGCCGTTCGGGTTCACCTTCTCCACGGGGATCCCCAGTTTCTCCACGCAGTAGACCACCTGAGCAGCAGGAAGGGCAGGTTATCACCACGGCCAGGTGGAGGTGAGAACATGGAACCAGGATCTCTACAGCTGCTGACTGACAGCTCCTCATGAAATAAATCTGGAGAAAACTTCCACCTAAACCCTGGAATGTTCCAGAATCCCTCAGCTTCGCTCCAAAAACTCCAAAATATAGAAATATATTTCCTATAAAAGGCAACGTCATGGAGCCAAACTGGAATTTAAAGGGTTTAAATCTGTTTTTTATGATCAGGACTTACTTAAAGACTTGAAGACTTTTTGGTGATTTCTACAGTCTGGGAAATGTCAATTATTAGCAACAAAACGGTTTTACAAAACTGATTTAAAATTCAAAACCTACCTCGAGTACCTTAAAGACAAAAACACATCAAATAAACTGTGATAAGAATATTTGCATATTAATATTGTTTTTCATCTTATTAAGTCTTGATCATAAAAAAACTATCATTCCTCCTAGAGAGAGAAGCTAACCACAACACCAAAGTTAGAGAGACGCTAACTACACAGCTAAAGTTAGAGACGCTAACTACACAGCTAATTTTAGAGAGAAGCTAACCACACAGCTAAAGTTAGAGCCAAAGTTAGAGAGAGATGCTAACTACACAGCTAGAGACGCTACAATCACAAAAAGAACTAAGAAATAAAAAACAAATATTGTTTTTTTTCCAGAATTTAAACCCTTTTAATTCCAGTTAGGTTCCATGATGTTGTCTTTTATAGGAAACATATTTCCATATTATTGTAATAAATGCTAAAGAGATTACTACTCTAGAAGGGAAAGAGTTCTCAAATTGAAAGACGTGATTAAAATGGTGTTTTCAGGTTCTGAACTCACCTGACTTGCGAAGGCCTCATTGATTTCAAACACATCGATATCAGCCACAGTCAGTCCTAAGGAGAGAATCAGATTCATGAAGAAAACACTTCAAGGAAAGTAGAAAGCTGAACTTTAGCACATTTACCCAGCTACTGTGATTACATACAGTTTTGTTGATAGTAGAACATAAAACTACATAAGAAAACCACCTTAGCAGTAAAGTACCATTAAAGTATCTTACATTAAAAGTACTCATTTTACAAAAACAAAAAGTCGCAGTGACTGATTATATTTATTATATTATTATTTTTTTTTTAAAACAATATTTTATTAAATTTTAAATAACAAAACAAAATTAAAGCTGCAAGCAGCGTTGGACGGGTCCTCGCATCCTTGCTGGTCGGCGAATCCACGCACGTCCACCAGGTGGCGCTGCGACCGAAAGTGCATGTCGGCCTCTAAATGTGATGAGGGCCGGACTCTGATCACACGTGTAAAATTTCAGGCAGATTGGAGCATGTTCAGGCTACTTATAGAGCTTTTCCTGTCCATCCACCAGGTGGCGCTGCGACCGGGAGGGTATATTGGCCTATGGATGTGATCAGGGTTGGACTCTGATCACGCATATAAAATTTCAGGCAGATCGGACCATGTACAGGCTAGTTATACATCATTTCCTGTCCATCCAACAGGTGGCGCTATCATTCTGAATGTACATTTGTCTATGGATGTCATCAGGGCAGGACTCTGATCATACATGTAAAGTTTGAGGCAGATTGGAGCATGTTTAGGGCAGTTACACAGCAGTTGATGTTTCATGGCGAAGCATCGAAAATCAGGAGGCCGCCATGGCCACGCCCTCAGACTTTTGCAGAGCATTTTTATAACTTTTGATCACCCATGCCTGGAGTACATCCTGGCCGAATTTCAGCTCTCTCGGTGGTACCCTGTTTGAGTTTATAGCTTTTGAAAATGTCTAAAAATGACCCAAAATCATCAAAACATATGACATATAATTCAAAATGGCCGACTTCCTGTTGGGTTTTGGCCATGGGTGTCAATTACATTTTGGTGCATCTTGACGAGTTACATATGCCTACCAAGTTTCATAATTCTAGGTGGCACGTACTGGCCGTAGTAACCGTTAGAAATTTTCCAGGTGGCGCTATGGAGCCATTTTGCAACAGTCATGTGCAATTTGTGTAAAATATCAAATATTTCAGCAGTCCTGATGTGTGTAGCAATTTTGGCGAGCATATGAGCGTTCCTAACCTGTCAAAAAGTACTTTGTTTGTTACGGCTACAATGCGTTGCCACGGCAACAGAATTTCATCAATTGTCAAAATCTTCACACTGTGGCATTGTCAAAGGGTGAATACTGAGCTGACCAATTTTCAGGATGATATGACAAAGTTTCAGGCAATGGTAGGTGCAAATGTAATGACAATTTCTTCCTGTTGCCAGTAGGTGGCCCTATGAGTATTTCTAAATTTAAGGATGTGGATCTGTTCAGACCCAGACTGGTCTCCACCATATCAAGTTTGGTCGAGATTGGACCATGTCCAGCTGAGATATTAATTATTCAATTTTCATGGCGAGAAATCAAAATTCGCCGTGCTGCCACAGACACGCCCCTTGACGACGAGTCACCATTTTCTCTGGGAATCATCATCAATGTGTTCTGGCTTATGTCACCACATTTGAGATGAATCTGATCAACATGCTAAGAATAGTACATCAAAGTGTAAAAAATGTCTATTTTCTGCGACCAGAAGGTGGCGCTATGACTGTCAATGTACATAACCACATGCATGTCGTCAGGGCTGGACATTGATCACACATGTAAAATTTCAGAAAGATTGGAACATGTTCCTGAAAATTAGGCACCACTTCCTGTTTAATGGCGAAGGATCAATATTTTTGATGACCACCATGGCCACGCCCTTTGACTTTTGCACAGCATTTTGATAACTTTTGATCAGGTAGGGCTGTTGCATATACTGGCCAAATTTGGCGTCTCTCGGACTTACCTCCGCTAAGTTATTAATTTCAGAAAATTTACAGATAATTCAAGATGGCCGACTTCCTGTTGGGTTTAGGGCGTGGCCATGATTGACTTTTTCGTATGTCCTGATGTGCTGAATATGCACACAAAATTTTGTAGCTGTAGCTCAAACATCCTGCCAGTTGGCCTAATGACCACTTTTTGCAAGTTTGTAGGGGGCGCTATGGAGCCATTTTGGCAAATACATGCAAAAGTCCCACAAAATATCAAATTTTTCGCCAGTCCTGATGTGTGTGCCAACTTTCATGCGTTTTGGGGTATGATAAGGTCCCCAAAAATGCATTTCCCCCGTCGCACAAAGAAAAATAATAATTAAAGCTGCAAGCAGCGTTGGACGGGTCCTCGCATCTGTGCAGCCCGGCTGGCCCACGCATGTCCACCAGGAGGCGCTGCAACTGAGACAGTAAAGTTTCAGGCAGATTGGAGCATGTACAGGCTACTTACACAGCACTTCCTGTTTCATGGCGAGGAATCCAAAATGGCTGCCAGGTGGCGCATAGATGTGATTAGGGCTGGACTCTGATCATGCTTGTAAAATTTCAGGCAGATGGGAGCATGCACAGGCTAGTTAGACAGCACTTCCTGTTTCATGGCGAGAAATCCAAAATGGCCACCAAGTGGCGCATAGATGTGATTAGGGCCGGACTCTGATCATACATATAAAATTTCAGGCAGATTGGAGCACGTACAGGCTGGTTACACAGCACTTCCTGTTTCATGGCGAGGAATCCAAAATGGCCGCCAAGTGACGCAAAGATGTGATTAGGGCCGGACTCTGATCATACATGTAAAATTTCAGGCAGATTGGAGCATGCACAGGCTAGTTAGACAGCACTTCCTGTTTAACGGCGAGAAAATCAAAATGGCCGCCAGGTGGTGCTACGACTGTGTGTGTATATCGATTTATGGACGTGATTAGGGCTGGACTCTGATCACACATGTAAAGTTTGAAGCAGATTGGAGCATGTAAAGGCTAGTTATACAGCACTTCCTGTATCATGGCGAGACATCAAAAATGGCCGCATTCCGCTGGTCACTATGGCCACGCCCTCAGACTTTTGCGGAGCGTTTTGATAACTTTTGATCAACCATGACGGGAGTACATCCTGGCCAAGTTTGAGCTCTGTCGGGGTTATGCTGTTTGAGTTTGTAGCTTTTGAAAATGTCCAAAAATGACAAAATTGTCCAAAATATGAATCACATTTCAAAATGGCCGCATTCCGTGGCTCGCCATTTCCGCGTCCTCTGACTTTTGCGGAGCGTTTTGATAACTTTTGATCAACCATGACGGGAGTACATCCTGGCCAAGTTTGAGCTCTGTCGGGGTTACGCTGTTTGAGTTTATAGCTTTTGAAAATGTCCAAAAATGACAAAATTGTCCAAAATATGAATCACATTTCAAAATGGCCGCATTCCGTGGCTCGCCATTTCCGCGTTCTCAGACTTTTGCGGAGCGTTTTGATAACTTTTGATCACCCGTGACTGGAGTACATCCTGGCCAAATTTCAGCTCTCTCGGGGTTATGCTGTTTGAGTTTATAGATTTTAAAAAATGGCCGACTTCCTGTTGGATTATGGGTAATGATGCATGAGGCTTTTTTGTGCGTCTTGACGAGTTACATATTTGTGCCGATTTTCAGAAGTCTACGTCGAACGGTGTCCGGGGGCTGAATTTTCTTAATTTTCTAGGGGGCGCTGTTGAGCCATTTTGGCACGCACGCGTGCCATTCCCCTAAAATATCAAATTTTTCGCCGGTCCTGATGTGTGTGGCGAATTTCATGCGTTTTCGTGTATGTTTAGGGCGTCAAAAATGCCGATTTCCCGGCTGATGAACGGGTCCTCGCATCCTTGCCTGTCGGCGAATCCACGAACGTCCACCAGGCGGCGCTGCGACCGAGAGTGCATGTCGGCCTACGGATGCGACGAGGGGTGGACTCTGATCACACGTGTAAAATTTTAGGCAGATTGGAGCATGTTCAGGCTACTTATAGAGCTTTCCCTGTCCATCCACCAGGTGGCGCTGCGACCGAGAGTGTATATTGGCCTCCGGATGTGATCAGGGTCGGACTCTGATCACATATACAAAATTTCAGGCAGATCGGACCATGTACAGGCCAGTTATAGAGCATTTACTGTCCATCCAACAGGTGGCGCTATGGCTGAGGCTGTATTTCAGCATGTGAATGTCATCAGGGCGGGACTCTGATCATACATGTAAAGTTTGAGGCAGATTGGAGCATGTTTAAGGCAGTTACACAGCAGTTGATGTTTCATGGTGAAGCATCAAAATTCAGGAGGCCGCCATGGCCACGCCCTCAGACTTTTGCGGAGCATTTTGATAACTTTTGATTATCCATGCCTGGAGTACATCTTGGCCAAATTTGAGCTCTCTCGGTGGTACCCTGTTTGAGTTTATAGCTTTTGAAAATGTCTAAAAATGACCTATAATCGTCAAAACATATGACATATAATTCAAAATGGCCGACTTCCTGTTGGGTTTTGGGCATGGGTGTCAATTACATGTTTGTGTGTCTTGACGAGTTACATATGCCTACCAAGTTTCAGAACTGTAGGTCACACACACAGCCCGTAGTAAATGTTTGAAATTTTCCAGGTGGCGCTATGGAGCCATTTTGCAACAATCATATGTAATTCATCTAAAATATCAAATACTTCACCAATCCTGATGTGTGTGGCAATTTTGGCGAGCATATGAGCGTTCCTAACCTGTCAAAAAGTACTTTGTTTATTACGGCAACGATGCGTTGCCACGGCAACAGCGTTTTATGAATCGTCAAAATCTTCACACTGTGGCATCGTCTAGGCTTGACCACTGAGCTGACCAATTTTCAAGATGATATGACAAAGTTTCAGGCAATGGTAGGTGCAAATGTAATGACAATTACTTCCTGTTGCCAATAGGTGGCGCTATGAGTATTTCTAAATTTATGAATGTGGATGTGTTCAGAACCTGACTGGTGTCCATCACATCAAGTTTGGTCCGGATTGGATCATTTCCAGCTGAGATATTAATAATTCAATTTTCATGGCGAGAAATCGAAATTCGCCGCGCCGCCACAGACACGCCCCTTGACGACGAGTCACCATTTTCTTTGGGAATCATCATCAACATGTTCAGTCTTATGTCAGCACATTTGAGGTGAATCTGATCAACGTGCTAAGAATAGTACATCAAAGTGTAAAAAAATGTCTATTTCCTGCTACCACAAGGTGGCGCTATGACTGTCAATGTATATAACCGCATGGATGTCTTTAGGGCTGGACACTGATCACACATGTAAAATTTCAGGCAGATTGGAGCATGTACAGCTGAGTTAGACACCACTTCCTGTTTCATGGCGAAGGATCCATTTTTTTGGGAGGTGCCATGGCCACGCCCTTAGACTTTTGCAGAGCATTTTGATAACTTTTCATCCGGTAGGGCTGTTGCATATACTGGTCGAATTTGACGTCAGTCGGACTCACCCCCGATGAGTTATTAATCTCAAAAAATTTACAGCTAATTCAAGATGGCCGACTTCCTGTTGGGTTTAGAGCGTGGTCATGATTGACTTTTTCGTGTGTCCTGATGTGCTGAATATGCATACAAAATTTTGTAGCTGTAGATGAAACACTCTGCCAGTTGGCCTAATGACCACTATTTGCAACTTTGTAGGGGGCGCTATGGAGCCATTTTCCCACACACATGTGCAACTCCAATAAAATATCAAATTTTTCGCCGGTCCTGATGTGTGTGCCGCGTCTCATGCATTTTGGGGTATGATAAGGCCGCCAAAAGTGCAATTCATTTTGCGGTAAAAAAAAGAATAATAATAATTAAAGCTGCAAGCAGCGTTGGACGGGTCCTCGCATCCGTGCTGGTCGGCGAATCCACGCACGTCCACCAGGCGGCGCTGCGACCGAGAGTGCGTGTCGGCCTACGGAGGCGACGAGGGCCGGACTCTGATCACACGTGTAAAATTTCAGGCAGATTGGAGCATGTTCAGGCTACTTATAGAGCTTTTCCTGTCCATCCACCAGGTGGCGCTGCGACCGAGAGGGTATTTTGGCCTAAGGATGTGATCAGGGTCGGACTCTGATCACGCATACGAAATTTCAGGCAGATCGGACCATGTACAGGCTAGTTATAGAGCATTTCCTGTCCATCCAACAGGTGGCGCTATGGCCGTGGCTGTATTTCTGCATGTGAATGTCATTAAGGCAGGACTGTGATCATACATGTAAAGTTTGAGGCAGATTGGAGCATGGTTAGGGCAGTTACACAGCAGTTGATGTTTCATGGCGAAGCATCAAAATTCAGGAGGCCACCATGGCCACGCCCTCAGACTTTTGCGGAGCATTTTGATAACTTTTGATCACCCATGCCTGCTGTATATCCTGGCCGAATTTCAGCTCTCTCGGTGTTACCCTGTTTGAGTTTATAACTTTTGAAAATGTCTAAAAAATGAGCCAAAATCGTCAAAAAGTATGACATATATTTCAAAATGGCCGACTTCCTGTTGGCTTTTGGTCATGGGTGTTAATTACATTTCTGTGCCTCTTGATGAGTTACATATGCCTACCAAGTTTCATAATTCTAGGTGACACGTACTGGCCGTAGTAACTGTTTGAAATTTTCCAGGTGGCGCTATCGAGCCATTTTGCAACAGTCATGGACAATTTGTCTAAAATATCAAATATTTCAGCAATCCTGATGTGTGTGGCAATTTTGGTGAGCATATGAGCGTTCCTAACCTATCAAAAAGTACTTTGTTTATTACGGCAACGATGTGTTGCCACGGCAACAGAATTTTATGAATCGTCAAAATCTTCACACTGTGGCATCGCCAAGGGGGAAACACTGAGCTGACCAATTTTCAGAATGATATAACAAAGTTTCAGGCAATGGGACGTGCAAATGTAATGACAATTTCTTCCTGTTGCCAATAGGTGGCGCTATGAGTATTTCTAAATTCATGAATGTGGATGTGTTCAGAACCTGACTGGTGTCCATCACATCAAGTTTGGTCCGGATTGGATCATTTCCAGCTGAGATATTAATAATTCAATTTTCATGGCGAGAAATCGACATTCGCCGCACCGCCACAGACACGCCCCTTGACGAGGAGTCACCATTTTCTCTGGGAATCATCATCAATGTGTTCAGGCTTATGTCAGCAAATTTGAGGTGAATCTGATCAACGTGCTAAGAATAGTACATCAAAATGTAAAAAAATGTGTATTTCTTAATACCACAAGGTGGCGCTATGACTGTCAATGTATATAACCACATGGATGTCATCAGGGCTGGACACTGATCACACATGTAAAATTTCAGGCAGATTGGAGCATGTACAGCTGAGTTAGACACCACTTCCTGTTTCATGGCGAAGGATCAATATTTTTGATAACCGCCATGGCCACGCCCTTTGACTTTTGCACAGCATTTTGATAACTTTTCATCAGGAGGCAGTGTTGCATATCCTGACCAAATTTGAGGTCTCTCGGACTTACCCCCGCTGAGTTATTAAGGTCATCAAAATTCACAGCGAATTCAAGATGGCCGACTTCCTGTTTGGTTTACAGTATAGTTGTGATTGACTTTTCTGGGTTTCCTGATGTGCTGAATATGCATACAAAATTTTGTAGCTGTAGATGAAACACTTTGCCAGTTGGCCTAATGAACAAATTTTCAATTTTCCAGGGGGCGCTATGGAGCCATTTTCCCACACACATGCGCAACTCCCATAAAATATCAAATTTTTCGCCAGTCCTGATGAGCATGCCAAGTTTGACGCATTTTGGGGTATGATAAGGCCGCCAAAAAGGCAATTCAAAAGACGGTAAAATAATAATAATAATAATAATTCCTTGCATTCCAATAGGGTCTTCGCACCATTCGGTGCTCGGACCCTAATTAAAGCTGCAAGCAGCGTTGGACGGGTCCTCGCATCCGAGCGGCCCGGCTGGCCCACGCATATCCACCAGGTGGCGCTGCAACTGAGAGAGTAAAGTTTCAGGCAGATTGGACCATGTAAAGGCTGGTTACACAGCACTTCCTGTTTCATGGCGAGGAATCCAAAATGGCCGCCAAGTGACGCAAAGATGTTATTAGGGCCGGACTCTGATCATACATGTAAAAATTCAGGCAGATTGGAGCATGCACAGGCTAGTTAGACAGCACTTCCTGTTTCATGGCGAGAAATCCAAAATGGCCGCCAAGTGGCGCAAAGATGTGAATAGGGCCAGACTCTGATCATACATGTAAAATTTCAGGCAGATTGGAGCACGTACAGGCTGGTTACACAGCACTTCCTGTTTCATGGCGAGGAATCCAAAATGGCCGCCAAGTGGCGCAAAGATGTTATTAGGGCGGGACTCTGATCATACATGTAAAAATTCAGGCAGATTGGAGCATGCACAGGCTAGTTAGACAGCACTTCCTGTTTCATGGCGAGAAATCCAAAATGGCCGCCAAGTGGCGCAAAGATGTGAATAGGGCCAGACTCTGATCATACATGTAAAATTTCAGGCAGATTGGAGCACGTACAGGCTGGTTACACAGCACTTCCTCTTTCATGGCGATAAATCCAAAATGGCCGTCAAGTGGGGCAAAGATGTGAATAGGGCCGGACTCTGATCATACATGTAAAATTTCAGGCAGATTGGAGCACGTACAGGCTGGTTACACAGCACTTCCTGTTTCATGGCGAGGAATCCAAAATGGCCGCCAAGTGACACAAAGATGTGATTTGGGCCAGACTCTGATCATACATGTAAAATTTCAGGCAGATTGGAGCATGCACAGGCTAGTTAGACAGCACTTCCTGTTACATGGCGAGGAATCCAAAATGGCAGCCAAGCGGCGCAAAGATCTGATTAGGGCCGGACTCTGATCATACATGCTTTACATCACATTCACCCATTCACACACTGATGGTAGAAGCTGCCATGCAAGGCATTAACCACAACCCATCAGGAGCAGTTAGGGGTTTAGTGTCTTGCTCAGGGAGACCTCAACATGAGCTCTCCAGGCCAGGATCAAACTGGCAACCCTCCAGTTACAAGACGGCCACTCTACCCACTGAGCCATAAAGCCCCTTTCCTATTGTTTTTGCCATTGTAGAGACTGTGGTGGACAGAAAAAGTTTTTTTGGAGTGGCACAAATTCATTTATGTAAAATTTTATTGTGACTCCTGATGATTTTGTAAATAGTTGTGCCAAAGTGCCTAAAAATTTCCTGCATTTTAGTGCAAATACTGGTATATAACTGTGTTGACTGCTGAATTTGCACATTATTTTATGACATAAACAATTTATATTTGCATTCTAAGTTCTGAAAAGGATTCTTTACACATGTTTATGGTGTCCACAGTAAAAAAAATCTAACTTTTTCCTATTCAGACTTTGTATTTTTTCAGCAATTTTAGGTCGTGTGTTCATACATTATATCAAAAATGTATAAATAATTGTAGAATCATATAGGTGAGGTTGTGCTGAAAAAAGGACACCAAGCAAAGCAAGAGCAACAATTTTTAAGGTGAAATATAAAGGTACAGGTCAAAAATGGACCTCAGTCAAATTGTCCCCCGAGATTCCTAAGGGTTAAAGCAAAGATAAGTCATTATAGTTATATTTAAATTTTACTTTATTTACTGTGGAAAAATTTCAGGGAGGTATTTATTTAAGCTTTTATTCAACTTTATAAGAGATGCTTCTGAGTGTAGGAAATCCATGCACTTTTGGAGCTATTATTTTCTGTTTGTTTGATTAAATAAACATGCTTTAGGCATTTAAACGAAGTTCAGTGTTTGCATTATTCAATTTTTTTCACGCTAATTTTTACACTTTTACTGCAAATGAATATCGGCTCCAAATATCGGTTATCGGCCTCCTCTAACTACTAATAATCGGTATTGGTATTGGTCCTGAAAAACCCATATCGGTCGAACTCTAAACCAGATACTGATGTCCCTTACCATATAGACTTCAGGAGATGATTGGGGGATGATAAACTGTGACACTGCTGGTTGGGTTCTCTCTATTCTCATGTTTCTTACATATTGGTCCCTGATGCTGCCTTACTTCAGCCAGTCCATGAGCAACAGAAAACACAGTTTGTACCCACTGCCAGGGGTTCCAGTCTTCACACTCACGTCTGTACATTTGCAAACGTTTTTGCTTCTTTGGACGTGGTGGAGTTTCAGGTGGAGACATTTTTAAACGCGCGGGTGCAGCAGCGTCTGTAACCTGGCAACCTGAGACTGGACGCGCAGAGACACGCAGAAAAGTCTGAGGTCTATCTGCTGGACCTGGCATCGGGTCCTCACTACATAGGTCTAAGGAATATGAAATTGGCTGCCCTTAATATTTCCTGTGTTTTATTTTGTTCATGATACAGTTTTGATGAGTGTGTGACAGACGAGTACGGGACATTTATGAAAATACGGAACAATTTATTGTCAAATAAAGGACGATTCCGAATTTTAAGGGACGGGTGGCAACCCTACTCGCTCTAGCTGTGTAGTTAGCTTTCCTCTCTAACTTTAGCTGTGTAGTTAGCTTCTCTCTAACTTCAGCGGTGTAGTTAGCTTCTCTAATTTTAGCTGTGTAGTTAGTGTCTCTCTCTCTAACTTTAGCTGTGTGGTTAGCTTCTCTCTCTAACTTTAGCTGTGTAGTTAGCTTCTAATGTTAGCTTTGTAATTAGCTGTCTATTATTTTTAGCTTATTTTTTGATTCATTTGATAAATATGAAGCATCATAAAGTAGAAATACTACAAATACTCCAGTAGACTTCCAATACTTGAGTAAAAGTAGCCAGTTACTGCCCCCCTCCTACCAGCCTTCTCCAGAGCTGCAGGGATTGCGACGGCCGGTCCGATACCCATCACGTCAGGAGGGACCCCCACCACGGCGCTGGCCCTCAGGACCCCCAGGACCGGCAGCCCCAGAGCCTCCACCGCAGACCTGCGCCCCACCAGCAGGGCGGCCGCCCCGTCGCTCACCTGGCTGGAGTTACCTGAGACACGGGTGAGAGAGTTAGCGGCGGTTGGGACTCCCGGTGGTCTGCCGTGTCCGGCGCTGACCTGCCGTGGTGCTGCCGTCCGGCGTGAAGGCCGGCCTCAGCTTGGCGAGTCCCTCCTGCGTTGTTCCCGGCCGGACGCCTTCGTCTCTGCCGACCGTCACCTGGAGCTGTTTGCCGTCGGCGTCCACGAACCTGGTGGTGACGGGGATGATCTCCCGGTCGAACCGGCCCAGACTCTGAGCCCGGGCCGCCCTGGAGCAGGAGACAGGAAGGTTACATCCTCCAGAAAGGTCCGGTTATCTTCTAGTCTGTAGTTTGAGTCAGGTTCAAATGATTAAACCTTGTTTCAGACACCAGAAGGATCCGTCAGTGGATTATTTATCTATCAGGCAATACTTGGACTATCTCCACTCTTCACTAGTTTCTTTCTGTTCCGCGTATCCGTACTGAATCTGGTACACAGGCTTTTGTTTACTTTTGATCAGAATATGTTGCATAAAGACTGGAAACTAACCGAGTTCATCTCACTGAGCCCGTTTAAATCCAAACTGTGACTTTTGGAGGACAAAACATGAATTTGTTCTTCATAACTTGCTTGTAAAGGTCATCTTTTTTTTTAAATAGTTTTTATTGCTGGTGTAGTTTAGTGTGTGTTTTGTGTTGGCTGTTGCCTATCTGGACCAGGACTCCCTTGGAAAAGAGGTTGTTAACCTACTGGTTGAATAAAGGTTCATAAATGAATAAACTGGAGGGATTACTTCTGCTGTGAGCTGAGAGCGAAGGCGTCCTGCTTCTCTCTGGAGACTCCAAACCTCTCAGCGACGTTCTCTGACGTGATTCTACATAAAAACAGACGTTTCAGCATTTACTTTGTCTCAGAATAACAAACTGAAAGACATCTGAAAACGTCATGTTGGACTTTGCTTCTATTAATGATGATGTGTCGTAATCCTCCACGTGTTTCTGATCTGAAGGTGGCTCTGACTGAGGTTCTAACTCACCCCATGGGGATGAGGCAGTCTCTGGCCTTCTCCACGTCCGACAGTCTGGAGCTCAGATCTCCTGGATTCCCGATCGACTGCAGCGACATGCTCTCCACCCTGCAGCACACAGGAAGACCATCTCAACACGCTTCAGGTCCTCGACACGCTTCAGGAACATCAACACGCTTCAGGAACATCAAAACGCTTCAGGTCCTCCACACGCTTCAGAAACATCAACATGCTTCAGGAACATCAACATGCTTCAGGTCCTCCACACGCTTCAGAAACATCAACACGCTTCAGGAACATCAGCACGCTTCAGAAACATCAACCCTCTGATCTCTGTCAGCACTGACCCATATCAGCTCCAAATTAGGATAAAATGACAAAAAAAATTTCAAAACCTCTCAAAAATTTGCCCCAAATTACTTGAATTTGTCTAAATTCACTTAAAATTTTCCAGAATTGCTCAAAATTTAGCTAAAATGTCAAATGTACACAAATGTGTCTGAAATTCTGTAAAATTGACCTAAAATTACCAAAAAAATCATCCACAATGACTGATAGATTGTCCAAAGTGACTCAAAATTAGTTTTAATTATTGACTTGATTAATAAAAAACAAGACAAAAAACAGAGAAAACACAAAAACACCACAAAGAGACAGAAAAGAACAAAAAGACACAAAACAAGAAAAACGAGACAAAAAATGAAAAAAAAAACAACATAAAATGAGTACAAACAGTCAGGAAATAAAAGAACAGAGACAAAACCCAGACCAGCGACTTTAACTCCTGGTTCATTTTGACTCACTGAGGTTCATCTAAAGTCCTGCAGCTCTGAGGAACCAGAATGAAAAAGAGACAGAACCATGGAGATGTTCAGAAATGATGTTTTTGTAACTTTAGGCAAATTTCTTGTCATTTAAGACATTTTTTTAAAATGTTTTTGACATTTTGACATTGTAAGTACATTTTGAGTAATTTTGGGCAATTTTTAAGTGAATTTAGACAAAGTTCAGTCATTTTAGATCAGATTTTCTCATTTTAACCTGAAAAAAACACTCACAGATGCTTTCTGGAAATCAGAATTCTGATTCTGATTTCCAGAAAACATCTCTGTGTGTTGTTTTTTTTTGTCATTTTAATTCTTTCATCCATCTTTGGAACCATTTTGTGGTATTTTTGTGTTGTTTTGTGTCTGGTTTTTACATTTAAAACTAAACTTATAAACAAATAAGGAACCAGAACAAGACAAATTTCATTTTAAACTAATTTTCAGTTGTTTTAGAGAATCTGTTAGTCATTTTGGATGAATTTTATGTCATTTTTTTGACATTTTACATCTCATTTTCTGTCTATTTTTTGTCACTTTATGTCCTTTTGTGTCTCACCTTTATCATTTTGTGTTTATTTTTATATTTCATTTTTGTCATTTAGTGTCCTATTTCTATGATGTTTTTGTCTCATTTTTGACATTTTACATCTCATTTTCCATCCATTTTTTGCCGCTTTCTGTCTCATTTTTAGTTGTTTTCGGTTGAACTTTAGTCATTTAGTGTCTTTGGGTCATTTTAGGCAAATTTCACATCACTTAAGACTTCTTTTAAAATAATTTTTTGAAACATTTAACGTTTTTAAGCAAGTTTTCAGTAATTTTTGAGTCAATTTAGATAAAGTTCAGTCATTTTAGATCAGATTTTCTCATTTTAACCTGACTTCCAGTTGATTTATGTAAATTCTGAGACTGAGTCCTACTGACAGAAGACATCTCTGAGTTCATTTTTTGTCATTTTAGTTCTTCCATCCATCTTTGGAACCATTTTGTGATATTTTTGTGTTGTTTTGTGTATGTTTTTTACATTTAAAACTAAACTTTTAAACAAATAAGGAACCAAAATAAGACTGATTTTATTTTAAACTAATTTTGATTTCTTTCAGAGAATCTGTTAGTCATTTGGGAGATTTTGTGTTGTCATTTTAGACCATTTTTGTATTTTTTGTCAAAATTTTGATGCTTTATATGTAAATTTTGAGTGATTTTAGGCGTTTTTTTTTAACTCGGTTTGAACAAATTTTTGTCATTTTAGAGCATATTAAGTTACTTTAACCCAGTGTTTCTCAAATAGTGGGGCGCGCCCCCCTGGGGGGGCGCAGAGGCACGTCAAGGGGGGCGCGAGCGACTGAGAGGAAAAGGTCCGTCTACACGGAACTAATTAGCTGAACTATTGTTTTAACATCGGCCTGTTTTTCGCGCCGTACAACAATACTGAAATTGCGCTGGCTCATAGACTGTATATGCGCTGGCCATTCGGACTCGGAAGTATAGACTCCAGAGAACGGGAGAACGCATCGTTGATGTGCAGTCGGAACACCAGCGTACTTGATCACGTCACGTATTCGACTCATCTACTCCGATTATTTTTACCAGCGAGGTCAAACATACGACCCGCCGGCCAAAATCGGCCCGCCAGACGGTCCATTTCGGCCCTCAGAACGGATAAAAATTACTGTAAATGGTAAATTTGTAAAACTGTAAATTTCAAATAATTTCTAGACCTTGACAAGTTGTTTTGATCATGAAGTAAAATACTAGATTGTACAGTTCCAGATAGCTGTGACTGAATGTTTTGTGTTTTTGTAGATAAACTGTGATCTGGCAGCTACAATGCATGTTTAAATGATGAACCGAGGCATAATAGGCTACTGTTGAAACTGAACGTGTTTTCCATACGAAATTTCAGGTTCATGATGTTTTGTAAAAAAGATAGTTCATTAAATGTGAACACACAATGTACTTATTTTTCAAAAACTAAAACAAAGGGGAAAAGTTAGAGTTGTGGTTATTTATAGGTTATTATGCTTTGATTTTACTGGTAGGGCCCACTGGAGATCAGATTGGGCTTTATGTGGTCCCTGGATATACTGCACATACTCTGAGTTTGACATTCCTGATTTTTACTGTGAAAAACAACAAAATGAAATCAGATAAAATAACACAGCCCTGCACATTCACGTTTTAATATTAAAACAGTTTGTTTTTTTTAAATTTTATATATATATATATATATATATATATATATATATATATATATATATATATATATATATATATATATATATATTTTATATATATATATATATATATATATATATATATATATATATATATATATATATATATATATATACACACACACACACACACAAAGTTATTGGGGGGGGCGCGGAAGTTTTTTGTCCTCCGAAGGGGGGCCCTACAGAAAAAATTTGAGAACCACTGCTTTAACCTCATTTGGAGTTCATTTTTGTCCTGTTTTTCTTGTTTTCTGTCTTTTTTCATCATTTTAGTTCCTTCATCCATCTATGGAACCATTTTGTGGTATTTTTGTGTTGTTTTGTGTCTGTTTTTTTCCATTTAAAACTAAACTTAAACAAATAAGGAATCAAAACAAGACTGATTTCATTTTAAACTAATCTTCTGTTGTTTCAGAGAATCTATTAGTCATTTAAGATTTTTCTTTCTTTTTTTAATTTTTGGACAAAATGACATTTAAGTGAGTTTTTTTTAGTCATTTTAGACATTTTTAAGTCACTTTAGACCAATTTTTGTCATTTTCGATCAGATTCAGTTATATTAATCTCATTTGGAGTTGATTTCTGTAAATTCTGAACCTCGTTTATCGGAGTCCTGTTGCCAGAAGACATCTCCATCGTTCTCTCTCCTTCTTCATGATGTTCTGGTTCCTCAGAGCTGCAGGACTTTAGATGAACCTCAGTGAGTTAAAATGAGGAGCAGAACTAATCAGCTGCAGTCTAGAGTTCTGAGGGTTGAAATGAGCCAGACTGAGGAGGAACCGACCCGCAGGCGAGGCCCAGGTCCACGGTTCTGCTCCGGATGGATCCTGGAACAAACAGCAGCAGCAGTCAGTTTGGGTTCGGATGCGGCGGCCGGTCTGCTGCTCGCTGACATTACCTGCCAGGTTGAGGAGCGCCTGCAGGCCGGAGGAACACTGCCGGTTCACCGTGTAGACCGGGACCGACTCCGGGAAGCCGCTGAGGAAGTGAGCCACTCTGGCCATGAGAGCGCCGGCGCCGGGCTGCAGCACGTTACCTGGACAGAGGTCAGAGGTCACAGGAAGCTCACCTGGAGAACGCCACTGCCGACATCACAGCTGCTCTGAACAGGCCCGATGTCTCCACAGAAAACCAACTCTGCATGAGTCAGCGTCAGAGTTTCGCAGCGTTCACGTCTTTGGGTCAAAGATTTCTCACAGGAAGGATTTTAGATTTATCGGTGTATCGCTATGTAGAAAAAAAAAAAAATTCTCCAGGTTTTGGCTAAATTTTTCTTTAATATTTGGGACGATATTGTATAGGTTTGTAATTTATTTTTTACATATTTTATTTGAATTTGTCATGTTTCTTGGATATTATATTTATTTAAATTTATTGATACTTTAATTAAAATGTGGTCACAGTTTTTTAGATATTGTATTTATTTTATTTAATTTTTTACAGTATTTTATTCAAATTTGTTCACTTTTTTTGACATTATATTTGTCTTTATTTTAATTTGTAGATATTTTATTGAAATGTTTTCACATTTGTTTGGATATTGGATGTATTTTTGTTTTATTTTATTTAAGTCTGTTTTTTGGATATTGTATTTTTTATGTACATTTTTTTGATATTTTATTTTAATTTGTTCACTTTTTTGGTTATTTATTTGGGGTTAGGGTTGTTTTATTTTTTAGATATTTTATTAAAATGTTAGTTTTTTAAAGATATTTTTTATATATATTTAAATTTTTTAAAGATATTTAATTGATTTTTTCTCCCTTTTTTGGATATTCTGTTTATTTCTATTTGATTTTTTTAGTATTTTATGAAAATTTGTTCACATTTTTAGCACAATCTAGTCATTTTAATTTTATTTTTCAGGTGTTTTATTAAAATGTATTCACATTTTTTTATATTGTATTTATTTGGTTTTTTTTCTCAGATATTTTTATTAAATATTGTTCATGTTTTTCTTACATATTGTATTTATTTTAATTTTCAGATATTTTGTTAAAATTTGTTATATTAAAATGTGTTCATGTTATTTGGATATTGTATTTTATTTATTTATTTTTTACCTATTTTAGAGACGCTTTGCTGATATATTTTGAACAGTTTTGTGGAAACTTTAAACATTTCTGGGACGCATATATTCTTTAAAAATAAATAAATAAATAAATCATATCAGAAAAGAAGAATAAAGTGTTTTCATTTACTGAACCTTCGATGTGTTTCCTGAAAATTCCAAGAAAATTTCTAAAGTGTGGATTTAAAGAAATCTGCTGATTCTGAAGGGATCAGGAGGAACTTTTCCAGATTTAGAGGGTTTTATTTTGGAGTGACCAGAGGAAGTAAACAGAAAAGATGGAGTCGGGTGTGAATGAAGCTGTGACCACACCTACGCAGATGTCTCCCAGCCTATCAGGCGACAGTCCCACATCCATCAGAACCGCCGTCATCACAGCGCTCAGCAGCTCGTCGGGCGTTGTGTCCTGAAAACATCAAACCCCGCCAAAGTAAAAGTCCTCCATTCATCCACAGTGCAATTTACAGGTACTTTTACTCGAATATTTCTCCACGTCCTGCTGCTTTATCTGTTAGAAATATTTCTTCATATTTTGTGTGAACGTTTTCTACATTTTTCTGACATTTTATTAATGTTTTCTTATGAACGTGTATTTTCAATATACTTTGGTTGATATTTTTCTTATGAAATTTAATTTCTGACATTTTTCTAATATTTGTTGGATTTTTTTTTCGCATTTCTGGACATTTAATTTATTTTTAAGACATTTTGTTCACATTTTTGGACTTTTTAAAAAATTGTTTTTGCACATTTTTTGAATACTTCTCTCAAATTTTATTAATATTTTGCAGCCATTACTGGATTCTTTTTCAACATTTATTTTTACACATTTTAGAGACACTTTTTTGGATATTTTTCAAAAGTTTTTAAGGATATTTTATCAATATGTTTAGGACATTTTTCAGACACGTTTTGAAAATATGTTTGGACCATTTTAATAATGTTTTGGGGAATGTGATTTTTAAAAATTCCTTTTTGATGTATGTTGACATTAACTCATTTTCTCACGTTTTCTAACATTTTTTGAGACATTATTTTATTATGTGTCGGGTATTATTCCTGATTTCAAAGAAGACTGAAAAATACTCATAAACCTCTCAAACAAATATTAATTAAATGTTAAAAACAAAAAAGTCCCATAATAATACTAAAATACCCCACAAATATAACAAAATGTTCTTAAATCTTCAATAAAATATCAGAAAATATCAATTAATTTCCCCGAACATATCAGAAAATATTAAGGGTCTCTAAAGTTTGAAAAACAGTTTAAAACGTCATACCATGTTCCAGCAATACCACAAAATATTAATATTCCGTTGGTCTGTTAATAAACTCGGTAAAGTTCGTGTTGTTTGTTGTTTTCTGAACTTTGGCCCCGTCGGCAGGTTTCAGGCAAACTCGGTAAACTTCGTGTTGTTTGTTGTTTTCTGAACTTTGGCCCAATCGGCAGGTTTTTTGGACTAACTCGGTAAAGTTCGTACTGTTTGCTGTATTCGAAACTTCGGCCCAATCGGCAGTTGTCGGTTAAACTCGGTAAACTTCGTGCTGTCTGTTGTTTTCTGAACTTTGGCCTAGTCGGCAGGTTTCGGTCAAACTCGGTAAAGTTCGTACTGTTTGCTGCTTTCGGAACTTCGGCCCAATTGGCAAGTTTCGTTTGAACTCGGTAAAGTTCGTGCTGTTTGTTGTTTTCTGAATTTCGGCCCAATCGGCAGGTTCCGGTTAAAGTCAGTAAAGTTCGTGCTGTTTGTTGTTTTCTGAACTTTGGTCCAATCGGCAGTTTTCGGTTAAACTCGGTACAGTTCGTGAGTTCGATACCTTCAGAGCGCCTCTCTTCGCTCGTCCTATCGCGGTCCTCCGTCCGTGAACTACCACCACGTCGTCCGGAGAGTCGCGGCTGCCCGCCGCTGCTGCCGAGCCGCATTCCGCCCTCTGTAAGTCCCGGTTGAACTCAGCGGAGCCGCTGGGACACAAGTGTCCAGAAATGAGCTTTAATCGGTGCATGGCGGCGGCTGGCTGTCGGAGAGGTGTTGCAGTGAAGTTTGTACTCTGGACAGAGGAGGGACTTCCGAGGTTTTAACGGGAGGAGCGGAGGGACAAACAGAGCGTTGTTCATGTATTGATTAAGCCAGTGGTTCCCAACCTGTTTGGCCAAAAAAAAAAAATAAATAAAAATAAAAACACCCCATAAGTACACTACAAAACACAAGAGGGAAGTTATTGAATTCTATTACTAATAGAAAACTCCCTAAATTTTTATTTATATATATATATATATATATATATATATATATATATATATATATATATATATATATATATATATATATATATATATATATATATATATATATATATATATATATATATATATATATTGTATCAAACCAAGAGTTGTACTATGATGAGGAGGAGAGAGTTTATGGCAGTGCATAAGAGTGAAGTTATTGATTTTTTTTACTATAAAAAAATCCTTAAAATTATGAAAAAATATTTCGTACCAAACCAAGAGAAGTACTATGACGAGGACGAGAGAGTTTATGGCTGCAGTAAATTTGGTGACACTACAATACATAAGAGTTAAATTATTGATTTTTTTTTTTTTTACAAAAAAAATCCTTAAAATTATGGGAAAAAAAAATTAATATCAAACCAAGAGTTGCAGTATGACCAGTAGGAGTCAGTTGCTGGCTGCAGTAAATGTGTTGAATATTTGTGTCTCTTCGCTGTTTGCAGCAGTTTTACAATTTGCAGACGGTCCCTGTTCACTCGTCGCACAGCCGGCTGACACCAATGTTATTTCTGCAGCTCGAAAGACAGCTACTTTTGATTAATCTGGGCTTGTAGCACATTGTCTACCTTAAGATGATGGAAAAGAGGCATCGTTTATGTTTAGACAACGTATATTTAATGAGTTATTGATGTCGGAAGTCCGGATTTGTGAATATCTTTCCGACTTTACCCAACTGTGTTTTGTTTCCTGACGTCGCCGTAATTTGCTTGGCTTCAATGCTGTCATTTGCGAGCATTTCACCACAAATAACATAATTCTGTCTTGTCCTTTAATAAAACCAAATTTAAGGTAACTCTCGAGGTATAGCTGGAGTTTTTAGGTACTGATGAATCTTCACCCGTTTTGCGTTTTTCAGACATCGTTGCCGTCCAGTAATTTTCTAACTGCACACAAACTAATGAATCTGGATGAACTAGAAGCCAACCTGAAGAAAGCGTGGAGAGAAGTTGAAAGGTCAAGGAGGTGTGGCCATCGAAGCAACACAGGATTTTTGAAGAAAGACCAAATAGATGTGTTTTTAAAATGTTTTATAGGTAGACTTATAATGACACAGTAAGTCTGTTACTCTGATTTTATCCAGAATGTAAAAATCAATGTTTTTATAACATCACAGCCTCAGAGCAGACAAAGCTTCACGCCTCCCCTCAGATGTCTGGCGCCCCCTCTGGTGGGGCACGGACTCCAGGTTGGGAACCACTGGATTAAGCAAATATTCGCATCACATTATACCAAAGTAAATTATTATTTTTGAAGATGAGGAACGTTCTCAGTTTAAAAATATAATTTGGACTCACAATACATAACACATTGTAAAATTTTTTATCAATATATATCAATTATAAAATAATACAACAGTTAAAAGATAACATTTTAAAAATTTCATCAATATGAATATGAATAAAAAACAAAAATTAAAAATAATAAATTATAAATCTAAATTATACAACTGTTAAAAATAATAAATTCTAAAAATGTATCAATTCAAATAAATATAAATTATAAGTTTGAAAAAATAAATTCTAAAAGTATAATATAGGTAAAAACAATAAATTATAAAATATTATAAAAGTAAATTATAAAAATAATAAATTATAAAATTTTATCAATATATAAATTATAAAATAAAACCGTTAAAAGTAATAAATTCTGAAATTTTATCAATTTAAATATAAATTGTCAAATCATAAACTGTAAAAATGCTCATAAAATTTTATCAGTATAAACAAATTATGAAAGTATAAAACAGTTAAAGATAAATTATAAAATTTTATAAAAGTAGAAAAGGTTTAAAAAAATTATAAAATTTTATCAATATGAATAATATAAATGATAAAATTACAAAAGTTAAATTGTAAAAATTTATGAACTTAAATATAAATTATAGAAGTTGACTTAGCTGTTAAATTTGACTTTTTTTCTCACAATTTAGATTTTTCTTTTTTTTTTTTACTTTTAAGATAAAATTTTTTCCCAAATTCAGAAGTTTTGCTTAATTTTTTGGGACTTTTTAACATTAACATCTCCTTTTTTACATTCAAGAATAATAACTGTTTTGTGGGGAAATGTTTGGTCATTTTTCTGTTTTAAAAACAGAAATAATCAGTCTAAATAAAATGATTTTTCAGTGTCAGGCTGTAAAACAAACAGAAGCAACGTCTGGACTCTGATTGAACCTTTTATTTCCACTGACTTGCTGCACATTCTGGAAACAAAAATAGACGTTTTCTGGGTATAGAATCGGATACAAAACACTTCGTCTTCCATTTCAAAAAGATTCGACAAAGAAGTGCGTCACGGAAACGTATTTACAAAAACGGAGCAGAAAAGGTGAAACACAAGACAAAGAAACTGAGTTAAAACCATTCAAACGGTACAAAATCAGGAGATAAAAACAGGAAATACAAAAACTAATATTCAACCGTCAACAGGCTTCACAATAAAAGCTCCATTTGTTCTTAAAGTCCATCAGGAGGAGCAGGAATGTTTTCAGAGCTGCACAGGAAACACCTTCTCCTACAAAATAAAAGTGTTTTCTTTAAGGCCACAAACTGAGACGCTGGTTTATCTGAAACCAAACAAGAGCACCGAGTGATGAAACCATTTAGCAGGTGACGCTTTATTTTGAAGGGACGCTAGAAATCCAGACATCCTGAATTTAAAGATGTGTTTCCTGTTTGTGAGTTTACATTAAACAATTAAATACATCAGTCTAAATAAATGCACTTTAATTAAAAATTTTAATGATTAATAATAAATTTGACATGTTTAACTTTTTACTCCAACATTGAACTTTTTAACTTAAAATTTTACGCCAAATATTTTTAACTTTAAACCCATAAATCAGATTTTTAATGTTCACGTCATCAAACTAAAGTTTAAACTAATAAATCAAAACATCAAAATTAACTTTTTAACTCACAACTTTGATTTACCCTCAAACATTTTACAATTCAAATTCATAATTTTGTGTTTCTGTGATGATTTAAGCTCAAGTTTAAACGAACATGTGACTTTTTTCTCACAGATTTCACTTTCATCTGACATTTTTGACTTTTAACTCATACTTGGGACACTTTCTGTTCACGTCGTGATTTAAAAAAGCGTCAAAAATAAATTTAAAACTATTGAGTGTGAAAGTTTTAATCATTTTTTTTAGAATAAAATTAAACTAATGAGACTTTTCAGATAATATTTTATGTTTTATCACTTGTAAAAAAATTTGAATCAAGTTAAAAGTCTGAATTATTCATTAAGTGTTTACTTTTTATCTGATATTTTCGGGGGTTTTTTAACAACAGAAACATGATTTAATAAATGTTCAAATTAGATTTTTGTCTCGTAACTAAATCTGACATTTTTTACTGATAATATTTGACTTTTAACGAGACTTTTATCCCATAATTTGGATTTTTTTTTAACGTGTTTATGACATCTAAACTAACTCATGGCTGTTAAAACACTGAAGGTCATTCATACAGGAGTGGAATCCCATCATTTTATGCTGATCCATGACTTTATGAGAAAACTTCTGCAGATTCTCCGTTAATCCTTTCATTTATTCATGTGGCAGAAACACTGAACTGAATCCATTTCTTCTAAACACAGCACTTTCCTTCCACGCTTGTACTTATGCTGAATGAAATCCGAACCTTCTGAACCCCAAAGGAGAAAAACCTTCTCCAGAAACATGTTTACCAGCCAGAAACTGTAAAAAAACGACAGAACTGTTGGTCCTTTAACGCCTCATCTGTGCTTTTCTGTCAGGAAATAACAAATCTGTGCTTGAAGTCGTGATGTTTCTTCTGTTTTTTTGTCATTTTAAACAATGTTTTGTCGTTTTGGATGACTTTTCAAGTCTCTGAGTTCTCTCTTGCTTAATGATGTTCTGGTTCCACAGAACTGCAGGACTTTAGCAAGTTAAAATGAGACAGAAAACACCCAAAACCTGCTGGTGAATCTGGTGATTTAGTGGATTAATCCGCAGCCGAAAATAGTCCCAACAAGTACACTGTTTCCTCCCGTTTGTTCAGAAATTAAATTAACGGATTTTAAAATCTAGATGAGCGTCCCACAGGTTGGACCCACCTGCTGTCTGACCAGGTTCAGGTTCTGGTCCAGGTCAAGGTCCTGGTCCTGGGCAGTGAGTCCAGGAGCATCCTGAGGTCTCTGGACTTCAGGCGTAGAAGACGAGCTCGGGGATCTGTCCTCCCTGCACTCCGGTGCCGTTGGTGCTGTCCGAGGAGCACTGGAACTGGAAGGTGACCTTCCCACACTGCACCTCCGTCATGCCCTCCTGGCCAAAGTAGCTGAGCTCGTTGCCGTCCAGAACCACACTGGCGGTGTAGAAGGTGTCGGGCTCGATCTGCACCGGGTACTCGAACCAGACGGGGAAGGTGCTGCTGGAGCCGTCGGAGAAGTACTTGATGATGCGCTGGGCCATGGGCACGCCCTGCCGCTTCAGCTCGATCTTGGCGCTGTACTCTGCCGACCCGCAGCTGGAGCCATACAGGCCGAAGCCGGCGATGAAGACGCGCTTGTCCACGGCAAACTGGATGCTGTCGCAGCGGCCGCGGTAGCGCCACTGGTTGCTCCGGTAGGCGCAGGACTGGAAGCGGTGGCAGCGCTGCGGCGACAGGCCTTTCCTTGGCTTGCTACAGAACAGCAGCTCGGGCTTCTTGGCGGCGGTGTACCACAGGAAGATGTCGTTGGTCTCGTTGAGCGTGAGCACGCCAGACTGCGCCGCCCCGTCGGCGAAGTCCTCCAGTGCCATGGTGGGGATGCGGATCAGGTAGATGGCCTTCCCCAGCGCCAGACGCTTGTTCTCGATGGTCGGCGGCAGCTCCCGCCGCTGGCACTCGGCCTCAGCCCAGCTCAGCGCCGCCTCGAACACCACCATCTCTTTGGCGTTGAGCGTCTCCCGCCGCAGGATGCTCTCCAGCGTCTGGACGTCGATGTCGCAGAAGCCCTCGGAGCGCAGCGCCAGCTCGGCCTGGGCGTCGATCACCTCCCAGCAGCGCTGCATCAGGTCGGGCTCCTCGAACAGGCAGCTCTGGGACAGCAGCACGCAGGCGTTCTTGGCGCTCAGACTCGTCTCCAGAAAGTTGACGCAGGCCCGAGCCAGGTGAGGAACGATGTACTTCTTGGCGGCGTAGAGCGTAGCGAGCACCGTGTCGGCGCACAGGTCGATCTCATCGCAGTAGATGTACCTGCAGGGGATCAAGACACTAGTTTACACACCAGTTCACAGACCAGTTCACCAGTTTACAGACCAGTTCACCAGTTTACAGACCAGTTCACAGACCAGTTTAGGGCTGCAGCTATCGATGAATCGAGTCATCGTCTGTCTCCGTCTCATGCACGGTACGGCATCAAAAGTGGAAGTAAATGCGCTGTGCAACAGAAATAACTGCCCTGATGGAACATGGACGGACATCTGTGCTGTATGCAGGCGGTCCTTGACTTACGCCAGACTTCCGTTCCTATGGATCGTAAGTCAATTCTCATTGTAAGTCGTAACTCCGGAGAAAACAAAGCCATTCTGTGCATCACGATAGCAATCAGTTCTTCATAAAGTCATGAATACCAACAACTTTCATTCATGTATGAATCATTTTAGGAGAAGATAACAGAATATATTGACTGTTTTTACAACTTGATCTAATAATGCTGATGTTGGTCAGTGTTTCTTCCTGTTCCCAGCGTTTTATTCTAATTTCTCTTCCATGGAGACGGCTTTCCTTTTCTTCCAAGCATCAGAAGAGTCTGACTTACGCTTGGAGCCATAACGAAGGGCAAAAGTTAGTGAATGTAGCACAATCCAAGGTGGCGTACAACCGCAGAATGGAAACAAAGCCGTCTTATAGCGCTGCGTGACGACGTATTCTTCCCCTCATCAACTAGTTCCACATAACCAGTTCTGATGTAACGATGAAACGCCGTAAATTGTAAACCGAGAACTGTCTGTATATGCAATACACTTGATTCGATAGCTGCAGCCCTAGACCAATCTACCAGTTTACAGACCAGTTTACAGACCAGTCTACGGACCAGTCTACAGACCAACTGAAATGGCCATGGCAACCATATATCAGCCAGAAACTGTAGAACAGTTCATCTGTGAGCCGTTTTCTCATCAGGAAACCAAACCTGAGGTTAAAATCATCTCATTTCATCAGAATCACGTTTAATCTACACGAGTTATATACCAAAAATAAACCGTTTGATGTTTCCAAGTTTTCCAGAATAAATAATGAAGGAATTGTTGATTTTTCTGATTTCTACAGTGAGTTAAAACGAGAGAAATTAGCAACGCTGCTCTGGGTTTGGTCTCCGTTGTTTTATTTCCTGTCTGGTTCTGCTCATCTTACGTCGTCTTTGTCATTTTTAGTTTCATTTTTCTCGTGTCTTTTTTTTAGTCATTTTTTGTGTAATTTTTCTTTAATTTTTGTCATTTTAGTTCTTCCATCCATCTTTAGAATCATTTTGTGGTATTTTTGTGTTATTTTGTGTCAGATTTTTACATTTAAAACTAAACTTTTAAAAAATTAAGTAACCAAAAGAAGACTAATTCCATTTTAAACTAATTTTCAGTTGTTTCAGAAAATTTATTAGTAATTTTGGATGATTTTCTTTTTGGCATTTTAGACAAATTTTGTATTTTTGACAAAATTTTCATGTTTTAAGTAAGTTTTGAGGAACTTTGGACATTTTTAAGTCACTTTAGACGGTTTTAAGTTGGTTTGGACAAGATTTAGTTATTTTAACCTCATTTGGAGTTAATTTTTTGTCTTGTTTTTCTTGTTTTGTGTTTTTTTTTCATCATTTCAGTTCTTCCATCCATCTTTGGAACCAGTTTGTCTCTTTGTGGTATTCATGTCTGGTTTTTCCATTTCATTTTAAACTCATTTTGAGTTGTTTCAGAGAATCTATTAGTCATTTTGGATGATTTTCTTTTGTCATTTAAGGTATTTTTACACTTTTTTGACATGTTTTAAGTCAGTTTGGACAACCTTTTGTCATTTTAGACAAGATTTAGTTATTTTAACCTAATCTGGAGTTGATTTCTGTAAATTCTGAGCCTCGTCTATCTGAGTCCTGCTGACAGAAGACAGAGTCTTTTTTTGTCACTTCAGTTCCTCCATCCATCTTTGGAACTATGTTGCGGTGTCTTTGTGTTGTTTTGTGTCTGTTTTTTACATTTAAAACTAAAGTTTGAAACAAATAAGGAACCAAAACAAGACAAATTTCATTTCAAACTCATTTTCAGTTGTTTCGGAGAATCTATTCCTTTTTGTAATTTTAGACATTTTTTTAGACAGTATTTTGACGTTTTAAGTACATTTTGAGGAACTTTAGACATTTTTAAGTTGGTTTTGACAAGTTTTTGTCATTTTAGACAAGATTTAGTTATTTTAACTTCATTTGGAGAAGATTTCTTGTCTCGTTTGTGTTTTCTGTCTGTTTTTCATTATTTTAGTTCTTCTATCCATCTTTGGAACCATTTAGTCTCTTTGTGGTAATCAGTTCTGGTTTTTCCATTTCATTTTAAACTGATTTTGAGGTGTTTTAGAGAATCTATTAGTCATTTTGGATGATTTTATTTTGTCATTTAAGGCATTTTGACACTTTTTTGACAAAATTTTGATGTTTTAAGAAAGTTTTGAGTGATTTTGGGGCATGTTTAAGTCACTTTAAACAAGTTTTAAGTCAGTTTGGGCAACTCCTTTTCATTTGAGACAAGATTTAGTTATTTTAATTTCATTTGAAGTTGATTTCTGTAAATTCTGAGCCTCGTCTATCTGAGTCCTACTGCCAGAAAACATCTTTTTTTTTTTTTTTTAGTCATTTCAGTTCTTCCATCCATCTTTGGAACCATTTTGTGGGATTTTTGTGTTGTTTTGTGTCTGATTTTTACATTTAAAACTAAACTTTTAAGCAAATGAGGAACCAAAACAAGACTAATTTCATTTTAAACTCATTTTCAGTTGTTTTGGAGGATCGATTTCTTTTTGTAGTTTTAGACATTTCTTTAGACAGTATTTTGACGTTTCAATAAGTTTTGAGGAACTTTAGATGTTTTTAAGTCGGTTGGGACAAATTTTTGTCATTTTCGACAAGATTTTGTTATTTTAACTTCATTTGGAGTAGATTTCTTGTCTCGTTCTTCTTGTTTTGTGTCTGTTTTTTGTCATTTCAGTTCTTCTATCCATCTTTGGAACCATTTAGTCTCTTTGTGGTGTTCATGTCTGGTTTTTCCATTTCATTTTAAACTAATTTTGAGTCGTTTTAGAGAATCTATTAGTCATTTAAGACATTTAAAAAAATCTTTTGACATAATTTTGATGTTTTAGGTAAGTTTTGAGTAATTTTGGACAACTTTTAAGACAGTTTAGACAAATTTTTGTCATTTTAGACAAGATTTAAGTCATTTTAGTCTCATTTCCAGTTGATTTCTGTAAATTCTGAGCTTCATCTAACCAAGTCCTACTGCCAGAAGACATCTCCATCATTCTCTCTCCTTCGTCATGATGTTCTGGTTCCTTAGAGCTGCAGGACTTTAGTGAATTCAAACGAGACAGAAGTTAAAAACTCTGAACCTGATTGGGCTAAATTCTGTGTCAGTCGTGCTGCAGAACAAACATCCCAAACTCTTTGTTTTTTTTTTTTTGTCTGCTGGGCGGCTCTTCACACCTACTTCAACATGGCCAGGAAGGACGGCGGCTCCACGTCGGGGATACGGATCTCGTCCTGGTCCTCGGCCAGTTCTCCGTAGAACATGGCGTGGAACACGGAGCTGCCGACGGCCAGAACGTACTGCAGATTTCAGGACAGAAACACTGTCAGGACTTCCACAGACATAGACGGAGGTGTAACGAGTCCAGGGTTGTGGGGTTTACCTTGTGTCCCGGGACTCGCTGCATCCCCCCAGGAGGTCCCACCACAAAGTGAACGTCTGCCATCATCTCATTGTTGAACATGACTGAGTTCCTAGAAGACACAATGTCCAACAAGTTCTCAACATCTGAACATGAGTTCAAACATGGAGATGAATTCATGATGGAGCAGCGGAAACGTTCTGAACAACAACAGCTGGAACCTTCCTGGTTATCCTTGTGTTGTGTCGTTTTACATCGTTGTGTGTCTTTATAGTTGTACGACATGTCTTTATAGTTCTTTTGCATGATTTTGTGTTGGTGTTGAATTGTTGTGTGTTTCTATTTGGTTGTTTAACGTCACTGTGTAGCTGTCTGCATGATTTTGCACCTCTTTGTCTTAGTTTTGTGTCATTTTGTGTGTATTTGTAGTTGTTTTGTGTATCTCTGTAGTTGTTTTACATTGTTTTGTGTGTCTTTGTAGTTGTTTTGTGTCATTTTGTTTGTATTTGTAGTCATTTTGAGTGTCTTTGCAGTTGTTTTGTGTCATTTTGTATTTGCAGTTGTTTTGTGTTTCTTTGTATTTGTTTTGTCACTTTGTGTGTCTTTGTAGTTGTTTTGTGTCATTTTGTGTGTATTTGTAGTTGTTTTTCATCAATTTGTGTGTCTTTGTAGTTGTTTTGTGTCATTTTGTGTGTGTAGTTTTTCATCAATTTGTGTCATTGTAGTTGTTTTGTGTCATTTTCTGTGTCTTTGTAGTCATTTTGTGTGTCTTTGCAGTTGTTTTGTGTCATTTTGTGATCTCTGTGGTCGTTTTCTGCCCTGTAGGTGCCTGTCTGTGGGTTCAGTGCGTTCCTGTCTGCAGGTTCTGTGTGTTCCTGTCTGTGGGTTCCTCTCACCTCTCCCGGATGGTCGGGTACAGGCCCTGCCAGCTGCAGCAGCTCTTCGTGTTGTTGTTGTTGAGGTTCTGCTGGAGCGCCGTGGAGCTGCTGGCTGAGGCGGAGGGAAGCAGCTTGTTGCTGTGGAACAGCTCCGCGGCCATCCTCCCACTGTCAGACCGCAGACCGGCTCATGGCAGCACCGGGTCTGGGACCGGAGCGAGCCGCGGCTCCTGGAGGTCTGCAGGGAAAACACGGGAGCTGCCGTTAGCACAGCTAGCCACACCGGAGACTTTACTAAACACGACTGAAGCACCAGAGCCGTGAAACCAAACCACCGGAACCTGAAATAGAAAGTTAGTGAGTTTCCGGTAACTTCCGGTTAGCATTTCACCGCTAACGCTAGCATGTTTATTCTAGTCGGTTAGCTTACTAACCAAGAGCTTCGCTGCTTTTTCTGACTTACTGTCGCCGGTGAGGCTCCACCGTTCGGTAAATAACGGAGGTTCCGCTCAGTGTCGCGTTAACCGGAGAATTTTATCATCACGACCGAACCGGGCGGGTCCGGCCGTTCAGCAGCTTTGTTTACGCGCAGTCCTGCCAGCCAATCAGAGAGCGGGGGGGAGACGTCAGAGGCGTCATCTCTTCTTCGTCGGCTTTAATGACGGTGGGACAAACCCGCTGAAAGGAGCACCCACCGCCGCCTGCTGACCCGGCATTGAGACCCACAGTCCACCCAGCGGCAGAACGGATTCCAGATGTTCAAAGTTTAGATTATCCATCCATCCATCCATCCATCCATCCATCCATCCATCCATTATCTATACACCGCTTAATCCTCACTGGGGTCGCGGGGAAGTTTAGATTAATTATACATTTAATTATTATTAGTGTCATTGTTGTCGTGTGGTTTTATGTCATTAAAAGAAATTATGACACTGCCGTCACTTTTTATAGTAATTTTGCATGAATTTCCATCCTTTCTTTTTTTTATTTATCCATCTCTTTTTTAAAATCATTTTGTCATTTTTCACAACTCTGTTATCACTTGGTGACAATTTTTCTTCATTTTGTGTCACGTCTGGTGTCTAAAGGGGCTTTTGTATCGATTATAGTTGTTTTGCACGATTTTCAAATTGTTTAAACGTCACTTTTCATTGCGTCTCACTGCGGTCGTTTTCGTTTCTTTTCCTTTAACAGTTACTTTACAGTTTTTAATGACACTATATTCACTCTGTGGTCATTTCTAGTTGTTTCTTTGCTTTGTAGCTGTTTTGTAGTTTGTTTTTATTCTTTTGTTGGTGTTTTTGAAATCAATTATGCACTTTTAATGACACTGTTGTTGCTGTTTTCAGTCTGAGCCAATTTTTTTTTTCTTTTTTTGGTCTTTTCTTTTTCATAACTGCAGTTTAAAAACCTCGACAGTGCCAGGAGTAAAATCCTGTAGGAGAAACACTGAAGAATTAAATGAAAAATAAAGAAACACTGTACGCTAAAGACTCAGCGTTGGGTTTCAAGGAACAAAGACTAACATCGTCCATGGTCAACATGTTCTTTATTGTTACTAAATCTGCCACCAAACCATCCTGAAGGAAACAAGAAAACATCACATCTATGTACAGCAGCTTCTCTACTCAGGAAGTCATCTACACACCTGAAGCTTCTCATTAACAGGAGATTTAACTCCTGCTACTGGGAGGAAAACTCCTTTGTCATTAGACTGTAGAACTCCTGTTTGTGGATTCTGGTTCTTCAGTTTTTATTGGAACATTGAAGAACCAACAACAGTTCTGAGATCCTGGACGTTCTGCTCTTCAGAACCAAGCAGCAGAGATTAGATTCCATTTCTGAACACAGAAGAGAATTTTAAAAGTTGTTTTTTAGGAAACGGCTGCAGCTAAATCTGTCCGAGGTTCAGATCAAAAGGTTCAGAGACTGAAGAAGACAGAAAACAGACGTCCTGATCCTCATTTAAACCGATCTGGAGGAGAACGCTTCATTTTGTGTCTTTATTTTAGCTCCCTTTACATCAGTTTATCATTTTCATCATTTTGGCTTCATGCTGTTGGTTTCTGGATCATTTTTAGATCATTTTGTTCTCATCTGGAGCTGTTTTCAGTCACTTCCTCTTCATCATCTGCTTAGACTGAGAAATGCCCTCTGATGTTGTGAACGTAAAGCGTCGTCAAAGTAGAAGAACCCCGAAGAAGTCCTCCCAGAACTTCCATTTGCAGACGACACTGCCCTATTGGAGAACACTCTGAGTGAAGCAGAAGACCTTCTGCATCGGGTAGAAACTCTTCCTGAATGCCGGAAAGACGAAGTTCATGCACCTCAACCCAACAACTGAGGACACATTCAGCACTAAACAGGTCAGAAATGGAAAAAGTCGATGGTTTCCTAGATCTTAGAGGCGACATCAACACATGATATAGAAACAAAAACTGGTAAAGCCTGGGAAGCAATAAACTGTCAAAAATCTGAATTATTTCAATTAAATTTACAAAATCTTGGGTCATTGTGGACAAATTTAGGATTATTTTTGGGCAATTTTTAGTCATTTCTTGCATATTTTGGGTCATTTTAAACAACAGTTCATTGTTTTTTACCAGGATTAGAAATTTAATTGAGTATTTTGGACACATTTCTGTCATTTTTGACATTATTTGGTTGACTTTAAACAATGTTTTATTATTCAGAACAAACATACGGCCATTTCAGACAGACTCATTTCCAACAGTGTTTTTATAATTTTAGATTTAAATCTGGTGTCCTTACGGTCACATTTCAAACTCATTTAGAGTCATTAGGGACAATTTCCTGCTAATTTGGACAAACCTTGAGTCATAGTCTTGGTTACTGTACACATTGTTTGGTCACTTTGAACAAATTTAAAGTGAGGCTGGACAAGGTTTTGACAAATTCTTAGTATGGAGAAGTTTTTCCCATTTTGGACATATTCAAGTAATTTCAGACAAATCTGGGACAAATTCTTGTTATTTACAACAAATTGAGAGTAATTTTGGACAATTTTCTATCAGTTTTGTCACAAAGTTATTTTGTACGTATTTTGGATTCTTCTAAACAATTTTTTATTATTTTCGACAATGTATTTGTTAATTTGGATAAATTTATTGTCATTATGGACAAATTTTGGTTTAATTTCTGTCATTTTGGACCAATTTTGGTTCATTTCTGAGCCAACACAGCCATCTGTCAGCATATTCAGGAAACAAACGCTGCAGATCTCTGGATTCATTTCTGTGTAAAACATCATCGACTGTCCAGGTTCTTCTTCTTCCACTAAATTAAACTCCAGCTGAAAAGTCTCTGTTTGGTTGCGTTGCTGCAGGAGCTCTGGAAGCAGAGCAGAGCTGCACTGGAACCAGTTCAGGATGGTTTCTGGTCCTAGTCTCTGAACTTTCTGATCCTTCTTCACAGATCTGTCCTCAGATGGCGTTCTGGTTCCTTAAACATTTAAATAAATAAAAGCTGCTTCAGTGTGAACAGCTGACAGGTTTAAAACTTTAGACATTTATAAAGACCATCATAATAAAACCTCTAAAGGAACAGTTGACTGCATTGGACCATATTTCTGTATGATTAGCTGCTAGCTAGCTGCTAACCATGAATGATCCGTCCCTCGGTTCTCCTTTACATTAATAAATAGATATGCTTTAATACTTACAAACTGTACATGCCTCTGTTCCCCTTTTTGGATTTAAAACTTGACGGCTGCATGTCTGAGAATAGTTTGGTAAAAAGCAGAAAGAAGAGCTGAAGTCTAAAACACCAGCAGAAAAGCCCACGAAGGACCAGACTTCAAGTAGAACGGAGAATAAAAAAAAATATCCGTTGTCTGTCACCAAACACGTTTAAATTAATTTAAATAATAATAATTGTTGGTGCCCCTCGGTTAATGAAAGAAAAACCCACAATGGTCACAGAAATAATTTGAATCTGACAAAAGTAATAATAAATAAAAATTCTATGAAAATTAACCAATGAAAATCAGACATTGCTTTTGAACCGTGGTTCAACAGAATTACTTTAAAAAATAAACTCATGAAACAGGCCTGGACAAAAATGATGGTACCCCTAGAAAATACTGAAAATAATGTGACCATAGGGACATGTTCAATCAAGGTGTGTCCTCTAATTAGCATCACAGGTGTCTGCAAACTTGTAATTAGTCAGTCGGCCTATTTATAGGGTTACAAGTAGTCACTGTGCTGTTTGGTGACATGGCGTGTACCACACTAAACATGGACCAGAGGAAGCGAAGGAGACAGTTGTCTCAGGAGATTAGAAAGAAAATTATAGACAAGCATGTTAAAGGTGAAGGCTACAAGACCATCTCCAAGCAGCTTGATGTTCCTGTGACTACAGTTGCACATATTAATCAGAAATTTAAGATATATGGGACTGTAGCCAACCTCCCTGGACGTGGCCGCAGGAGGAAAATTGATGACAAATGGAAGAGATGGATAATAGGAATGGAAACAAAAGAGCCCAGAACAACCTCTAAAGACATTAAAGGTGAACTCCAAGGTCAAGGTACATCAGTGTCAGATCCCACCATCCGTCGTCGTTAGAGCCAAAGTGGACTTGATGGGAGACGACCAAGGAGGACACCATTGTTGAAAACAAATCATGAAAAAGCCAGACTGGAATTTGCCAAACTGCATGTTGACAAGCCACAAAGCTTCTGGGACCAAAGCCTATGGACAGACGAGGCAAAACGGGAACTTTTTGGCAAGGCACATCAGCTCTATGTTCACAGATGCAAAAATGAAGCAAATCAAGAAAAGAACACTGTCCCTACTGTGAAACATGAAGGAGGCTCTGTTATGTTCTGGGGCTGCTTTGCTGCATCTGACACAGGGTGTCTGGAATCTGTGCAGGGTACAATGAAATCTCATGACTATCAAAGTATTCTAGAGAGAAATGTGCAGCCCAGTGTCAGAAAGCTTGGTCTCAGTCGCAGGTCATGGGTCTTGCAACAGGATAATGAGCCAAAACACACAGCTAACAACAGCCAAGAATGGTTAAGAGGAAAACATTGGACTATTCTGAAGTGGCCTTCTATGAGCCCTGATCTGAATCCTATTGAACATCTGTGGAAGGAGCTGAAACATGCCACCTGGAGACAGCACCCTTCAAACCTGAGACAACTGGAGCAGTCTGCTCATGAGGAGTGGGCCAAAATACCTGCTGAGAGGTGCAGAAGTCTCACTGACAGTTACAGAAATGGTTTGATTGCAGTGATTGCCTCAAAAGGTTGTGCAACAAAATATTAAGTTAAGGGTACCATGTCCAGGCCTGTTTCATGAGTTTATTTTTTAAAATAAATCTGTTAAACCATGGTTCGAAAGTAATGTCTGATTTTCATCGAATTTTTTATTTATTATTACTTTTGTCAGATTCAAATTATTTCTGTGACCATTATGAGTTTTTCTTTCATTAACTGAGGGGTACCAACAATTTTGTCCAAGTGTGTAAATACGGCAGCAGAGTTGAGCCAAAACTGTTTAAGGAGAAGAAACACCTGGAGTCAGGTTCATGTGAGATTCAGCTTCAGAGTCTCTAGACGTCACAGAAAATGCCTCCGATGTGGAGATTCAAAGAAACCAAAAGAAAAACGTTCCTCAGCCTCCCAAACCGATGGCTTGTTTTCGTCTTTCTGAAGTAAAAAGGCACGTTTTCATGTTTCCGCTGAGGAGACCGACAGGTTCAATTACAGTACCGAGCTTTGTTAGGAGGACCGGGCCAGCCCGAGTCCAGGAGGCCAGGAGTCCAAGAGGCCCAGTCCGAGTCCAGGAGGCCTGGCCGGTCCGTCATACGAAGACTTTGGCGAGGGCGTCGGCGCCGGCGCTGCCGATGTAGCACTTGGTGGGGTGGAACGCCACGTCGTGGATGGACTCGTCGAACTTCTTGCGGTGGGCGGTGAACTCCTGGATGCAGGTTTTGGTCTCCATGTTCCAGAGCCGGATGGAGCAGTCGTGACCTGAGGGGATGACAGAGACGACGTTTAACAACCAGCAGGACCTTTAAGGTTGTAACGGAGTACGAACAGCAGCAGATAAAGCTTCAATTTAACCAGAAAACAGAATGTAGAGCAGGAGTGTCAAACTCATTTTAGTTCAGGTTCGACATTCAGCCCAATTTGATCTCCGGTAGACTGGACCAGTTTTGACTATATGATCAAAACGACAAAAGTCAGATAAAAAAAGAAAAAAAACCCAAAACAAGACAAAATATTGCAAAAATGAGACACAAAATGTAAAAAACATGAGACAAACGACACGAAATGAAACCAAAAAAGAGACAAAAAAAATTAGACAAGTTACAAAGCGACCAAAGAATGGATAAACGACAAAAAAACACAAAATGGCACACAAAACAACGAACAAAGCAAAACACAAAATGACAAAAATAACACAAAAAACACAATTGAGACAAAAAGGGAACACAAAATGACAAAAACATGAGATGAAAGTCTGACAAAAAACAACAAAAACAAGACAAAATATTACAAAAAAAATTAGACACAAAGCGACAAAAGAACAGTGAACAATCTAGTATTTTACTTTATGATCAAAACAACTTGTCATGGTCTAGAAGTGATTTTTAATTTATAGTTTTACTAATTTACAATCTGCAGTTAATGTCTTCTCTGGAATTTTTACACTTTGAGGGCTGGATTGGACCCTCTGGAGGGCTGCTTTTGGCCCGCGGGCTGCATTTTGGACACCCCTCTGCTGTAGAGGATTCATGAAAGGAAAATATTTAAAGATCATCTTTTTATTCCCATATCATGTCGACTCCTGATTCCTTCACATGGTTCCAGATGTTTGACATTTTGAAAAGCTAATCAAAGACATCGGTTTTCTTTCTCCTGACGTTTCTGTCTGGTTCCTCACTGAGCTGCAGAGGAAATCCTGAGGAGAACCGAGAAACTTACTTCCTGACATGAGGTACAGTCCGTTTGGATCCACAGCGAGACTCGTGACTGAGTCCAGGTGGGCGACCATCGAGTGGACGAGTTTACCTGAAACAGGAAACAGACCGTGAGCTGGTTTCTCTCTGAGAGCGGTCGAGGCGACGCTTGGTTCTTACCTGTGTTGTTGTCGAAGAACCGGATATGTCGATCCTCCTGGGCGGTGATGGTGATGGGCAGCGTGGGGTGACTCAGCACTTTGTTGATCCTGCAGGGAGCATCTGTGGGACCACAAATCAGATTCATCCGCTGCTGAAAATAGTCCCTTTGGCTCTTTACAAAGAGACAATATGGAACAGCTACGTAAGAAACCTTCAAGGTTCCGCAAATTTTAAATTCACCAGTCGGGTCTTTGCCAAATCAGGTTTTATCTTGGACAAATCTGGAGACATTTTCATCAATTCAGAAAAAATTAACTTCAGTTCGGACATTGTTGTTTTGGACAAACTGTGACACTATCTGGTCTAGTTTTGTTGTTTTGGACAATTTCTGATTCATTTTAGACAAATTTTGCATGAATTTTGAGTAATTTGGGACAAATTGTGAGTATGTTTGGTCAAGTTTTGTCACTTTGGACATATTTTTAGATGTCCTTTAGACTTGAAACCTGTCCATGATGACTCAAAATTTGTCCAAAATGACCTGAAACGTGTCCAAAAGAGACTAAAATTTGTTCAAAATAGACTTCCTCCCGGACCACCTGCCATGACGGTCACACAGTAGAAGGCTCCCGACAGAACCCGTGAAATATTGCCAAAAGCCCCACTTTTAAGTGAGGATACAGCATAAAAGGAATCGTAAAGACGGGGCAAGACACCACCGCTAACATCTTTGTTTTGGAGACTTACTGAAACATAGTTTTATCCTCGATGATTAAGGTTTGCCGGCATCTACTAGCATACTAGCTTAGCTAAAATGGCGGACGTTGAAATTTTGCAAGAATTAAGGCAATTTCGCCAGGAAAACAGACAGCAATTTGAAGAGTTGAGAAGTGACTTATCAGGTATCTCTAAAAGACTAGACGAGGCCGAAAGTCGGATTGAAAATGTTGAAGACTGGATGCAAGCCTCGGAGGAAGCAGCCTCGGAGATGCTAAAGCTATATGTGAGGCTAGATGCTAAACTAACGGAAACGGAGAGCCATAATAGACGTGAAAATCTGAGGATTTACGGAGTGCCCGAAGAGGCCAAAAAAGGCTCTGCTAATATGTTGTCTTTTGTCGACAAACTTCTTCGTGAGGGTCTCCAACTACCGGAGGACGTGGATGATCTGCAAATACAAAGGGCGCATCACTCACTAGGTCCTAAACCATCAGCTGGCGCACCGCCTCGCTCCATCGTGGTCAAGTTTTTGAGCTTTAGAATAAAAGAGATGCTACTACGCAAAGCTTGGGAATCAAAAGGATTCGAGTGGAAAGACAACCACGTTAATCTTGACCATGACTATCCGCCATCCATCACTGCCAAACGAAAGGAATATTCTGAGATTCGGAAGATTCTGAAAGAAAACCAAGTAAAGTTCCAAACGTTATTCCCTGCCAGGCTACGTGTGATGCACGATGATGGCACTAAAATATACAAATCAGCAGCAGAGGCAACTGATGACCTTGTGAAAAAAGGCTACGTGATTACAACAAAGCCAGCACCGGCACACACATCATTAATGGAACGGATAAAACAACTGTCATGGACTCGAGTGAATCGGCGCGGGACGAGAGCAACACCACGCGACTCCGCACGGGACACCAGCTACAAGGATAAGCTTCGTACATTCCGGAGGACCACTCCAGGTGCAACAGCAGACTAAACTGGATTGAGGCACTAAATAGGAATCCTCCAAAAAATGCGTGGTTTCATTGACAGTGGGACAGTGGGGTGAGTAGATTGACTTGATAATAAATGGGTTCAGTTGATAGAACTTTCAGGACACTGTGGACCAGCAAGGACCCCCCTTCTCTGAGCCAATTTGAAGGGGCTTTGCCTTAGAGCGCCCTCTTGGGCTTGTCAGGGTCGAATGCCTAGACCCCTATGTAGGAAGTCACATTTAGTTATTTTAGACTATTTGATTTTGTTCTGTATGTGCGTTTTTGTTCTTGTCTGTTCTTACACTGTGCTGGTCTGCGCAGAAAAGGGAGGATTACCAGTATTATTGTTTGTGTTCTTTACCAGTATTACATTTACATGTCTAATAGACCTTTAAAGTTTATGTCACTTAACATAAATGGCATAAGCAATCCAATTAAGAGGTCAAAAATGTTCACACAACTGAAAAGGGACAAAGTCCAGATAGCTTTCATACAAGAATCCCACCTAAGTGACACTGAGCACACTAAATTGAACAGAATAGGGTACACAAAAGTATATTTCTCCTCACATAACACTGGAAAACGTAGAGGAGTGGCGATTATGCTGTGCAGTGTGGTAAATTTTGAATTTATATCTGAACTCAAAGATAAAGAAGGAAGGTACATTATGATAATAGGTAAAATTGATGGAACTTTAGTGAGCTTGTTCAATGTTAACATTCCACCAGGTAGCGACTGGTCCTTCTACAAACAGGTATTTGAAACCATGACAACAAAAAGCCAGGGCATTTTGATATGTGGGGGGGATTTTAACATTCGATTAAACCCAAAAGTTGACAGTTCAAATGGTAAACCTGATAACAAAAAGATTTATAAAAAAATTAACAATTTTATGAAAGACGTAGGAATTGTAGACATATGGAGGGAAAAGAATCAGACAAGTCGTGACTACACTCATTACTCTGGGGCACACAATGTTTACTCCAGAATAGACTTGTTCTTGATGTTTAAAAATGATGCGCTTTGTCTAGTAAATTGTCACATTGGTACATGTACTCTCTCAGACCATAGTCCTGTATATCTGTCCCTTGATCTTAATGGTAAAGTCAAATCTACTCTTTGGAAATTAAATGCTATTATTGTGAATGATGAGGAAATCAAGAACAAATTAAAATTGGAAATTGAATCCTATCTAGAATACAATGATAACCATGAGGTTTCTCCAGTTATATTATGGGATGCTCTAAAGGCAGTGCTCTGGGGGAAAATTATTGCAATTTCCTCTACGATAAAGAAGCGCAGAAGACAAAAATTATTAGATCTCGAGAATAAACTTAAAAACTGACAGAAAGAGCATTCCTTTTCTCTACAAGAGTCAGTAAAATTAGAAATGCTTGCAGTAAAGAAAGCGATAGATGAATTAAACACACAGGATATTCAAAAAAAGCTAATTTTCACCAAACAACAATATTACGATACTGGGGGGAAAGCATTAAAACTTTTGTCATACAGATTAAGGAAACAGCAAGCAGAGAGAACAATTTTGAAAATTAAACATCCCGAAACAAACCAAATTGAAACTAATCTAGAAAAAATACAAGTGTTTTGAAGAATACTACCAAAAACTATACTCTCAACCACAATTAAGAAGTACAAATGAAACTGATACCTTCTTATCTTAATTAAATTTACCTAAAGTCTCAAATGATCAGAACAAGAAATTAACATCCAATATAACTAAGGAAGAAATTGTATCAGCAATTAAGAGATTAAAAAATGGAAAGGCCCCAGGGGCAGATGGATTTAATTCTGAATGGTACAAGATTATGCAAGTTCAGTTGGTACCAACGTTAGTGAAAACTTTTAACTGCGTACTTGAAACTAAAACTATTCCTTCCTCCTGGAAAGAGGCTATCATTTCTATAATTCCCAAAGAGCACAAGGATAAACTTGACTGTGGAAACTATCAACGGGTGAGTGTACTAAATATCGACTACAAATTATTTACTTCCTTAATATGTAAACGTTTAGAAGTCATTTTACCTGAACTTATTAATAAAGACCAGACAGGTTTTATTAGACAAAGACAGACGCAAGACAATACTAGAAAGGCGCTCTTGATCATGAAACATGTCAGGCAACATAATTTGAAGACTCTTATAGTAGGTTTAGACGCAGAAAAAGCATTCGATTCAGTATGATGGGAATTTTTATATAAAGTATTGGCCGCATTTAGCTTTCACTCAGACATAATACACATATTTTCCGCACTGTACAATAAACCTACTGCGAGGATTAAAATAAACGGGGATTTATCCAAATCAATTTCTTTAGAAAGAGGAACCCGCCAAGGCTGTGGAGCATCAGCTTTACTTTTTTGTTTATTTATTGAGCCCTTAGCTCAATGGATGAGGCAGAGTACAGAAATTAAAGGTGTTACTTTAAAATCAGGGGAGCAAAGATTAGCTCTATTTGCTGATGACATATTAATATTTCTGACGGACCCCACTCAGTCGCTTCCCAAATTAACGAAAGTGTTGGATGAATACGGCTCTTTTTCAGGCTATAAGATCAATATTTCCAAATCTCAGGTATTAAAGTTTAATTACAATCCACCTACAAAAATTAAAAGTGCATACAAATGGAAATGGGATGCCAATAGCATTAAATATTTAGCAACTGTACTGACAAAGGATCCATCTGAAATGCTTCAGGCCAATTATGGGCCTCTACTTTCAAAAATAAGATCAGATTTACAAAGATGGAATAATGTCCCTTTTTTGGGTCTACATTCTCGAGTGGATTCAATTAGAATGACTATCCTCCCTCGTTTCCTTCACCTCTTTCATCCATCCATCCATTATCTATACACCGCTTAATCCTCACTAGGGTCACGGGGGGGGCTGGAGCCTATCACAGCTGACTCGGGCGAAGGCAGGGGACACCCTAGACAGGTCGCCAGTCTGTCGCGGGGCTACATACAGAGACAAACAATCACTCACACATTCACACCTACGGGCAATTTAGAATGACCAATTAACCTCAGCATATTTTTGGACTGTGGGAGGAAGCCGGAGTACCCGGAGAAAACCCACGCATGCACAGGGAGAACATGCAAACTCCATGCAGAAAGATCCCGGGAAAGCCGGGACGCGAACCAGGGATCTTCTCGCTGCAAGGCGAAAGTGCTAACCACTATGCCACTGTGCAGCCCTCACCTCTTTCAATGCCTTCCAATTCAGATAGTTCAAAAACATTTTCATGAATGGGACAGACTACTGGCAAAATATATTTGGCAAAATAAAAGAGCAAGGATAAAATATCAGACAATGCAATTAATAAAAGAGAAAGGGGGATAGGCCTTCCCTGCCTTTAGGAATATTACTATGCTGCACAAATTAGACCCGTAATCTGTTTGTGTTCGCCCACCTATTCGGCAGGATGGAATGATGTTGAAGGGACTGTTACAAAGGACATACCAATTATGGCATTATTAGTTGACAAAAAACTGCAAACTAATACCAACTTTACCAATGACCCTATGTATGAATCTCTCTTAAATTCGTGGAATAGAGTTATGCAAATTTGTAGCTTGGAAAATCTGTCTCGAATCCTCAGGTGGTGTGCGTACGACTCTGACTTCAAGCCAAATGCCCTTGACAAAAGATTTAAAAGTTGGGTCTCAAAGGGACTCACTAGCTATTACTCTTTTGTCCACAAGGGGGCGTTTATGAGTTTTGAATTTCTACAAAACAAATATGGATTAGGCCAAGGTGATTTCTATAGATACTTACAGGTTAGACATTACTTTGATCAGAATATAAAAACATCATGGGATGAAAGTAACTTGGGGTTCTTACAGACTTTTCTAACATTAATTAAAACATTTCCTCAAAAGAAAATAATATCTAAAGTATATAAAGCCATTCAGCAAGGTAAACAGGCCAATACGGACTACATTAAGAAAAGATGGGAAATAGAAGGGAATATGGAAATTTCAAATGAAAGTTGGGCGAACTTATGCAGACTGCAATGGGCCACTACGGGTTCTAACACTTGGCGAGAGTTTTGTTGGAAGAATCTAACCAGGTTTTTTACAACACCTATTCAAAAGAGACATCAGGGTTGTGGTGATCTCTGCTGGAGATCCTGTGGATCCTCAGGGGCTAACCACTTCCACATTTTTTGGGATTGTTCAGTGATAACACTTTATTGGACACAGGTATCTGAGCATATTAATTACGTATTTGGCAGTAAAATACCCTGTAACTTTGAAAATGTGTATTTGGGTAATGTGAACATAATAGATTGGAGAAAGAAGGATCAAAGGTTGCTCTGGATATTATTGGCAGCAAGTAAGAAAGCTGTAACAAGGAAATGGTTAAAACCGGACCCACCGACAATTGAAGACTGGATTAGCATAATTCAAGAAATCTATACCATGGAAAAGCTTTCTTTTACCCTCAGGACTCAAAGGGACAAGTTTTACACTATCTGGACAAATTGGACCGAGTATGTAAAGCCCATAAGGTCGGACTTTCAGTAAAGAAACAATATGTAAATGTGTGGAAATAATATGCAAGTGTGTGGAAACCATATTTTTGTAAAGGTAATCCTCCCATATATGTTCAACTCAAAACTGTTAAAAATAAAAATTATAAAAAAAAATAAAAATAATTGTTCAAAATAACATAACAATGGTTTAAAATGACTCAAAATTATCCAAAATCACAATAATGAATCATTAATGGACCTTTAAAATGGAAAAAAATGCAGTTTTCAATCCAGGCTGGTCTGGTGTCTCCATAAAGTTCCTGTAAGTGTTTATCTATGGATGGATCCATATTTTTACTAAATTGCAGTCTTTGGTCAGCATTTCACCAACTGCTGAGGCTCTAACATCAGTAGAATCTGATGTGTTAAAGTTTTACCAGACAAGGTTCCAGTTTTTAGATGGTTAGACTAAATATTGATGTGGACTCATTGGTAGGAACCAGAACCTGGTATTCATAGAGGTCTAGATGTTGGTGTTCATAGATGTCTAGATGTTCATAGAGGTCTAGATGTGTTCATAGAGGTCTAGATGTTGGTGTTCATAGAGGTCTAGATGTTCATAGAGGTCTAGATGTTGGTGTTCATAGAGGTCTAGATGTTCATAGGGGTCTAGATGTTGGTAGGAACCAGAACCTAGCGTGTCCAGCCTCACATGGACCTCCAGTAATCAGTAATCTGAGGTCGTACCTGGTGGTCCGGCCGACTCCAGCTTCAGGACAAGCTGCTGCGTCTCCATGTTGAAGAGTCCGATGTGTCCGGTGCTGAATGACGCCACCATGTGGGCCGGCTCACTGCTCACCAGGTCCACTGAGGTTGGCACTCCCAGCTCTGAGGCAGAACACAGCAGAAACATCACATCCAGACATGACCCATGAAGCAACACCTAGAGGTCTTCTACTGCAGGAACAACTCGGTCTGACTGGTTGCAAACATTGTTTTGGACTGGTTTAGAGTTGATTTTGGTCCTGGTTTTAGACCGTTTTAGGGCTGGTTTAGGACAGGTTTCAGATTATCTTGGTCTTTTTTTAACCCCAAGAACACCAAACCTACCATCAAGCATGGAGGTGGCAGTATCATGCTCTGGGGGCTTTCTGGAAGAGCTTCTGGACTTGTTTCAGAATGGATGTTGGACTGGTTCTGGACTTTCTTGGGAGTGGTTTATGTTTGGTTCCAGTCTTGGTTCTCCTGGTTTTGGATGTGATTTAAAGTTGGTTTAGGATTTATTTGACTCTGGATCTGGTCCTGGATGAGGACTGGGTTCAGACGGACTTGGAGGGACATCTGGAGTAGTTTAGGTTTGGTCCTCATTTTGTGCTGGTTTTTGACTTTTTTAGGACTGGTTTCAGACTGTCTCAGGCAGGCCTTAGATTTTTTTTCAGCCCCAAGAACACTAAACCTACCATCAAGCATGGTGGTGGCAGTATCATGCTCTGTGGAAGTGGAGCTTTCCACAAAGTAAATGGAATAATGAAGAAGGAGGATTAAAACCTAAAACCATCAGCAGAAGGTTGATCTTGGACACAGTTGGATGTTTCAACAAGACAATGAGCCTGAACACACATCAGACGTGGTAAAGAAATGGTTCCATCAGGCTGGAATGAAGGTTCTAGACTGGTCTCCCCAAAGTCCTGACTTAGACCCATCAAGAACCTGAAGAACCAAGTCAGAAAGACAACAAATGTAGTTGTAGAATTGGTGCCGTTTAACTACATTTGTTGTCTTTCTGTCTCAGATTTGAGTCAGTTAAATTGATAGTGTAATGATACTGCCACCTCCGTGCTTGATGGTAGGTATAGAGTCCAGAGGAGTCAAAGATAAACTAGAAGATTGAAACCAGAAGAACCGAACTGAGGTGAAAATGGACAAATTTGACCAAATATTAACATTTCTGATACAGTAGATTCTGTCATATTTGCAGAAGATCTTTAATAAATCTATGAAAGAACCAAAATACAGGATTGTTTTTAGTGACAAAGATTCATGTTTCAAAGGTTCCATCATAAATCCAGAGTTCTAGGAGTCATTGGAGAGTCCGACTGATGATAAACATGGACTTTATAGATGGAACCTTTAGTCCAGGACTGCAGATGATCTAAAATTCATCATCTAACAGGTGAAACGTCTCTGAGAAATAAAACCAGTCGGTTCTACTGATGGTTCCCTCCATCTTACCTCCTCCATTGTTGAACACGGCCAGAGATGGCGAGGCGTCGGCGGCATTCCACAGCCGGACCGTCCCATCGGCCGAGCAGGAGAGGAGGTGGTGGTGAGCCGAGCTGTAGACCAGACCCCACACCGAGTCGGTGTGACCGCACAGCGCCCCCCTCAGGACGGAGGGTTCTATAGTAACAAGGTAAAACACCACAGTACATCTGATGGACCTGACAGAAGAGTCGCTCTGGACAAACTGTTTGGTCAACAGATTTTTAGTCCTTTTTGACAAAATTTGCATGAATTTGGACAAATTGCGAGACTACCTGGTCTAGTTTTGCCATTTTGGAAAAACAAAATTGAGTCTTTTTGGACACATTTTGAGTAATTTTTGACAAAACTGGCATAAAATTTTACACATTTTGGGACAATTGTGAGACTATCTGGTCAAGTTTTGTCATTTTGCACAAATTTTGCACAAATTTTCAGACATTTGCTGAGTCATTTTGGACAGAATTTGTATGAATCTGGACACATTTTGAGTCATTTTGTACAAATTATGAGACCAACTGGTCAGGTTTTCTCGTTTTGGACAAATTTAGACAATTTCTGAATAATTCTGGACAAAATTTGCATGAATTTGGACAATTTTGTGAGTCATTTTGGACAAACTTTGAGTCTATTTGATCTAACTGTCATTTTGGACACATTTTGGACAAAATCAGCATCTATTCAAACATTTGCTGGGTCATTTTGATGAAAAATTTGCACAAATTTAGTCAAATTTAGTCATTTTGGACAAACTTAGAGGTCATTTGGTTGACTTTTGTCATTTTTATTTACAAAATTGGTATGAGTTTTGAAAAAATCTAATCAAGTGTTGCCATTTTGGATGCAATTTTAGTCATTTTGGACCAAAAAAAGTCTATTTGATCTAGTTTTGTCATTCTGAACACATTTTGAAGGAATTTTGGACAAAATTTTCATCTATTCAAACATTTGCTGAGTCATTTTGGACAAAGTTTGCATGAATTTAGTCAAATGTAGTCATTTTGAACAAATTAGGAGTCTATTTGGTCGACTTTTGTCATTTTTCCTGACAAAATTGGCATGAATTTTGAAAAAATCAAGTCAAGTTTTGTCATTTGGACAAATTTTGTACAGTTTCTTCATCTATTCAGACATTTGCGGAGTCATTTTGGACAAATTTTTGGTCATGAATTTTGACACATTTTGAGCAATTTTGGACAATTTATGAGACTACCAGGTCAAATTTTGTCAATATGGACACATTTTGAGTCAGTTTGGACGAAATGTGTGTGATTTTGGACAAATCGTTTACATAATTCAGCCAATTTCATTTTAGAGTCATTTTAGACAATATTTGCATGAATTTGGATACATTTTGGACACTTTTTTTCATCTTTTCAGACAGAAGATTCTTAAATTGATGACCCATAAAAGAACTTGAGAGATTGGTCACGTGTCTAAAAGCTCCGTCTGTGTTGGTGTTCAGAAGCCAACAGGTGAACTGGGACGTACCATACGAGTCGTAGGGGTCGATGTTGGGGTTGGGGGTGTTCCAGCTCTGAATGGTTCCATCCATCCCTCCGCTGAAGCACTGCTCACCGCTGGAGCTCATGGTGACGCTTAGGACAGCGCCGCTGCAGGGACATTTCAGTTTCATTAAAACCCAAACACTTCAATTTGATGTCTCTGAGAATTAAATCTTCAGCTGGAGCTATGAGACGGACGAGGAAGTCAGAAATCTTTACACTGTTTACTCATCATGCACTCACAACGTGGACCGGATTAACGAACGTCAGATTAGCTTCCGTCCCGAGCTGAAAAACATTCCTCAGGTGAACTCACCTGTGAGCTCTGAATGTGTAGATGGGCTCCACGTCTAAAGCAGCAGACCTGGACAAAGGTGAGAGCAGAGAGCAAACACAGCATCAGACTGCAGCTGGAAGACGAAAATACTGCAGCAGAACCATTAAAGACTTTCAGCAGGACCATTAAAGACTCACTCTGGAGGGTTTCTGTTATTGTGGACTAATCTGGAATCTTTCTGGACTAATCTACAATCATTCTGGACTAATTTAGAGTAATTCTGGGTTAATTAAAATCATTCTAGACTAATCTAGAATCACTCTGGACTAATTTGGAATAATTCTGGACTAATCTAGAATCATTCGGGACTAATCTAGAATCATTCTGGACAAACCTAGAATCATTCTGGACTAATCTAGAATCATTTTGGACTAATCTAAAATATTTCTGGACTAATCTAGAATCTTTCTGGACTAATTTGGAGTAATTCTGGACGAATTTAGAATCCTTCTGGACTAATCTAGAATCATTCTGGACTAATTTAGAGTAATTCTGGACTAATCTAGAATCATTCTAGGCTAATTTAGAATCATTCGGGACTAATTCAGAATCATTCTGGACTAATCTAGAATCATTCTGGGCTAATTTAGAATCATTCTGGACTAATCTAGAATCACTGGACTAATTTAGAATAATTCTGGACTAATCGAGAATTATTCGGGACTAATCTAGAATCATTCTGGACAAACCTAGAATCATTCTGGACAAACCTAGAATCATTCTGGACTAATCTAAAATCATTCTGGACTAATCTAAAATCATTCTGGACTAATCTAGAATCATTTTGGACTAATCTAGAATATTTCTGGACTAATCTAGAATATTTCTGGACTAATCTAGAATCTTTCTGGACTAATTTAGAGTAATTCTGGACAACTTTCCGTGATTTCTGTTATTTATTTGGACAAATTTTGTGTCCTTAGGATAAATTTAGAGTCATTCTGGACAAATTTTACATCTTTTTGGACAAGTTTTTAATCATTAAATATGAATTTGGAGTCACTAGTGAAATTTTGAGAAATTCTGGACAAACTTTGAATAATTTCAGACAAATTTTGAGTCCTTGCAGATACATTCAGAGTCATTCTAGAGAAATTTTAAATAATTATGTACAAATTTAGAGTCATTCTGGACAAATTTTGAGCAATTTTGCCAAGTTTTTGTTATTCTAGACAAGTTTTGAATAATTCTAGACAATTTTTAAATAATTTTGGACAGATTTTAAGTCATTAAGTATGAATTTGGAGTCATTTTGGACAAGTTGTTAATTTTGGACTATTTTTGAATAATTCTGGATAAATCTAAAGCAATTTTGGAGATGTTCTGAGTGATTCTGGACAACTTTCAAATCATTTTAGAATATTTTTGGTTATTTTGCCCAAAGTTTAAGTAATTTAGGATCCATTTAGAGTCATTCTGGGCAGGTTCCGGACAGGTTCTGAGTCATTAGGAGTAATGTAGTGCAACTCTTTACAAATGTTGAATCATTTCTGGTAAATTTTGGACAAACATTGGTCCAGAACTGATGAATCTGCAGAACCCTGAACCTGCCACCAGGAGCTCCATCATGTTAGCGACTAAAGCGACCGGTCTGGGTTTACCCATTAGAAGAGAGACAACACTGCCACCATCAGGTCACACTGGAAACGACACCACTGATCCCTACAATCATCATCAAGCAGACTGTACAATATTCATGAAAGTTATTACACACTGCATTACATTTTATTTAAAATTAAAGTAGTATAAAAACAATATTTTCTATCATCTGGACATAAAATATTTCATGTTTTAAACCTAATTAATCACAGGGTGAGTCTGGAACCAGCTGAGGGTAAAGAACCAACAAAACACTGAAATAATGACCCAACACTTCTTCAGAATATATCAAACAGTAAAGTCTCACTTTTTGGCTGGCGCCGTCTTCTGCAGGTTCCACAGTTTGAGGGTTTGATCCTCGGAGGCTGTGACCAGAACCGGCTCCACCGGGTGGAACGCCAAACTCCGGACCGAGTCAAAGTGGCTCCGCAGGGTGAACTTGGGGTTCCAGGTTTTCCTCAGAGCATCTTTGTTGTTGGTGATCTGAGGAAGGAATCGTTTAAATTCCATCAAGAGTCAACCAAATCTGGACAAAGGTTCCCCTCAGAACCTCCTCAGAACCATAAGTTTATTAATGATCAGAGTTCTAACTTCATACTGGGAATATTTCCAGAGTTCCACGTCCTTGAAATCTATAGAGGAGAACATCCCCTGTAGAAAGTTCTAGAGTACACCTACCGATAACTGGACAGTTGTCGGTAGGTCTACTCTAGAGGCCTGGACAAAAATGATGGTACCCTTAACTTAATATTTTGTTGCACAACCTTTTGAGGCAATCACTGCAATCAAACCATTTCTGTAACTGTCAGTCAGACTTCTGCACCTCTCAGCAGGTACTTTGGTCCACTGCTCATGAGCAGACTGCTCCAGTTGTCTCAGGGGTGCCGTCTCCAGACGCCATGTTTCAGCTCCTTCCACAGATGTTCAATAGGATTTAGATCAGGGCTCATAGAAGCCCACTTCAGAATAGTCCAATGTTTTCCTCTTAACCATTCTTGGCTGTTTTTAGCTGTGTGTTTTGGCTCATTATCCTGTTGCAAGACCCATGACCTGTGACTGAGACCAAGCTTTCTGACACTGGGCTGCACATTTCTCTCTAGAATACTTTGATAGTCATGAGATTTCATTGTACCCTGCACAGATTCCAGACACCCTGTGCCAGATGCAGAACATAACAGCGCCTCCTCCATGTTTTACAGTAGGGAGAGTGTTCTTTTCCTCATATGCTTCATTTTTGCGTCTGTGAACATAGAGCTGATGTGCCAAAACGTTCCAGTTTTGTCTCGTCTGTCCATTGGACATTCTCCCAGAAGCTTTGTGGCTTGTCAACATGTAGTTTGGAAAATTCCAATCTGGCTTTTTTAATGATTTGTTTTCAACAATGGTGTCCTCCTTGGTCGTCTCCCATGAAGTCCACTATGGCTCAAACAATGACGGATGGTGCGATCCGACACTGATGTACCTTGACCTTGGACTTCACCTTTAATGTCTTTAGAGGTTGTTCTGGGCTCTTTTCTTACCATTCGTAGCGTAATTTTCCTCCTGAGGTCCACGGAGGTTGGCTACAGTCCCATAGATCTTAAATTTCTGAATTATATGTGCAATTGTAGTCACAGGAACATCAAGCTGCTTGGAGATGGTCTTCTAGCCTTTACCTTTAACATGCTTGTCTATAATTTTCTTTCTAATCTCCTGAATCAACTTACTCCTTCGCTTCCTCTGGTCCATGTTTAGTGTGGTACACGCCATGTCACCAAACGGCACAGTGACTACTTGTAACCCTATAAATAGGCCGACTGACTGATTACAAGTTTGTAGACACCTGTGATGCTAATTAGAGGACACACCTTAATTGAACATGTCCCTATGGTCACATTATTTTCAGTATTTTCTAGGGGTACCATCATTTTTGTCCAGGCCTGTTTCATGAGTTTATTTCTTGAAATAATTCTGTTAAACCACGGTTCAAAAGCAATGTCTGATTTTCATTGGTTAATTTTCATAGAATTTTTATTTATTATTACTTTTGTCAGATTCAAATTATTTTTGTGACCATTGTGGGTTTTTCTTTCATTAACTGGGGGGTACCAACAATTTTGTCCACATGTGTACAGTTGTCGGTAGGTCTTCTCTAGAACTTTCGCCAGGGGACGTCCTTTCTTGTTTCCAGTCTTTAAGTTTAGTCTCACTTAGAACATTCCATTTCTGTTCATTTTCTCTAGAACCAGCTTTGATCATCAGTATTATGAGATGTATCCTACGACAACTGCAGCAGTTTTACTGTTCACTCTATGATACATCCCACAATACTGATGATCAAAGTTGATTATAAAATTAATCAGGCAATTGTTTTTTGGATAATTTTGAAAAAATTTCAAGTTATTGTGAACCCTTTGTTGTAATCGTGGTTCATCTTTGACTAGTTTAGGACAGTTCGAATCCTTCAGAACAGGTTTTTGTTATTTAAGTCAAATTATGAGTCATTTTTTACCATTTTTGAGTCATTTTGGATCATTTTTCAGTATATTTTGGATAAATCTTGGGTATTTTGACGAATTCTGTCGTCATTTGGGGAAGCTTTCAAGGCAACTTGGACACGTTGGAAGTATTCTGGTAAATTTCTGGTTCAGTTTGAACAATCTTGCAGTCACTGTGGACACTTTTTGGTAATGTTGCTTTATTTTTAACTCATTTTCGGACATGTTGAGAATATTTGTCAACAGTTTTGACGGTTTTTAGTGAATTTTCTAGTCATTTTCAACCACTTTGACATGTTTTTGTTAAATTTCAGAAAAGTTTCAGGTATTCAGGTATGGACAGTTTTACAGTCATTATGGGAAGATTTTGATAAAATCTGAATAAGTTGGAGGTATTTTGGTAATTTTTTTGGCTCATTGTGGGCAAACACAATAGAAACACATCCAGGTACCAATGATTGTTTCCAGGACTCTAAACCGTTCACACTAGGATACATCCCATAATACTGGTGATCAAGGTTGGTTATGAAATTCATTGGATTATTTTTGAGTTATTTTAGAGATTTTTAAAAAGAAATAAATAAATTTGGACAATTTTCAAGTTACTGTGAGCCCTTTTATGTCATTTTGTTTCATGTTTATCTAGTTCAGGACAGGGTTTGAACCCTTTTGATTCAAAATCTGATTGGTCCAAACGGAGCCACGATGATTCTCATTGGTCCAAAGAGAGATCAGTAACTTCCTCATTGACCACTCACGTCGTAGGCCAGGTTGTCGGCCTCGTTGGCGACGGTCAGTCCGGCCAGTTCTCCCAGTCCCAGCTCGTTGGAGACCGCCTCGTCCACTCGGCCCAGGATGAAGGACTTCCCCGCCGACGGCAGGAACGTGGCTGCCTCTGTGGAACCAAACAGAAAGCCCAACGTTTACTCAGAGCTGCTGAGGAAGGCGGACCAACGGGCCGAGAGGGCAGGCAGTTACCATCGTCGGGGCGGCCCACTTCCTGCTCGCCTAGCCGGGAAACGCTGGGCCGAGAGGGCTGAGTCACGGCCGGCGTCACGGAGGGAAGATCCTCGGCGTCGCGCAGGTTGGCCAACATGTCCTGCAGCTTGGACCGGTTCGGTCCTGGAGGACGGAGGAGACGAAGAAGTGATGAGGAAACAGGAGGATAAAAAACAGTATAGAACCAGAGGAACTATAGAACCAGAGGATCTACAATAGAACCAGAGGAACAACGATAGAACCAGAGGAACTATAGAACCAGAGGAACGATACAACCAGAGGAACTATAGAACTTGTGAAGATGTGAAGAAACGTTCTGGTGTTCAGGACAAATTCAATCATTTTAGAATGTTTTTGTGAATCTAGATCTAGACAAATTTTCCATGACTTTAAGACACATTTTAAGTCATTACGTATTAATTTAATCATTCTGGACAATTTTTGAATTTTTTTTTGATAAATTTAGAGACATTCTGGGGAAATTTTAGAACGTTTTTGTTCTGCAGAAATTGTGGGTTATTTAGGATCCATTTAGAGTCATTCTCTACAAATTCTGAGACATTTTGGACAAATTTTGACTCATTTTGGAAAGTTTTTGTGATTCTAGACCAATTTTGACTCATGTCAAGACAAATTTTTAGTCATTAAGTATTAATTTAACCAAACTTTATCATTCTGGACAATTTTTGAAGAATTTAGGATAAATTTAGAGCCATTCTGGACAAAGCCATTTCAGAATGTTTTTGTTGTTCTGGAGAAACTGACATTGACGTGTGGCATCGGCGTGTAACTTTGCCAAAACCATGTCGGACTCCGTAGTTTTCTATGGACCCCTGCCAGATCTGACCAGCGATGATATGTTTAGCCGCATGTCATTGTTCCATCGCTGGTTGTCTACGTGGTGTCCGGCAAACGACGCGGGCTTTATAGACAATTGGAGCTCTTTTTGGGGAAAACTTGGTCTGATTAGGAGAGACGGCATCCATCCCACTTTGGCTGGTGCAGCTCTCATTTCTAAGAATATGGCTGATTTTATTAGAACTCCTAAAGCATGACAACCCAGAGTTCAGACCAGGATGCAGACTTTTAGTCTTCCACACCTCTCTGCAGTTTCCTCACAGCTGGCACCCTCCAGTAATTCAGTTAGCTTTATTGAGACTGTGTCTGTCCCCCGACCACCAAAATTCAATAAATTAAACAATACAAAAATAAACAAAAGACATAGTAACCAAAAAATTCTAATAAAAATTAATACCACTACTTCAACTGAGCGAAGAAACAGGACAATTAAATGTGGTCTGTTAAATATTAGATCTCTCTCGTCTAAATCTCTGTTAGTAAATGATTTGATAACTGATCACCAGATTGATTTGTTCTGTTTGACTGAAACCTGGTTGCAGCAGGAAGAATATGTTAGTCTAAATGAATCAACTCCTCCTAGTCATACTAACTGTCATGTTCCTCGAATCACAGGCCGAGGAGGAGGAGTGGCGGCAATTTCCCTCTCTAGCTTAAAAATTAACCAGAGACCTAAACCTAGTTACAGTTCATTTGAAAATCTTATTCACAGTCTCTCTCATCCAGATTTGAAAGCTCAGAAACCAGTTTTATTTGTTGTTGTATATCGTCCTCCTGCTCCTTACTCTGAGTTTTTATCTCAATTCTCAGACTTTTTGTCTGATTTAGTGCTCAGCTTAGATAAAGTGATTATTGTGGGTGACTTTAACATTCATGTTGACGTAGACAGTGACAGCCTTATGACAGCTTTTGATTCAATATTAGACTCAATTGGGTTTTGTCAACATGTAAATAAACCAACTCACAGTTTTAATCACACCCTTGACCTCGTTCTGACTTATGGCATAGAAATTGAACAGTTAACAGCATTTCCCCAGAACCCTCTTCTTTCTGACCATTTTATGATAACATTTCAATTTACAACAATAGATTGTATAGGAGTTAAGAATAAATATCATTACAGTAGATGTCTGTCTGATAATTCGGTGACTAAATTTAAGGAAATAATACCCTCTCTATTTAATTCAGCACCACTTACTGATAAAATGGAAGGGAAATATTATAATTTTACCCCCACAGAAGTGGATTATTTTGTTAATAATGCTGCATCCTCACTGCGTACAATACTTGATAGTGTTGCACCTGTAAAAAAAAGAAAGTTCTATCTCAGAGAGGACCTGCTCCTTGGTATAATTCCCAGCTGCGGACTTTAAAGCAGGCATCCCAAAAGCTGGAAAGGAAGTGGTATTCCACTAATTTAGAGGAAGTTTATGTAGCTTGGAAAAATAGTCTAGTAATTTATTAAAAAAAAAAAAAAAAGCTCTTCGTGATGCCAGGACAACATATTATTCATCTTTAATAGAGGAAAACAACAACAACCCCAGGTTTCTCTTCAGCACTGTAGCCAGGCTGACAAAGAGTCGGAGCTCTGTTGAACCTTGTATTCCTTTAGCTTTGAGCAGTAACGACTTCATGAGCTTCTTTACAAATGAAATTATTACGATTAGAGAAAAAATTAATCTGGCCCTTCCTACAAATGTCACATCTCTTCTCTGTTTAGACTGCACAGTATAGTCAGAGGTAAGCTCTCTGTTTCAGAAAACAAACAGATAAGAGATGTTTTACACCCAGGGGAGGAGTGAAGATGAAGCTGCGTGTGCATTTCATCCATCTTCTCCAGTTACTATTTCCCCTGTTTTAAGAGTGCAACATTTATGCATGTAATCAGTGAAATGTCAGAATTCTACGCTAGTTGTACAGAAAGTGTCACAATGTAGAACTCAGTCTAAAATAGATCCTCACCTGTTATTTACATTTGGCTGAATTAATCTAGTGATAGTTTGAAACTTCTATGTTGCAGATATAAATACTGGAGAAGACCTACTGCCTTCACTTTCCAGAGATGACATCAAAGATCCGTTTCCTGGTCCTGAAAATTTCCTCAGACGTCAGGCTCTATGGCTTGTGGTAAATAAACAAGAGGTCGGTTCCTTGTCTATTGCAGTATGACAAAACATTTCATTATTACAAAAGTAATTAATTTGTAATTATTTCAACAAAAATAAATACATTTTAGCAGATGCCTAAGAGGAGTGAATGTGATCTTCTTGTGCTTCGGCTTGAAACAAATATCAATGTATTAAATGTACAGCATTTGTACTTATTTAACAGTTTTCCTGGCCCTTCACAGGACCATACTCTCTCCTGTTTTATGCAGTTTTCTTCAAATTCTTTAAAGTTGTACATGTAATGTAAATGTATTTTAGGAAGAGACTCATGCTGAGAAAGTACCACCATCAACCACTGGAGCCAGTGACCTCTCCCAAAAGGAGTCCAACACTTCGAAGTTTGTGACTATATCCAACCCAGCATATCTAGTCTTCACAGACAGTGAGCTTGAACAAGTACGGCGCTACTACTTTGAGCAGAAACGACTGGGGACAGACCGCGTTGAGCCTTTATCAAAGGACCTCTTCTGGCGACTCATCAGAAACACAATGACTAACATGATTTCAATAGCAAGAGCCACTGAGGACTTCAGATACCCCAGCAAACATGAAGTGAATGCTATGACGAAGCGATTGGTGGAGTACTACCCGATGATAACAGGAAGGTGTGGTGAATGGGTAAGTTGTCATTGGCCACTAATACTTCGGTTGATGTTCATGGTGTTAGCTTGGGTGTTATATCATATTTTTAAGATGATAAAAATCATCATCAATTTTTCATTATCTGTACCTGACAGGAGCACGTTGCTAAAAAGCTCATGAAGAGACTCTCAAATGTCAAAAGTCCAAGAAAGGCTAAGGGCCCTCCTTCCAAGAAGCCACGACAGGATGGGGATGCAGATGCTGTAACAAGTGACTACAATGGAGATTCCAGTGGATCAACTATTATTTTATCACCTGCTCAAGCCAGCACCCCAGTGGAACAACAGGATAGCAGTGATGAAGCATGTATGTATTGCATTAATACATCCTGTAAGCATCTGTGGGTTTGGGGGAAGAGAAAACATTTTGAAACGCTACCAAATGAACATAACTGCATCACTTTTTCTTAAGGGATGTTTGTATTCCATTCCATATTGTGACGAGTTACAAACATAAAGTAATAAATCTGGACCTTCTCAAGTTCCTCCTAACTGTGAACTTGTTAACGTGGAAATCTAATATTTCCCGATGTACCACAGCAAATATGTAAAGACCTACTTGGCAATAAATCATGATTTTGTTTCTGACATCTTCACCTCTGCTTTATGCTTTCAGCTCCGTCAATTGACTTCTACGGCAGCCAGAAAACCCAGGCAAGACACTACAAGACTCTCCAACAATTGTACAAGACCAAGAAGCCGAACAAAGCTGCAGTGACCCAACTAATGGACCTGGAGTTTCAGTCTAGAAGACTCTTCATAGACTCCGATGCTGTAAAGGAACAAGACAGACCAACAAAGATTCTCGAAGCTTACCCATGTTTCAGAGAAGTGGATCATGTAAGTTATTGTTTTCCCTGTTTAAACAGTCCTCACGTTTTAGCTGTCCCATTATACATTTGGGGGCATCTTGGCATACTTTTCATATTTCTTTTTCTTTTTTCTTTCTGTATTTTTCAGGTTTTGGATGAATTGCGGAGAATTATTCAACCATCCAATTCCCGGTACATCTCTGAGATGAGGGAAAGATGGGAAAGCTTCTACTCAAAGGTGCAGTTCTATGGTGTGATGAAAAAAGTCATGAAGCCTCCAAACACATTGAATGGAGGTATGGTCACAGTACTTTGATCTCTTTAGTTTTTGAGATTGCATAATAAGCAGTTATTTATGGTGACATCTTGTCTTGTTTCTCTTCTAAACTCAAAACTCTTCTCTTCTCAAACCAGTGGAGCATGCCACAGCTGTATTCAGAGCCCTGCCACAGCTCTTCCCATCGAGCACTGTGCCTCCTAAGAAGTTGGGTGCCAGCGGTGAGGCTGTTTTCCATGTCCTTACGGTGAGGCTGCAGTATGCATTGTTGTTTTGTTATGGTGATTTTCACAAATGTGTTCTATAGCTTCATTGGAGCTTGCTGTGGTGTGTTTAGTATTTGCAATCAACATTCACATTCATTTTCCTTAGATGGATTCATGTGGCTAGGATTTTTTTTGATAATCATCTTATTATTCAGTGTTCTAGTCAGGTGCATTTCTTGTGGTCTTTTTGAATTTTTTTTTCTTTGTCTTCTGTCATGTAGACTTCAGAAGACCCCGATTGTTTCCTGTGCCAGCGACCTCTGTCTTGTCCATTTGTGCTTGTCCCTGAAGACAACTGCATGATCGCTGTGGGAAGCACACCAGTGACTACGTTCGACCGGCAGGATCTTTATGAGGGACTGCTCTATGTCATGGCATATTATTATGCCCTCCACCTCAAAGTGTATTTCCACACTACTGTCTGTACTGCAAACTGAAATTCTTCAAGATTCTGTCCATGATCGAGATTCAACCCCCTCCTACAAAAGAGCCCTTGCTGAGTGGCAGTCATTCATTGAGTGAATTTGTCTTTTCTTTTTTTCCTTCTCTATGCCATGAAGGTGTTTCAAAAAAAGTTAGTCAAATGTTAGCCACATGTTTGTTGGTGTCATTTTAAATTCATTCTTCTGAGATACTTTGCAAACCAGCAGTGGGAATGTCTTTTCTTTTAACATATATATGGTGCTGGAATCCTTTTTGACACTGGCAGCTAGAATGTTACATGATTGTTATGTTGCTAGAATAATGGAATACACACTTTTTGACAGTTGCAGTGTTGTATCCTATTAAAATATCTGGAATACGCACTTGTGACAGTGACAACGTTGTATCGTGCTATGTTAAAGTAGTTGGAAAATGCACTTCTTGAGAGTGGCAGTTGGATTTATTATGCAGTTGTTGGACTTGAGTAATGTCAAATTCAGCTGTCCTGATTTGCTTTAATAGAAAATGAATAAATGAAGAATGCTTCTGGTGACTTAATTTAAGAAAAAGTATCTTGTTTGTAGTATCCTTTTGGAAGAAATTGTGTCTTATACTAAGCTACTTTTAGCTAATTATTATTCTTATTGTTGAGGTTTAATTTCTCAAAATCAGTTCAATCAAGAATGAAAATGTTCTGTTTCAAGATAATCTGTCCTATTGTAAGCATTTTTTACTAACTGAAAATCTTAAGGTATAAATTCTTAAATTAAGTAAAGCATTCTTAAAGTCAGCTTCATCAAGAAAGCACAACACTTATTTTAAGTGAATATTTCCTACATAAGAGAGTTTCTTTGCTTGTTACAAGCAAATTTTCTTACATTTTGGACTATTTTTTCTAGTTTTAAGACACATTATGGTCTTAAAGTGGCTAAATTTATAGTCCAGTTTTAAGAATTCTAGCCAAGTAAATTTTGCTTACCCCATTGGCAGATTTTTTTTGCTCAAAACAAGAAAATTTGACCAGATTTAGGAATATTTGGCTTATTTCTAGTAGGGCTGTTTATGCAGTGTACCAGAATAAGTCCATTTGGATCATTTTGGACAGATTTGAAGTTGTTTTGGACTATTTTTTAAGTCCTTCAGATCATTTTTCAGCCATTTTGAACTGTGTTCAGTCGCTTTGGACAAACTTTGAGTCATTTTAAACAATTTTCAGTGATTTCAGATTCAGCTTATTTTGGATCATTTTGGACAAATTTCAGTTTCAAGTCATTCTGTTCCAGCAGATCCAAATGATTGAAAGGCTCCAGAAGAGGACAAACTTTTAATTATTTACCCTTAAAGTTTGGAGAAAGTGAAAAACTTTGACATCAGTAGAATTTGATGTGTGGAATGTTTGACAAGGTTCCAGTTTTTAGATGTTCAGAGTAAATGTTAATGTGGACTCAGCGGTAGGAACCTAAACCTGGTGTTCATGGAGGTCCAGATGTTCATAGAGGTCTAGATGTTCATAGAGGTCTAGATGTTGGTGTTCATAGAGGTCTAGATGTTCATAGGGGTCTAGATGTTGGTGTTCATAGAGGTCTAGGTGTTCATAGAGATCTAGGTGTTCACAGAGGTCTAGGTGTTCACAGAGGTCTAGATGTTGGTGTTCATAAAGGTCTAGATGTCGGTGTTTTACGGGGTCTAGATGTTCATAGAGGTCTAGACATTGGTGTTTTATGTGCAGCGCTGCTTCATGTCGAACTCATACATACACTTTAAATGATTGCTGAACAGAGACAGTGATGATAATTCACCACATTTGTTGAAGTGCAATAATCCTCATATGTTGTTAAAATTAGTCCATGTCAACATTTAGTCTAAACATGTAAAAACTGGAAGCTTGTCTGGTCCAACTTTAACCCATCAGCCTCAAAAGTTGGTGAAATGTGGACCAAAGACTGTATTTTAGTAGAAATATGGATCTGAGGCTGATTAATGTCAGTGGATAAATTAACGACAGCAGAGAGGACTTACTCTTCACCCCCTTCTTGCCCTTGCGTTCCTTCCGGTACTGCTCCTTGAGCTGGGCGATGAGTCCCTGGTCCACGTCCCAGGCCAGGTCCCCCAGAGGAGGCTGGTCTTCCTTCTCTACAGGCCGACAGGAGGAAGAGGAGGAGGAGGAAGGTGGGTAAAGGAGCTGCTGACGACCTGAAAACTCATCTAGACGACTGCAGTAGAAGGTCTAATGTTCCAAACACATGTCCTACCTTTCAACCCTTAAACAAAAGCCAAAAATATAATATCTGACACAAAACAAAAAGTGCCATTTGGTATTTCTCAGCAGTGAATGTGTGGCTACAGTTCACATAAAATGACGAACAGCAAAGAAAAAAAAGAGAAATGAACCGAAGAGGGAAAGAATCGGAATAAAAGCTGAAACTTGTTAACAACAGAATGAATAAGTCCTCAAAGTGGTTTTGCCTGAGAAACACGAAGAAAATTGGAACTTTTAAAAGTCCTGGCTGTGTTTTTTTCAGAATTTTTTCAGCTTATTTATAGAAGAAAAAATGGAGCACGCCTCTCTGTATTGAGCATGATTATCGAACACATTTATCCAGAAGAGTAAAGAAAACCATGAGCCTGTTTTAGCCGATAGTTGTATCTTTTAGCCACGACACTGAAAAAAAACAGACTTTTCACGATCAATATTAAAAACGTACATCATCTGCAAACGTTTGATCTAATCTAATTTTAGAGGGTGTCTGGTGTCAAACCTTCTACGAGGGATTCCTGCATCACCTTTGAGTTAACTGTCGTTTTTCTATTTTTTTAAATTTACTCTGGTGTCATGTCATGTTACTTCTATGGTAAGTATGGTTGAGGCCATTTGGGCTCTGTAAAGCATCTTGAGACAATGTGAATTGGAATTGGTGTTATATAAATGAATGGAACTGAAACTGAATTGAAAATTGAATTGACTATGGTAGATAAAAACGTACAGTGAGAGAAACGTGAGGAGCATGGACATAGGAGAGAATCCAAGTCAACAAAAATACAGAAACACGTGAGACGTGAAGGAAAAATGACTCTTTCCCTTTTCTAAAGCTCTTCCATGTAATCCCAAACTATCTTCAGACAGGCAGATGCTGTAAGGAGGAAGATATACCAGAACTCTCTGCTCTGGTCAGGATTAGATATTCTCTATTCTGACATGACTAAGCAGACTAGTTGTCTCCATATTGTTCTGTAATCTAAATCTGACCTTCTCCCAACTACAATATAAATCCAAAGATCAGAGAGAATCCTCAGAACTGATGCTGGCACTGCTTGCGTGAACTGCTGCTCTGTCGGTGTCACGTCTCCTGATACCAGTAAAAACAGAGCATAGTAACTTACAAATAACCACAACTCCAAATGTTTCCCTTTGTTTTAGAGCTGGGGTGTCAAACAAGCGGCCCACGGGCCAAAACCAGCCCTCCAGAGGGTCTAATCCACTGGATGCCTTTGTGCTTTTGTAGATTAACTGCGATCTGTAGGTGTAATGTGTACATGATAAACTGAGGCTTGTGGAGCGTTGACATCAGGCGCTACGTCGGTAATTAAAGCTGGAGAAGCTGCTCGCTTCAGAGAGAGGATTTGTTTTAACGGTGATAAAAAATAAACTGAGAGACGAGAGCTGAGAGAAAGAACGACCCCCATCCTCCTCCTGGCGGCCCGGGGGCCAGCTGGAGGTGGCGTGGGCTCGAAAAGAAAGAGAGATGACAAATCTGTTTCATAAGTGATGTGAGAAACGAACCCAGAACATGGTTCAGAGGGAACCTTGTCTGTCTGGCTTCTCCACGATGTGAGGAGAAACCTGCTCTACAGCGATCTGGACGATGAAGCGTTGAACCTCGAGCTGACCCCTATCTGAACTTTGCAGAATTTTCTGCTCTATGAATGAAACTTTTCCACCAAAGACATCAAATCTAATCTCATTAATTCAAACTCAGTTTCTAGAGTCGCATATGAAGGTCCCCTATGGTGAGGATCTGTTCTTTAGAAATGTTAAATAAAAACTGTGAAAACATGAAGATCATTTAAAAAAAAACAAAAAAAAACAAAATGGAGATGTCGGTGCAATGAATAAAACTTTGCACTGAGTAGTACTACTAATGATCACAATGACCAATATCACAAAAAAATCCGTCCAAAATGATTTAAAAATCGTCCAAAATGACTAAAAAAAAAAGTCCAAAATATCTTGAAACATGTCCTAAATTACTCAAAATGGTTAAAATGGTGCAGAATGTCCAAAATTACACAGTATTTGTCAAAATGATTTGAACCGTTTCTACGATACCTTGAAACATGTCCGAAATGACTAAAAAACTGTCCAAAATAACCTGAAACGCGTCCTAAATGATTCAAAAAAATGTCCAAATCAATTTGAAATATGTTGACTTAAAGACTGTCAAAAAGACTCAAAAAGAGTCCAATATTACTAAAAATGCATCCAAAATTCTTTGAAACTTCTACAAAATGACTGAAAATTGTTCCCAAATAACTTAAAATGTCTCCTAAATGACTCAGAAATTGTCAAAATGATTCAAAATGTCCAAAATGAAAGAAAATGGGGAAAAAAATTACCAAAACAGATGCAAAAGGAATTCAAATTTGGCCCAAAAAAACATGAAACTTGCCTAAAAAGGCTGAAAAATAGTTCAAAGTAACTGGAAATGTGTCTGAAAGACTAAAAGCTTATTTTTGATACTTTAAATTATCAAAAGATTTAAAGGTTGTTGTGGAGTCTCTGCTCTTCATTAACACTAACTCCTTTATTCCGACTCACCCCACTCCCCGCTGGACTCTGGAGACCCGTCCAACTCGTCTGGACTCGCCAGGAAGTCGAAGCCCTTCAGAGCCTCCTCGGTGTCAGGGTCGTCGCTGAGGTCGGACGTGGTGGAGGACGGACTGGACGACTGTTTCTTCCTCACCATCTGGGTGGAAAAAACCAGGACTGTCAGCAGGAAGACGGTTTTTAATTTATGAAAAAACAGATTCATCCACACCGTGTCCCAGAGGTTGGGCTCATTTTGGTCACTGTCCCTCATTTTCCCTCATTGTAGGCTCATTTTAGATTTTCCTTACTGTGGCTCATTTTTGTGTTTTTTTGAGTTTTCAAGTTTATATCATTTTGGACAAACTTTGAGTCATTTTGAACATGAATATCCCCATGTTTCCTCTCCAGACAAATTTTTGTCATTTTGTGTCTCATTTTTGTTGGGTTTTTTTTGTCTCGTTTGTGTCGTTTTGTGTCTCGTTTTGTCATTTTGTGTCTGGTTTTTGTCATTTTGTGTCTGGTTTTTGTCATTTTGTGTCTGGTTTTGTCATTTTGTGTCTCGTTTTTCTCATTTTGTGTCTTGTTTCTGTTGTTTTTTTGTCTCGTTTTTGGTCTTGTTTTTTGTAATTTTGTTTCTCATTTTTGTCATTTTGTGTCTTGTTTTTGTCATTTTGTGTGTCGTTTTTGTCATTTTGTGTCTCATTTTGTTGTTTTGAAAACATTTTGAGTAATTGTCCATGTTTTCTCTCTACTCTGCTCATCATCTGTAGATGTTTCTCCATGCTGGATGGATCTCCAACAACTTGCTCCTCTGTTTTCTGTTTCTGCTGCATTTATTTTATTGGTTTTCCTCTCAGTCTCTCTGAGGAAACGCAGTTCAACCTGTAAACTATCAGAATTTTTTTTTTCTTGTTGTCGTTTCCTCCTTTTTCCAGCATCTGGTGCAAACTGTTCATTTTATTGAGAATTTCAGGACAAAACATGAAGTGATTTTGGTGAATTTCACACTTTTAAGCCTATTTTGGGATATTTTCCTGACAGATTGACATGTCACACATTCAGAAAGCATTCATTCTAAATAAAGAAAACAACATGTCAAAGCTGCCAGCAGGTGTCAGGGAGAAAATCTTTTTCAGATCCAACAACACTGAAGCTAATCTATCATATGTTCTATTAAACCTCCAGTTCTTTGGCAGGAACCAGGAGGTCCAGACTGCCACTGTCTTTATTTATTTAACTTTGGTAAGTTAGTTGAGAACTAGTTCTCTTACCGCCGCCAGGTCCAGGATGGTTTTGTCCCTCCCTTCGCTGTCCTCGTCGCTGAACTCCGCTGTAGCGCTCTCGATGAACTTGAAGGCCTCCAGCAAGGTGGCCGAGTCGGACATGTCGGGTTTACTGGAAGGAAAGATGCAGGGTGTTGCTTCTGAGGGATGACGTAAGAAACCCTGGTGTGGGTTAGGGTTAGGTTTAAAGGTTAGGGTTAGGTTTAAGGGTTTAGGGTTAGGGCTAAGAGTTAAGGTTGGGGTTAAGGGTTGGGGTTGGCATTAGGTTTAAGGGTTAGGGTTAGGTTTAAGGGTTAGGATTGGGATTAAGGGTTAAGGTTAGGGGTAGGGTTGGGGTTTAGGGTTACGATTGGGGTTGGGGTTAGGTTTAAGGGTAAGGGTTAGGGGATGAGGCTAAGGGTTAAGGTTGGGGTTAGCTTTTAGGGTCAGGGTTCAGGTGGCTGGGTGTCTACCTGACCATGTCGCTGTCCTTCAGCGAGGACGGTTCGGTGCCGTTGACCATCGGCTCGGTCCTCCCGTCAAAAGGTTTGTCTCCAGAGTCTCCTGTCAGACCGAGCAGCGCCCTGACCCGCTGGGACTTCACATCCAGGATGGTGTCGGTGTATCCGACCTCCTGCAGGTATCTGACAGAAGATGGGTCTTTTAGAACCAGAACTCTGTCCTACTAGAACCAGAACATGATCTCTGATGTCTTCATGAAACGCCTCTTCTGTGGTTATTTCAGAACCACAATTTGCCTCAAGTCTGCTGGAAAATGTTTTTCTGTGTCTCAGGACAAATTCTGGAAAAACCTTTAAAACTGGTTCAACTCTGAGAAGATTCTGGGTGTTTTTAACTTCTTTTAACTCACTGTGGTTCATTTTTAATCTAAAGTCCTGCAGCCCGGAGGAACCAGAACATCACGAAGAAGGAGAGAGAATTCAGAGATGTCTTCTGGCAGTAGGACTCAGTTAGAATGATGGAAACCAGAGAAACAAAGTTAAAACCAGCCTGTAAACATGTCCAAACTAGTCTAAAAAACAGTCTAAACCCAAGTTAAAAAACACCGTTCATAAACTGGCCCACATGCAGTCTAACCCTAACCCAGTTAGAAACCAGACCAACACCAGAAGAAAACTAAGAAGTTTAATTACTTTATTTGTTTTACAGAAATCTAGAACCAACACAGCGCCTTAGACTGGGAGTTTCCTCACGTACTTTAACTATCATCTGGAACCAAACCTAAGTAGTCTCTAAACAAGAACAACCTCCAGTAAGCTTTCCTCATTTTAAGATAAAATCAGCCTCCTATGTTGTCAAACTTCATCATGGAGCAGCTTTCACAGGAGAACACGGCTTTAGGCTCCTCATGTCTGATTTCTATGAGCAGTCAGCTTAAAATCAGAGAAATGAAGTGGATCCCTGAACATAAAACCCTCCATCCATCAGCAGCAGCAGTGCCTTGCTGTACCCTCCGAACAACAACAGCATGATTATATGACTGAAGCTGCATCCTGGACTGGTTTAAATCCTACTTATCAGACAGGTTCCAGTTTGTGCATGTCAACAATGACTCTTCTGAGCATACTAGGGTTAATCATGGAGTTCCTCAGGGTTCTGTCTTAGGACCAATACTGTTCACATTATACATCCTTCCCTTAGGCAATATTATTAGGAAGCACTCTATTAATTTCCATTGTTACGCTGACAACACTCAATTGTATTTATCTATGAAGCCAGATGAAACTAATCAGCTAGGCAGACTGCAAGATTGTCTTAAGGACATAAAGACCTGGATGACCTATAATTTCCTACTACTAAATTCAGACAAGACTGAAGTCATTGTATTTGGCCCCAAATATCTTAGACAATTGCTTTCAAAGCATATAGTTACTCTGGATGGCATTACATTGGCCTCCAGTACTACTGTGAGGAACCTCGGCGTTATCTTTGACCAGGACATGTCCTTTAACTCACACATAAAACAAATCTGTAGGACTTCCTTTTTCCACCTGAGAAATATTGTGAAAATCAGGAACATCCTGTCTCTGAGTGATGCAGAAAAACTAGTCCATGCATTTGTTACTTCTGGGCTTGACTACTGTAATTCCTTATTATCAGGTTGTCCCAAAAGCTCTCTGAAACATCTACAGCTGATCCAAAATGCTGCAGCCAGACTACTGACGGGAGTTAGCAAGAGAGATCATGTTTCTCCTATACTGGTTTCTCTTCATTGGCTTCCTGTGAAATCTAGAATAGAATTCAAAATCCTTCTTCTGACATATAAAGATCTTAACAACCAATCTCCATCATATCTTAAAGACCTGATAGTACCATATTATCCTAGCAGAACACTTCGCTCTCAGACTGCAGGCTTACTTGTTATTCCTAGAATCTCTAAAAGTATCAGGCGCCTCTCCTGTGGAACCAGCTCCCAGTTTGGGTTCCGGAGGCGGACACTCTCTCTATTTTCAAGACCAGGCTTAAAACCTTCCTTTTTGACAAAGCTTATAGTTAGGGCTGACTGGGGGACCCTGATGGGGTGAGCTGGTGTTTTCATTTGCACAACTGACTTCCCCTCTTGACGTCCCTTTAGTTTGCCCCAGTTATGCTGCTATAGGCCTAGGTTGCTGAGGTACCTCTCTTGATGCACTGAGCCCTTCTCTAACTACCTATGTATTTACTATATATACCATTATTGCATTACACTCACTCTGTTTCTCCCTGTGTCCTTTCTCCGAGTGTCCCTGGTCCCAGAGCTGGATGCTTCAGATGTGTGGTTGTTCTCCCACCAACTGTAACCCTCTACCTGTAACCCTCTACCTCTATCCCTCTACCCCTCTATCTCTATCCCTCTATCTCTACCTCTCTACCTCTTCTGTCCCTCTCAACCCGCCCGGCCAGCAGGCAGGTGGGTCCCCCCACATTAGAGCCGGGTTCTGCTCGAGGTTTTTTTCCCTGTTAAAAGGGTGTTTTCGTTGCCACTATCGCCTTTTGGCTTGCTCTGGGGGTCAGGGCATATGGGTTCTGTAAAGCGTCTCGAGACAATTTGACTGTAATTGGCGCTATATAAATAAAATTGAATTGAATTGAAATCCTTAAAGGGCAACACAGAATCACACAGAAACCAGCTCAGATCATTAGACATGTCGCTGCAGCAACAACTGCTCCATGAAACACGTCCTAAATGACTCAAAAATGGTAAAAATGACTCTAAATGTCCAAAATAACTTGAAACGTCCTAAACTACTCAAGAAATTGAATTGAAATATGTTGGAAACAATTTAAAAACTGTCCAAATGACTGAAAAAGAGTCCAATATGACTAAAAATACGTCCAAAAATTCTTTGAAACTTCTACAAAATTACTCAAAATTATTCCCAAATAACTTGAAACATCTCCTAAATGACTCAAAAATTGTCAAAATTGATTTGAAATATAAAGGACTTAAAAATGATCAAAATGACCAATATGACAAAAAATTGTCCAAAATTTCTAAAAAGCTGTCCAAAATATCTTGAAACACGTCCTAAATGACTCAAAAATGGTAAAAATGGTGCAGAATGTCCAAAATGACTCAGTACTGGTCAAAAATAATGTCAAGCTTTTCTACAATGCGTTGAAACATGTCTGAAATTACTCAAAAAATGGTAAAAATGACTCTAAATGTCCAAAATAACTTGAAGCATCTCCTAAATGACTCAAAGATTGTCAAAATTGATTTGAAATATGTCATAAACAACTTTAAAAATGATCAAAATGACTGATATGACAAAAAATGCGTCCAAAATTATGTGAAAATTGTCCGAAATGACTAAAAAAAACTGACCAAAATATCTTGAAACATGTCCTAAATTACTCAAAAATGGTGAAAATGGTGCAGAATGTCCAAAATTACTCAGTATTGGTCAAAAATGATTTGAATCTTTTCAACAGTATTTTGAAACATGTTCGAAATGACTCAAAAAAATGATAAAAATGCTCTAAATGTCCAAAATAACTTGAAATATGTCCTTAATGATACAATAATTGCCCAAACTGATGTTAAATATATACGACTCAAAATGACTCAGAAAGAGTCCAGTGACTAAAAATACGTTCAAAATTATTTGAAATTTTGACAAAAAGACTCAAAATTGTTTACAAATATCTTGAAACATGACTAAAACACTGTCCAAACACCTCGAATCATGTCCTAAATGATTCAGAAATTGCCCAAATTGATTTGAAATATGTTGTAAACGACGTAAAAACTGTCAAAATGATCCAAATAAAGTCCAGTATGACTAAAAATACGTCCAAGATTGAGCATTGAATATAAAACCCACTGATTCTACTGAAATTCTCAAAATATTCTGACTTTTGGGTCCCAAATAACAAAGAAGTAAACTGTGATCAGGATCTGAGACGATGGAACGACATCACCGTCTGAAAACGACTCACTTCATAGAACAAACGATGACTTTAAAGCAGTCAGAAATTAATTCTACAGCAGCTGGAAGTGAAGTTAAAACCTTCGAACTGTACCTTCAGACCGGAGGAACCTGCTGACTGGAGAGCAGCGTTTCATCGGAGGTTTGACCTGAACGGCATCCAGACAGAGAGATGTTCAGAGCCTCTATCAGTACCAGTCTCCACCACGTCCCCACACAATCCTCCATTCACTGAGGCACAAACACACCCAGAGTATGCAACACAACGTTCTGGGAACGTTAACACAATCCTCCATTCACTGAGGCCACAAATACACCCAGAGTATGCAACACAACGTTCTGGGAACGTTAACACAATCCTCCATTCACTGAGGCCACAAACACACCCAGAGAACGCAACACAATGTTCTCTGACAACGCTCTGGGAACGTTAACATGATCCTCCATTCACTGAGGCCACAAACACACCCAGCGAACGCAACACAACGTTCTCTGACAATGCTCTGAGAACGTTAACACAACCAACATGTTCTCTGACAACGCTCTGGGAACGTTAACACAACGTTCTTTGACATCGCTCTGGGAACGTTAACACAACACAGCGTTCTCTGACAACGCTCTGGGAACGTGAACACAATCCTCCATTTACAGAGGCCCCAATGACACCCAGAGTACGCAACACAACGTTCTCTGACAACGCTCTCGGAACAATAAAACAACCAACACATTCTCTGACAACGGTCTGGGAACGTCAACACAACCAACATGTTCTCTGACAACGCTCTGGGAATGTTAAAACAACCAAAATGTTCTCTGAAAACACTCTGGGAACGTTAAAACAACCAATATGTTCTCTGACAACGCTCTGGGAATGTTAACATCACCAACACATGACAGTGAACTCACAACAGAATGTCCTACAGTTATAGCAGACAGTGAACTCACCACAGAATGTTCTACAGTTATATCAGACAGTGAACTCACCACAGAATGTCCTACAGTTATATCAGACAGTGAACTCACCACAGAATGTCCTACAGTTATTACAGACAGTGAACTCACCGTCTGTTTCTAATGTCTTTCCCACTCTCTGCTCTCCCAGTGCTCCCAGTAGATTAGTGTGTGTGGTTTCCATTCAGAGTGTTAACCTCCAGTCTCACTTTCCTTTGTTGTGCGACACACACACCCCCTCAGACACACACCTGCCATCCCATGATGCATTGTGTTTGACTCACTGTCTCAGCAGCCGGCGTCCCTGTTTCCAGCTGAGCTGATGGCTGCTGCTGGGAGGACTGGGCAGCTTGCTGTCGGCGCCGTCATCTGTACACAATATGTACACAATATGTACACAATATTTACACAGTATGTACACAATATGTACACAATGCTGACAGGAAGTAGCAGCGCCTCCTGTCACTGTGATGTCACTGTGATGTCACCTCCCCAGTCTGTCACAGGCCAGTCATTTTTATCTATTTGCGCATATTTTGTGTCTCTGCAGTTGTTTTGTGTCTTTTTATGGATGTTGTGTGTCTGTAGTTGTTTTGTGTCTTTTTTTTTTTGCATTTACTTCTGTCGACTTTATGTGTCTTTGTGGTCATTTTGTGTCTCTTTGTGGTCGTTTTGTGTCTCTTTCTGGTTGTTTTGTGTCTCTTTCTGGTCCTTTTGTGTCCATTTCGCTGGTTGTGCATCCTTTGGGTGATTTTGTGTAGTTACACATAACTGTGCATCTATTTCAGGAGTCTTGTATCTTTTTGTTGTGACTTTGCATCTCTTTGTGGTATTTTTTGTCTGTTTTAGGTAGTTTTGTGTAAATTTTGCATCTTTCTGTGGTGGTTGTGTGTCTCCTTGTGGTCAATTCATGTCTGCATTCAGTGGCTTTCCATCGCTGAGGTCATTTTGTGTCTCTTTTTGATGGTTTTGTGTCTTTCTGTCATGATTTTGCATCTATATCTAGTGGTCGTGTGTCTCTTTGCAGTCATTTTGCATCTTTCTTACGGTTTTGCATCTATTTTTGTTGACTTTTTTGTGGTAGTTTTGTGTATTTATACATCACTGTGCATCTATTTCAGTGGTATTGGGTCTTTTGTTGTGACTTTGCATCTCTTTGTGGTGTTTCACTGTCCTTTGTAAGGCAGTTTTGTGTCACTTTTGTGTCTTTCTGTGGTGGTTTTCCTTCTCTTCTTCTAGACCTTTTTGTGCCTCTGTGGTTGTTTTGCATATTTTTGTGGTGGTTTTGTGGATTTATACGGTCACTTTGCATATATATTTCAGTGGTTGTGTGTCTCTTTGTGGTCAATTTGTGTCTGCTTTTGGTGGTTTTGCATCTCTGAGGTCATTTTGCGTCTCTTTTTGATGGTTTTGCCTCTTTTTCTGGTAATTTTTCATCTATTGTGTGGTTTTGTGCATTTATGTGGTCATCTTCCATCTACTTCAGGGCTTTTTTGTTCTGAAGTTGTCCGGGGGGGGTTGTGTCTTTTTGTGGTAGTTTTGCATTTTTTTGGTAGTTTTGCATCTTTGTAGTGGTTTTGTGTCCTTTTGTGGTAGTTCTGCATCTTTTGTGGTGATTTAGTGTCTGGTTGTTTTGCTTCTTTTATGGTAGTTTTGTGTATATTTTTCATGGTTTTATGTCTTTGTGATGGTTTTGTGTCTTTTTGAGGTAGTTGTGTGTCTTTTTGAGGTAGTTTTGTGTCTTTTTGTGGTCCTTTAGTGTCTTTTTGTGATCATTTTGTGTCTTTTTGTGGTTGTTTTGCTTCTTTTATGCTGGTTTAGTGTCTTTTTGTAGTAGTTTTGCATCTTTTGTGGTGGTTTAACGTCTTTTTGTAGTAGTTTTGCATCTTTTGTGGTGGTTTAACGTCTTTATGTGATGTTTTGTGTCTTTTTGAGGTAGTTTTGTGTCTTTGAGGTAGTTTTGTGTCTTTTTGTGATCATTTTGCATCTTTTTGTGGTTGTTTTGCTTCTTTTATGGTAGTATAATGTCTTTTTGTAGTAGTTTTGTGTCTTTTGTGGTGGTTTAACGTCTTTATGTGATGGTTTTGGGTCTTTTTGTGGTAGTTTTGTGTCTTTTGTGGTCGTTTAGTGTCTTTTTGTGGTCGTTTAGTGTCTTTTTGTGGTCGTTTAGTGTCTTTTGTGGTCGTCCACTGAAGAGAGAGAGAAATCAGTCTTACCTGAATCGTAGCTCGGAGGATTGATGTCTCCCTGATTCAACTCCGTCCCGTATTTCAACTTGTGGTATTTGGCTCTGAGGACAAATACAAACACACAAACCGGTTATCACAAGATCTGAACGGGCAAAGTTGTGTAACTGTGTCTCACATTTGAACCTGAAAGAGCCTTTTGATGCAGCAGGTTTTCAGACACACATTAGTTTCAGTTTACTGCATTAAAACAGTGAACATGTTGGGCTTTTCCTGCTTTTTAATGACATCATAGTGATTCAAATCAACAAACATCTGATCAGAACGAGGCAGAAACACTTCATTCCAGACTTTACTTGATTACACTAGAACTATATCACAGGTTTCCTCCACAGAAAAACTGAAAACTAAACTAAAACTGATCATTATTGTCTTTGCTGATTAATTCGTCCATTTCTTTGGTCTCTAAAATGTCAGAAAACGTTAAAAAATGTGGATCAGAGTTTCCTCAAATGTCTTGTTTTTACCAAACATGTTCAGTTTTCTGAAGAAGAAAGAAACCAGAAAATATTCACACTGAAGAAGCTGAAATCACAGAATGGTTTTGTGGTAGTTTTACATATTTTTGTGGTGGTTTTGCATTTTTTTTTGGTTATTGTGTGTCTTTTTTTGGTGGCTTTATATCTTCTTGTGGTGGTTTTACTATTTTTTTGTGGTGGTTTAGTGTCTTTTTGTGGTAGTTTTACGTCGTTTTGTGGTAGTTTTGGATATTTTTATGGTAGTTTTGCATCTTTTTTTGGTGGTTTTGTGATTTTGGTTTTGTCATGACGTGTCTTTTTGTGGTGGTTTAGTGTGTTTTTGTGGTAGTTTTGCATCTTTTTGTGGTCGCTTCGTGTGTTTTTGTGGCAGTTTTACGTCTTTTTTGGTAGTTTTGTGTCTTTTTTGTTGGTTTTGTGTCTTTTTGTGATGGTCTTTTTGTGGTCCCTTTGTGTCTTTTTGTGGTAGTTTTATATCTTTTGTGGTGGTTTTGTGTCTTTTTGTGGTAGTTTTATGTCGTTTTGTGGTAGTTTTGGGTATTTTTATGGTAGTTTTGCATCTTTTTTTGGTTTTTTTGTGATTTTGGTTTTGTCATGATGTGTCTTTTTGTGGTGGTTTAGTGTGTTTTTGTGGTAGTTTTGCATCTTTTTGTGGTCGCTTCGTGTGTTTTTGTGGCAGTTTTATGTCTTTTTTGGTAGTTTTGTGTCTTTTTTGTTGGTTTTGTGTCTTTTTGTGATGGTCTTTTTGTGGTCCCTTTGTGTCTTTTTGTGGTCCCTTTGTGTCTTTTTGTGGTAGTTTTATATCTTTTGTTGTGGTTTTGTGTCTTTTTGTGGTGGTTCAGTGTCTTTATTGATGGTTTTTTGTCTTTTTGTGGTGGTTTTACATCTATTTGTGTTGGTTTAATGTCTTTTCTGAGTAATTTTTGACCATTTGTACATTGATTTTGTACAAGTTCATGTCATTTTTGGACACATTTGATTTTCCTCTCAGTCTCTCTTGTCGTCTCCTCTCTGCTCTAAGTGACCACAAAGAAACACAAAACGACCACTAAGAGACACAAAACTACCACAAAAAGACACCAAATAACAACAAAAAGACATGAAACGTCACCAATTAACCACAGACACACAAAAAAACACAAAGTAACAAGAAACAACCAAAAAGACACAAAACGACCAAAAAAGACATCATATGAATACAAAGACGTAGAAATGACCACAAAGAAACACAAAATGACTCCATAGAGACACAAAACTACCACTAAGACACACAAAATGACCACAAAAAAACACCAAATAACAACAAAGAAACACAAAATGACCACAAACAAACAAGAAATGAGCACAAAAAGACTCAAAACTACCACTAAGAGACAGAAAACGACAGATGAGAAACAGTTTTTCTGTGATGCTGAATGATTCTGCAAAATCATTTACTATAATCTGTCCTTTAAGCTCGGCAGCAAACTCTGGGCTTTAGAGGGTTCATTTGTGACTGAAATATGTGAACAGCATCGAGTGTTTTGTGTAGGAATCTGAGACGTTGCTGCTCCCCTCAGGTGCAGCTGCAGCGCCACTATCTGGTCAACACGGTAAGCTGTTCAATACATCACTGCTACTACTGAAACAGATGAGGGCCAAAGGACGGTGGAAGGTCTGAGCTCACCTCTCCTGTTTGAGGGCGTACTCCAGCATCTTGATCCGCCTCACCAGGTCCTTCTTCAGGTTCTCCTGGCCTCGCCTCTCGCCCTGCAGGAAGGCGATCTGAGCCTGCAGCAACATAGCAAACACACAGCAGAAAGGACAATTCATTTGTCTGGATCACTGAACAGGTCTACTGGGCACACAGATCCTCATGGGATGTAAAATGACCATGAAGAGACACAAACACGACTTAAAGAAACCCAAAAACACCTCAAATAGACCCAAAAACATCTTAAAGAGACACAACAGCTTAGAGAGACTTTCAACACCTCAAACAAACCCAAAAACATCTTAAAGCGACAGAAGACACCTTAATGAGACTCAAAAACACCTTAAAGACACTCAAAAACACCTTAAAGAAACAGAAAACACCTCAAAGAAACCAACAGACGTCTCAACTGCACTCAAAAACACCTTAAAGAAACGGAAAACACCTTAAAGAGACTCACAAATGTCTCAGACACAAAAAAACACCTTAAAGAGACAGAAAACCCCCAAATGAGACTCAAAAACATCTTAAAGACACTAAAAAAAGCATTAAAAGACAGAAAACACCTCAAAGAGACCAACAAACGTCTCAACTGCACTCAAAAAACCTTAAAGAAACGGAAAACACCTTAAAGAGATTCAAAAACACCTCAAAGACAGCCAAAAACACCTCAAACAGACCCAAAACCATCTTAAAGACACACAAGAACACCTTAAAAGCAGCCAGAAACATCTCAAAGACCCTTAAACACACCTTAAAGAAACTCACAAATGTCTCAGTGACACTCAAAAACACCCTAAAGACACAGAAAACACTTCAAAGAGACTCAAAAACATCTCAGAGACACTAAAAAACACCTTAAAATGACAGACAACACCTTAACCAGACTCAAAAACACCTCAGAGACAATAAAACACACCTTAAAGAGACTCATACATGTCTTAAAGACACTCAGAAACACCTCAAAGAATCAGGAAATCCCTCAGATTCTTGGGGAACAATCTTGAACCAAGCTGAACTAAGCCCTGAACGCAGTGCTAACCACCACCATTAGCCACATGTTAGCATCTGCAGCTTTAAATCTGACAGCTGACTGCTGCTGACAGACCGCTCAGGGCCCCAAAGCCTCCTGGGAAATGTGCCGGGTGTCTCCAGGATGGATGGGAACCGTGTGACCGTCCATCTTTTCATGGGAACAGACGTCATGTGACTGAGAAGAATAGCGACTTGCATGGAGTTTTTAAAAATTCAAACCTAACTGAACCGTCGACGGCTTCCAAATGCCCATGATCCCCTAAAAAACTACAAATTCATCAGCCGGGAAATAAAAACAGAGAAAATGGATGAACTTCCATCTGTCCATCAGTGACACATTGGAAAAACTAAATGTGACCTTAAACACATCACATCATTAAAATCATTTCATTTTACCTAATTTACAGGAACACATTGTGTAAAAAACTAAACATATAGAGCTTTGTGATGCAACCATGATGTCATTAGTGACTCTGCTACAACAAAGGATCATGGGAGAAAAAAATCAGGAACTTTTAGAACTTGATTGAACTGAAACGACCATGAAGAGAAGAAAAACAACCAGAAATAAACACAAAATGATTATATATTTATATAAATAATAGGGCTGGGACCTTAACGCGTTAATTTTGATTAATTAATTACCGCGCAAATAACGCGTTAAAAATGATAACGCAATTAATTGCACCCTCCTCAGTTCCCTCATTTCTGGCACACCGGTAACGCTGATGGACATTCCAGCCCAGTAGGTGGCGGTAATGAACCTAAAGTCTGTTTGCAGCCATGAAGCACAGGAAGTACTGAGTGAAGTCAGGCACTGGTGAACAGTGAAGGAAGACAAGATTGAGCTTGTTGGGCAGAAAGTTTCCTTTTAAAAATCTTCCTGATGGCAGCTTGGATAAAAGCTTGGTTGTGTGCAAATTGTACAACAAAGAGTTTTCTGATCACTGCGTTACTTCAAGCCGACGGTATCACCTCAATGTAAAACATGTTGCTGTTAGCACCAGAGCTAACGTTAGCTACGAGTCATGTTAACGGCTAACGGTGTAGCCATCCCATAATAGACCACTTTTCTAGACAGTGCTTGAGTTTACAGAAAGTCTTAAAATGTTGAGTAAAATCGCTATAATTGCAGTTAGATTTGCAGTAATCTGTGAATGTAGCAGACAGATGAAAAATCCAGATAAATAGAAATGAAACATTTTTGTGGTTTAAGTTTTTACTCCATCGAGGCTCTGCCTCCTTGGAGGAGGAATAACCTAAACAACAAAAATATCTCTTTTAATAACTTAATTATAAACTTTTTGCTTATAAAAAAATTACATAAATAAAAATTGATATTCCTATAAAAATATCCATCAAAATGAAACCATTTATCAGACACAGAAAAGATGAAAACAGAATGAATCTCTGGATTTTCAACTTTCTGAAGCTCCTTGAACTACTTATGCTGATTTCATGTGCTATACAGTGGAAAAAACCACTAAATTCAGGCTTTAAGTTATCAAAATCACTTTTTTCTATATGTCCCATTTTCCTTTTTTTAAAATAAATTTTAAGTTATAAACACGTATATGTCTATTCATTGATTCAACTGTCAACCACAATTTTATTTGAATTGAAAAACTTCATTTATTGTGTCAAATATTGCTATTTGACAAAGCTGCAAATTGCGATTAATTAATTACAAAGCCTGTAATTAATTAGATTAAATTTTTTAATCGCGTCCTACCACTAATAAATAAACATTTGACCTGAACTCACCACAGACTGTCCTACAGTTATATCAGTCAGTGAACTCACCACAGACTGTCCTACAGTTACTACAGACATTGAACTCACCACAGACTGTCAGTGGGTAGTTCACTGTCTGCATTAGAAAAGGTTTCTGTCGGATTCTTCCCTCCAGAACCTGAATGCATCATGCTTGGAGCGTCGGCCTCCTTGTCTCCTCTCTGGAGCACCATGAAGGTTACAGAGTTATTCTGGGACGGGATTTGAGTGACGAGAAACGGGGGATGGGAGACGGAGGGACGGAGGACTGGGGTCAGGGGACGGAGGATGGGGACGAAGGACGGAGGACAGGGAACAGATGACGGGGACGGAAGACGGGGGTCGGAGGGACGAGAGACGGAGGATGGAGGACGTGACACGGGACAGGGACAGAGGACGGAGGACTGGGGTCGGAGGATGGAGGGACAGGGAATGGGGGTCGGTGGACGGAGGGACGGGGGTCGGCGGACGGAGGACTGGGGATGGGTAACGAAGGACGGAGAACGTTTCACCTCCTACATCTGGAGCAGTGAGGGGATTATTCCTCCAGGAGACGATAAGATGCTGGTGGAGACGAGGGATGATGTGATATGTTTAAAGGCTGTCAGGAAAACTCAGAGTCTCAGGGGCCATGAAGCAGGAGGATGCCACGTCTTTAAAGTCTCAAATGTTCTGCTTTAGGTCCGTCCAGACTGGAAACAGAAAAACGCGTCAATGAGGACGTTAAGGATTTTATTTTTCTCAGATCTGAGCACCAGACTAGTCTAAAACCAGTCAAGAACCAGCCTAAGACTAGTCTAAAACCAGTCTGAGACTAGTCTAAAACCAGTCTAAAACTGTTGAAAGTCAAATGTTGACCAATTCCAAGCCATTCCAAAAACCAGGCTTTGGATTGGTTTCTGAACTGGTTTTAGACCAAGTTTAAAGCTAGTTTTGGACCGGTTTCTGAACTGGTTTTAGACTAAGTTTTAAGATGGTTTTTGGTTAATAATCAAACAAACTTTGAGTCATTTTCAACAAATTTAATTTTAAACTAACTGTGAGTTGTTTCCATCTATTGGTCATTTTGGAAGATTTTTGGGTAATTTTAGGCCAATTTCACATCATTTAAGATTTTTTTTGTATTTTTTGACAAACATATCACATTTTAACAAAATTTTGACCAATTTTGGATAATTTTTGAGTCAATTTAGACAAACTTCAAGTCATTTTACATCAGATTTTCTTATTTTAACCTAATTTCCAGTTGGTTTAGGTAAATTCTGAGCTGAGTCCTACAGCCAGAAGACATCTCCATCGTTCTCTCTCATTCCTCGTGATGTTCTGGTTCCACAGAGCTGCAGGACTTTAAAATGAACTACAGTGAGTTCAAATGAACCAGGAGTCAACAACACCCAGAAAGTGCAGCTTGGAGTTGAGAGAGTTACAGTGAATTTGATCAGTGAACGTTAAACAGTTTGAAGCGCCAGACAGATTTTAAACGGAGGTGAGTCCACCTCACGGAGCGTTTTGTTATTTATAGTCAAGCCGGACAGGAAGGAAGCCAAGCGGCAAACATGCTCCATGAGTGTGGAACAAACACAAAGCTCACGCATGACAGCATGATGTCCCTCCAGGGCAAAAAACGCTTTTTAGATTGGAGGTAAATGACCAGAGGTAACGTCCATGAAGGCTGTTAGTGGGAGGTTTACCCAGAGAGGTCATCTGGCCCTGATACACGATTAACTAATCCATCCTGGCAGGTTAAACCAGGCTAAATTCAGCCCAAAACCAGTCTAAACCAAGCCCAAAACCAGTCTAAAAGCAAGAACAAAACCAGTCCAAAATCAGTCCAAAACCAATAACAAAACCAGTTTAAAACTAGTCCAAAACCAAGAACAAAATCAGCCCAAAACCAGTCCAAAACTGGTCTAAAACTAGTCTAAAACCAAGAACAAAACCAGTCCAAAACAAATAACAAAACTAGTCAAAACCAAGAACAAAACCAGTCCAAAACCGGCTGAAAAACAAGAACAAAAGCAAGAACAAAATCAGTCCAAAGCTGGTCTAAAACAAGCCCAAATCCAGTCTAAAACCAGTCTAAAACTAGTCTAACCCCAGCTCAAAACCAGTCCAAGTTTTAGACAGGTTCTGGACTAGTTTTGAACTGGTTTTAGACTAGTTTTGAACTGGTTTTAGACTAAGTTTCGAGCTAAAACCAGCCCAACATGAACATGTGACCTGTAAAACCCAGATCACAGGACAACATGCTGCCTTCTGCAGGAAAACACGCTTCAGTCTCACTTCTGGAGCAGAGACGTTCAGTCAAAGACAGAGATCAGCTGATATGACCTAATTCTGATGCTGGTTTGAACTTCAGCAGGTTGTCTCGACCTCGTCTACATGAATAAATCGCTGCCATGTGATTGGCTGATTAGCTGCTTGAGTTAACGAGCAGGTGAACAGGTGTACCTAATAAAGTGTAAATAAGGTTCCTGTGAACACCTGAACACACCTGTGGAGGGAAAACCATCGTCCTCAAACAGCCGAGGACGCTGTGCTGTGATTGGCTGGGAGGCTTTAACGGTGCCACATCATTAACTCTTCCTGGTTTATGTAGGACCACAGAGACCAGCTGGTCAATAACAGCTGATCACAGCTCCTACGCACCGTCTGGTCCAATCAGACCAACGAGCACCAAAACACCTGAACAACATCCGAGTCACTTCCTCTACCGACAGCCAGCAGCCTGATCGATCAATAACTAGCTGATTGGTAGCACTGGGTGAACCTATTATGTGTCACGTGACCTACATCACTCAGGACACATGTTACACAACATGTGAAGCTCATGAGACACAAGCAGTAATCATTTATTCAAAGCATCGTAGAGTAGGTTCGTTTCTGCTGTGTCATCATGAAGCGTCACAGGAGTCTTTCTCATGGTGTCCGATGCTAGCTAAACTTCGACAATGCTCTCTGGTTGTTAACATGAACCGTCCATAGTCCAAAATGACACACAACACAACAAGATAAACAAGGAACAAAATGACAAAAATAAGACAATAAAATCATTAAAACAGGACCCTAAATGACCAAAATGAGACCCAAAATGACCAAAACAAGACCCAAAATGACCAAAATGAAACCCAAAATGACCAAAACAAGACCCAAAATGACCAAAAATTGACCCAATATGACCAAAATGAGACCCAAAACAAGACCCAAAATGACCAAAACAAGACCCGAAAATGACCAAAATGAACAAAACAAGACCCAAAACGACCAAAATGAACAAAACAAGACCCAAAATGACCAAAATGACCAAAACAAGACCCAAAATGAAAAGAACAAAACATGAAAAGACAAAAGTTTGACACAAGACACATATTTAGAAAAATGAGATGACCAAGAAATAAACAGGCTAAATCAAGACACTCATGAACCTTCTCATTAGTCGTTGTCATGGTGCCCATTGCTGCTAAACTCCCACAATGCTCTCTGCTTTAACATGAACTGTAGTCTGTAGACCTCACCTTGTCGGTGGATCCACAGACCTCATTTATTCCTACTGGTCTTTGTGACTTTATGATTTATGTAACTAAATCATTTCTTTATTAAAACCATGGTTCAGTTTTTATTGTGTTTTATTTCCCAGCTATAAACAGCCTCAGCTGCTCTTTTTTATTGGATTTATTATGAGTGTTTTCCTGCTGACAGAATGAGTTAAACGTGTAAATCATGTTTCATCTGCAGGTTTTCAGCTTCCTACAAGTATAACTGGTTTGGTTCAATCCGTCTCCTGGAAACAGCTACGGAAGCTCTGCGGTCCAAACTGAGGAAAACATGGACACGACAGCGCTCCGTGATTCAAACACATCACGCACGACGTGGACGTACACAGTGCGTCCATTATCGAACAGAGGGCTGAGGTGTGTTTGTGCTGCTGGAGGAGAAAACACCAAAACACAACCAGGCGCTAACTGGTTCGCTGTCTGTCCGATAATGGATCCAGAGGGGGTGACACGACGCAGGTGAGCTCAGCTACGGCAGCCCGCAGGGACACACCAGCCGCCGCTAACCTGCTTGGATAAGAGCGAAGACAACGTCAGCCGAAAACAGCCATTTAAATATGACGCAATTCTACGTCGTCTCGCTTGACATTGGCGCACAAACCTCAGAACCGACGACCGGCACCGTGTCAGAAGTCGGGTCCGGTCGGGCTTTAATTCGGCGCTAAAGTGAAGAGCGGAGCGGCAACACAGCTCCACGCCGCTTAATCAATGTGCGTCATTCCCAGCGCACAGCAACACACCGCTCAAACCGCCGCAAACAGCGCAAAGCACCCAAATAAAGTGCCGCTATGCCAAAACGCGCCTCGCCTGGCGGATTTCACCGAAGCCGAATTAAATATCGGGTCTTCCCGGGTCAGAATCAGTCCAATCTGTTGCCCCATCGGCTGTAAATATTTACCCAGCAACTCTAAATCCCTACATTAGTCAATGCGTTTCGGCACAACGCAGCCAGCAAACACAACACAACCTCCGTGACCGGGGGGCGGCTCACCTGCAGCTCGGCCCGCTCCACCTCCCACTGGGCCCGCTCCACCTCGAACCGGGCCCACTCGTGCTGAAGGAAGTGTAAGATCCCCGGGATGCTGTACTGAGCCCGGGCCGCCTCTCCGCCGCCGACGTCGCCAGGCAGCGGGGCTTTGATGCTGCCGGCCCCGGATCCCGGGGTGGTGCTAAAGAAGACACCGGGGCCCGCCTGCTCGTCCATGGCCGGACCGGACCGGACCTGGGGGGCTCTGGCTCAGTCAGTAGGATCCCTTCCACGGGGAAACGGAGTCCATGCACGGTCCTCTGAGCTCCGGCCCGAAGCGGCTGTCATCTGACGGAGGCACCGTCAAGATGCCCGGAAACACCGCGGAGAGCTTCCGGGTTTTCAAAGTAAAACCACCGCGAGGGACTCTAAATAACAGTAATAGTGACAGAAATAATAATAACAATAATAACAGTAATAGTAAATGTAGCATACCCCCTTGATTGAAGGATGACACTTACTGATGATTTTTCAGGTTTATTGGCATTGAACCCTCAAATTTCACCGTAAGAGCAAGAGAACACACAAAACAATGTGTAAGCTAAAGGCTATACTCTCACAAACATCAACAACTTAGACAAACCTTAGCTTTAGCTATAAAATTCAACACATGTACATATTCGGTTCCCTGAAACATTAAAAATTGCTCTTCTTTACACACAAACATACCTGAGGCCTCTTTCAAAGGGGCTGCTAAGTCCAAAATACATATTTATGTGCTGATTTCTCTTCGTGTCCTTATCCTTCTCCGTTTTTATATTGCCGTTAAGCTAATTCACGCTCAGTTGCAACAGGAAGTAATCTTTTCAAAATAAAAGCGTCAACCGCAAGTTACATTTGACTCATTGTAAATAAAGGTAAAAAGCCTAAATAAAATACAGCAGTTATCTTTAGCAAATAAAGAAATGTACTACGTTATATACACTCCCACCAAAATTGTGAGTGTTGATTTACACATGAACAACAGCGAAGAATTTTTCAAACAAAATAACCCATATAAAGTGGTTACCTTAAGAACTTTCTAACAAGACAAGTTTTTGTACTGGGCGCTCGAGATTTTCACTCTCGAGATTCTAATGAAACGTTACCAAGGCGATCAGAACATCCTAGTGTGCCCAGAGAAAATGCTCTCATATCAAAAGGACGAACAGACTAAAAGAGAGAGAAAACTGTTAACCATCTATGAACATTGAAAAGGCCAGGTTAGAATACACAGAGAAAACCTGAAAAGCAATCTATCAGATTCACATTTAGTAGAAATGGCAGATGACATTGAAAAGACTGTAAATGACATGATGAAAGCATACAGTGAACTAAGAGAGCGTAGCACGCCATCCCATGTCATAAGGCGCAAAATGGACTCTTGTGAATCAGTGACAAAGGACATTATGAAAATAATTTCTGACCGTTTAGCAGCCATAGATGAGTATGATGCAGAAAGAGAAAGGCAACGCCTCCATCAGCTCTTAACTTATGAACATGCTAAGTCCATATTTGGTTCTGCATCACAGTAAGTCACCACTCTGAAGCAAGCATTGCTGCCAAAAGAATAGATGCAGCCGCAGAATTGGCTGCAATGGAAGGTCAATATAAAGTCACACAAGAAGAAATCCAACAAAAGGAAAAAATAAGAGAAATGGAAGAGAAACACAGGAGGGAATTGGATGCACAAAGGTTTGAACTAGAGCATTTACAAGCAGAAAAGGAAAGGCAAGCTGCATGTGCAAAATTAGAGGTTTACGACAAGGAATTGAAAGTTGATATGGACAGTCAGTTAATGTTACAGAACAGTGGGACTCCTAGTATCAACCAAAGCTTTGCACAACCAGCCCCAGCACTCTCTACGGATTCATATCACCCGCTCATGCAACAATATGCATCCATTCCAGTTAACAATCCTGTACAACAATTACACCTCCAAGCTAACACTCCATCGCCGCCTACAGACATTTCCCAGCTGGCTAAAGCCATTCAAGACAACATAGCTGTAAATAGAATCCCCGTGCCCATGCCTATGTGTTCAGCGGAGATCCAATCACCTACATCGAATGGAAGGCTTCCTTCAGCTCACTGGTGGACTGCAAAGGTATCTCCTGCTGATAAAGTGCACTTGTTAAAAAGGTATATCACTGGTCCTGCACTTCAATGTCTTGAGGGCACATTTTATCGCAGTGACGAAGAGGCATACAACGATGCATGGAAAAGGCTTGACCAGCGTTACGGTCAGCCTTTTGTTGTTCAAAAGACATTCAGAGACAAACTGTCAAAGTGGCCTAAAGTTCACTCAAAGGATGCAGAAGGTTTAAGGGCATTCTCAGATTTTCTCACAACCTGTCTTCAAGCAACACCTCATGTAAAGGGCTTGGAGATATTAAGTGACTGTGAGGAGAACCAAAAGTTACTGCAAAAAATTCCAGAATGGCTCGCAGCATGATGGAATCGTCAGGTCACAGTTGCTCTCATGGAAGGTAAAGATTTCACCTCTTTCAAGGATTTTGCAGTTTGTAGCATTTGAGGTGGAAATTGCATGTAACCCTGTGACTTCTTCATACGCACTCCATTCATGCAGCTCATCCCTGGAAAAAAGACATGCAAAAGAGATTAAACCCAACAGGTCTGCAACTCAAGTCTTTACAACACAAGCTACTATACATGCAAATTCAAATAACGCAAAGCTAAAGGTACCATGCATGTTCTGCAAAGATGAAAGACATCAGTTGTCAAAGTGCCCAAGCTTCTCAGAAAAGTCAGTGGACGACAAACAGACATTTGTAAAGGATAATAAACTGTGCTACGGGTGCTTAAAGGTGGGCCACAATGCTAAGGACTGTCGGCATCGCCGCACATGTGACACCTGCAAAGGACGGCCCCCCATTTGTTTGCACAATGAGAATCACAAGTCAAGTGAAAGGTCCCAGAGCCCCACAAATGTTACTTCAACCATCGAGAATGATACTACGGCAGCCATGGCTCTGAACATCACAAAGGTGGGTCAGTCAGGTAGCACTTCCATGATCATTCCTGTGTGGGTTTCTACTGCCCAGAGTCCGTCTAAAGAGCAGTTAGTGTACGCTTTATTAGACACGCAAAGTTACAACACATTTGTCAGTGAAGAGGTAACCAATCAGTTACAAGCAGACTCCTATCCAGTTAAGCTAAAGTTGACCACAATGCTGGGAGTTCACATGACGGTCAAAAGTCAGAGAGTATCAGACTGCGTGTGAGAGGTTACAACTCCGATGCTCACATTGACCTACCGCCCTCTTACACAAAGGACTATATCCCATTTAGCTATGACAACATACCCACAAATGAAATGGCAAAGCAATGGCCCCATCTGTCAGAGATTGTTGATAAAATACCACCTCTCCTGAGCTGTGATGTTGGACTACTCATTGGATTTAACTGTCCCAGAACTCCAGCTCCAAAACAGGTTCTACTTGGAAATAACAATGAGCCATTTGCAATCCAGACAGATCTAGGGTGGAGCATTGTTGGTGGCTCCACGTCAGTGCCTAATGAAACTGAAAGTCTGTGCCACAGAGATAGTAAAAGAATTACCTCCTGTAACACCAATAGATGTGATCAATGTTCTTGAGTCAGATTTTAAGGACACAAAGGCAAGCAATAAGACAGTCTCACAAGAGGATCTCATTTTTCTGGACAAACTCAAGGAAGGAATAAAGAAAAATGAACAAGGACACTGTGAGATGCCTCTCCCATTCAAACAAAGGCCACACTTACCTGACAACAAAAGGGTTGCAGAAATCATACTTGAACATTTAAAGCGAAAGTTCAGTAAGGATGAGAAATACAAAAGGGACTACTTTGCATACATGAATGACATAATTGAAAGAGGAGACGTTGAAGAAGTACACAACGAAGGAATACAAGGTGAATAATGGTACATCCCCCACCATGGGATTTATCACGCCAAAAAGCCCACAAAACTGTGTGTTGTATTTGACTGTTCAGCCAAACACAATGGAACAAGTCTCAATGATCATCTCCTCCAATGGCCAGACTTGATAAACAATCTGTCTGGCGCTCTCTTAAGGTTCAGGCAACATCCTATTGCTTTAATGTGCGATATAGAGAAGATGTTCCATCAGTTCCACGTCGATGAAAGGGACAGGGACTATCTACATTTCCTCTGGTGGAAAAACGGTGATACGAGCACAAAACCTCAAACCTACAGAATGAAAGTACACCTTTTTGGTGCAGCATCATCTCCAGGCTGTGCAAATTACGGACTGAAATACTTAGCCAAAGAGCACAGCAACTCGCACCCAGCGGGTTCACAGTTCATGGAGAAAGACCTTTATCTCGATGATGGAGTTACAAGTACAAGCACAGTAGAAGGAGCAATACAGTTGCCACAGGAGGCCAGAGAGATCTGCAGCAAAGGTAACCTCCGTCTTCTCAAGTTGATTTCTAACCATCACAGTGTTTTGCAAAGCATCCCTCTATCAGAACGTGCTGTAAACACAAACATGAAGGATTTAACATTTAAAGATATGCCACAAGAAAGAGCATTAGGCATTCAATGGAACATTGAAAAGGCCTGTTTCAAATTTGACAACACACTAAAAGTCCAGCCAGCTACACGCAGAGGCATTCTATCCACTGTTGCATCAATCTATGACCCGCTTGGATTCTTAGCACCATATGTACTAAACGGAAAGAGAATCCTGCAAGAAATGTGCCAACACAGTATTGGATGGGACGAATCCCTACCAAACACACTCAAGCCAAGGTGGGAGAATTGGCAAAGTGACTTTGTAAACCTAGAAAAGCTAGACATACCTCCCTGTTACTTGCCTGTTAGTTTCGGTGAACCAAAGGAAATCGAGTTGCACCACTTTTCAGATGCGAGCTCAAGTGGTTATGGACAACGCAGCTATCTGAGAGCCAAGAACACTAAAGATGAGATTCACTGCTCTCTGGTAATAGCAAAAGCTCGAGTTGCTCCAAATAAACTGATCACGATCCCCAGACTTGAACTAACAGCAGCTGTAGTTTCAGTCTCAATCAGTAACATGTTAAAGGAAGAACTGTATCATGATGTGAAAGAATATTTCTGGACTGACTCAAAGGTGGTATTGGGCTACATAAACAACGATGCACGTCGTTTCCATACTTTTGTAGCAAACAGGGTTCAAAGGATCAGACAAAGTACAAGCCCTCAGCAATGGTTTTACGTGCCCTCAGAAGTGAACCCAGCCGACAGTGCGTCAAGAGGTATAACTGTCAATGAGTTAACCAAGTCTAGCTGGTTCACTGGCCCCACCTTTCTGTGGAAAAATGAACTGCCCACACCACAAACTGTTGAGCTGGATCTGGCCATAGGAGATCCAGAAGTCAGAAAAGTACAGACAATGTTAACTAAAGTCACAGACACTGCGAGTCTTGCTGAACGTTTAAGTAAGTTTTCGTCATGGTCCAAAGCTGTCAAAGCTGTAGCACATCTCATAAGAAGGGCTAAGCAAATCAAGTCAAACACACCAGCTTCAGTAAGTGAACAAGCAAATGCTGAACATGTGATCATTTGTGATGTGCAGAGTCAAACATATGGACAAGAAATAAAACTGTTGAGCAAAGGAAAACAGCTCCCACATCACAACAAACTGTTTAAACTAGACATGTTCATGGACACAGATGGTCTCTTCAAGGTGGGAGGGAGACTTCAACATTTACCAAAAAGTGACTCTTTCAAACACCCAATCGTGATCCCAAAGGATCATTACGTGACCAAGCTCATAATATCTCACTGTCATGACAAAGTAAAATACCAAGGGAAAGGATTTACTATAAATGAAATCAGATCTAATGGCTATTGGATCCCCAGAGTGAGTAAAACTGTCGCTTCAATCATCCGTCAGTGTGTGATCTGCTGCAGACTCTGCAGAACCCCAGAGGGTCAGAGGATGAGTTACCTACCTCCACAGCACTTAGAACCCTCTCCTCCCTTCACATACTGCGGCATGGACTGTTTTGGTCCGTTTGTGACAACAGAAGGAAGGAAACAACACAAACGATATGGACTTTTATTTACCTGCTTTTGTTCTCGTGCTATTCACATAGAGTTATTAGAGGACTTGTCCACTGATGCATTTATTAATGCATTGAGGTGTTTCATTTCAATCAGAGGTGCAGTCCGACAAATCCAATGTGACCAGGGAACAAATTTTGTTGGTTCTCAAAATGAGTTCAAAGCAGCCCTAAATGAACTGGACACTCAGAGATTAAGTACTTACTTATCTGAAAGACAATGTGACTTTGTGATAAATGCACCCCACTCGAGTCACGCAGGAGGAGTGTGGGAGCATCAGATAAAGACTGTCAGAAGTGTACTGAATACCACTCTGTCACTTGCCCATGCCAGACTAAATGATGCTTCATTAAGGACTTTATTCTATGAAGCCATGACTATAGTCAACAGCACCCCTGACTGTAGATAACTTGAACAGCCCTGACAGCCTAGAACCGCTTATACCCAATCATCTGCTCCACATGAAATCCAACGTACCGCTGCCCCCACCTGGTGCTTTTCCAAAGGAGGACCTATATGGCAAAAGGAGGTGGCACTGTGTGCAGTTCCTTGCAGAGCAGTTCTGGAGCCGCTGGAGACGGGAATATGTTCACAACATCATTTCAAGGCAAAAGTGGCACTCACCAAAGAGGAACCTGAAAGTGGGTGATGTTGTGTTGGACATAGATGAACAACGCCCAGAGGCGAATGGAGACTTGCAAGAGTTTCAGAGACAGTCAGTGGAAAAGATGGACTTGTGCGAAGAGTGAAAATCTCACTTGGAGAAAAGAGACTAAATAACAAAGGTCAGCGCTCTAGTAACCTATCAGTCGTAGAGCGTCCAGTACAAAAACTTGTCTTGTTGTTAGAAAGTTCTTAAGGTAACCACTTTATATGGGTTATTTTGTTTGAAAAATTCTTCGTTGTTCATATGTAAACCAACACTCACAATTTTGGTGGGAGTGTAAATAACCTAATACATTTCTTTATTTGCTAAAGATAACTGCTGTATTTTATTTTGGAATTTTACCTTTATTTACGATGAGTCAAATGTAACGTCCGGTTGACGCTTTTATTTTGAGAGGATTACTTCCTGTTGTAACCGAGCATGAAATAGCTTATCGGCAATATAAGGACGGAGAACGATAAGGACACGAGAGAAATCAGCACATGAACTTGTATTTTGCACCTAGCAGCCCCTTTGAAAGAGGCACAAGGTATGTTTGTGTGTAAAGAAGAGCAATTTTGAATGTTTAATAGAACCGAATATGTACATGTGTTGAATTTTATAGCTACAGCTAAGGTTTGTCTAAGTTGTTTATGGTTGTAAGAGTATAGCGTTTAGCTTACACATTGTTTTGTGTGTTCTCTAGCTCTTACGGTGAAATTTGAGGGTTTAATGCCAATAAACCTGAAAAATCATCAGTAAGTGTCATCCTTCAATCAAGGGGGTATGCTACATAATAGATTATGCTTTATTTGTCATTGCACACTTTCATATACAATGAAATTTCATTTGAGCTGCCCTGCCAATGACAGCTCAGGCTGCTGCGCAGTGCTGCGCGGCGCCTTTCTTGAGGAAAAAGAAAAAGGACACATTGGGATCTGGGTAGGGATAGCAGAGGGTAAATGAAAAAAAAGGCTCGTACCAAATGAAACCTCCAATGCTGGGAAATTCAATTTGAGAAGGACCCTAAAAAAAAAAAAAAAAAAAAAAAAAAAAATCGCAACAAGCAAAGCATGACATAAGACAAGGATAGTTGGGACAAGGATGTGGGGTGGTGGAGGGGGGAGCACTGCACAGTTAGTCGGTTCCTGTGCAGCAATTTCTGCGCACGGATTCCTGACCCCTGTGCATAGCGAGGGAAGCTTGTGGAGGCGGAGGGGAGGGGATATGGGCATGTGTGTGCGAATGTTTAGCTCAGTCCTCATTTCAGTGAGTCCGATGTGTGTGTATGCGTGTAGCCCATCTACTTCTGTCTCAGACCGCCGGTGTCTCAGTTCGCGAGGGCGGAAGTGCGATAACACAGCAGGTTGCTATGGAGACGTCCTCGGTTGGCCCGGTCCAAAAGTCAACAGGTGTCCTTGGGAAGGTGGGGGGGTTTAGGAGAGCTATCTCTTGGCCATGAAACTTCCAGAGGAGTTTGTTATTGTTTCAGGGGCACCAGAATGTAATCAGTTTCCTTCTTGTTTAGGCAGGAGAGAGGAGCAATTTCACCTTCCCCCTACTGCTCTCAACAGTTTTAGACCCCAGCTGTAGCGATTCTCACCCTGATGATGGCTTCCACTTTGCGACTCACATCAACAGTCACACCAAGCAAATTGTTCATCTTATGATTGAGTTCGTCATACCGAGCATCGGCAACCGTGATCCGATCGTTTGCATAGACCAGCAGTATTTGGATGTCGTTTCTATCTGCGGTCTTCCTGATTTTCCAGAAGCTCAGGCCAGTGAACAAGGCAATTATCAGCAGGCCTGTCCTCATGAATCCGAATATATAAACATCTTCCACATCCTCCACGGATAGGGGTGCCAGGCACATGATCCCCTTCCACTTCCCCCAGGCATCCATCACGTAACCAGAGGCGAAACTCCCATCCGGGCAGGAAGGCTCCTCTAGGCCTGTGCTCTTTGTGGCGACAATCTTGTCAATTGCGTTGAGAGACCAGTTAATCGATTCCATGATCGGTGTTTAGAAGGTCCAGTGCCAAGCGATCGCTCCAAGTCAGACAGACGAGACAAAAAGTGCAGCAAGCAGAAGACATGAGGGTGTGGGGAGAACAGAGATACGGAGCAAGGAAAAGTGCGACCGCCTCCTACGAGAGCTCAGAGCAGAATCAATTAACTGTTTCATTCATTTCAGATTGCGGCTCTTTTAGCTGTTCTTTATCATTTGTCTGTTCTTCTATATTTTCCATTTTGAGAGCAATTGCTTGTCACCATAACCTCAGACCGTTGCTGCAGCTCGCTGCTCCACGCCGTTGCCGTGTCATTCCGTTCCTTGAGATCGCAGGCACCTTGTAGCAGCACATGGGGTGAAGCTCTTGCTAGGCTCGCGGCTCGTGCTTCTCCCGGGCGACAGGTTCTCACTCTTCTCGGAGGAAAGCTCTTACTGTAGCATATCCCCTTGATTGAAGGATGACACTTACTGATGATTTTTCAGGTTTATTGGCATTGAACCCTCAAATTTCACCGTAAGAGCTAGAGAACACACAAAACAATGTGTAAGCTAAACGCTATACTCTCACAAACATCAACAACTTAGACAAACCTTAGCTTTAACTATAAAATTCAACACATGTACATATTCGGTTCCATGAAACATTCAAAATTGCTCTTCTTTACACACAAACATACCTTGGGTCTCTTTCAAAGGGGCTGCTAAGTCCAAAATACATATTTATGTGCTGATTTCTCTTCGTGTCCTTATCCTTCTCCGTCTTTATATTGCCGTTAAGCTAATTCGCGCTCAGTTGCAACAGGAAGTAATCTTTTCAAAATACAAGCATCAACCGGAAGTTACATTTGACTCATTGTAAATAAAGGTAAAAAGCCAAAATAAAATACAGCACTTATCTTTAGCAAATAAAGAAATGTACTAGGTTATTTACAGTAAAAATACTTATTAATAATATTAATAATAATAATAATAATAATAGCAATAATGATGATGATGATAATAATAATAATAATAATAATAATAATAATAATAGCAATAATAATAACAATAATAATAATAATAACAACAATAATAATAATAGCAATAATAATAATAATAATAATAATAATAATAATATAATGCTAATAATAGTAATAAAAATAGTAACAATAAAAAATAATAATAAAAGGGGGTCACGTGACGCTAATGGCGGAGTAACAGCTTCTCGCTACAGCTCCTGCAGCTCGATATCCGATTCAGCTATATTGCTGCAAGAATTCATGACTAAGCCAGTGCAGCTACGCATGCAAGAATGCCGACACAAAAGAAAATTACATCTGTTGTTGTAAAACAGTCAAAAACGGGAGAAATTGGCTCGTCTACGCATACCACGACTACTGAGGCCGAGGGGGTAAGCGTAATGGCGGCTGCCATGCCGCCCTCTATTCTCTCGGCTGAACCTTTGGATGTTGACAATTTAGTGGCGAGGATTACTGCGGAGGTTTTAAAAGCGGTGGAGACATCTTTTGACAAAAAGATTGACCCTGTTCTTCAGAAACTATAGGCATGCTCTTCTGACATCGCTGTACTAGACACACGCCTCACGACCGCTGAGGAGCGAATATCAAGCCTGGAGGATACGATCGCCATTCAAGACGTGCAACTTGCCGACATGAAAGTCAAAATGGACTCAGCGCTTGAAAAGATTGACGACATGGAGAACAGGAACCGGCGCTGCAATGTTCGGATTGTTGGTCTCCCCGAGCACAGTGAAGGTACCGACCCTGTCTCCTTTACCAAATCCTGGCTCCCTCAGCTAGTTGGCGTAGACTTTAAAGGGGGTATAGTTAAGGTTGACCGCTGCCATCGCATATCCCCCCGCTATCGCTCCCTCCCGGGACAGAGGCCACGAGTTTTCATCGTCAAACTTCACAACTTCCAGGACAAAGCCCGGATCATGCAAGAGGCCAGGAAAAAACAAACTTTGAATTACAAGGGCGCTAAGATCATATTTGAGGATTTTTCTGCAGCGGTGTCCAGGAAACGTCAGGCATTCCTCCCAGTCAAGAATCGTCTCAGAGAGAAAGGCATCCCATTTGCGCTGCTCTACCCAGCTGTCCTCAGAATTAAGCACAATGGAGAAGAAAAAATCTTCAAGCATCCGGAGGACGCCGTGGGATTCCTGGATACATTGCCCGGTGCTGGATCATTTTCATCCCCCGCTTCTCGCTCACCCTAAGCATCAGATGTGGTATTTACAACATGAACAGGATATTCTAGTTGATAATGCGCTTTATACATGGTAAAACTTTGGACATCATCTTTTGTTAATCCATGTCTATATATCTCCTGCAAATATATGTGCATATAATTCAGAATGTAGCTTTTTCTGACATGTTCTTTTTTCTGAGGTAGCTGCAAGTCTGGCTGTAGTTCGTTCCATTTAATGACAGTCTGGTCCAGCATCCTTCCCTGTTTAGTTGGGAAGGTTAGCTTGCACCCCCTACTGGGTGTTTTAGACCATCGTCTGACCCTTCTGTGTTTCTTCTTTTTTGTGTTTTTGTTTTTTGTAAATAGTTTTTGTTCTTCCCTCAGCAAAGCAGAGCATATGTTATTTTTCATACTTTTCCAAACTGGTGCATCCTGGTTTGTTATTTTGAGAATATCCTTATTTCTGTGGCATGGTTTAGCACTTGCTTTAAATTATAATGGCTAATCCTAGTACATCTCTAAAAGTGTGTAGCTGGAATGTGGGGGGTATTCATAGTCCCATCAAACGTAAGAAAATCCTTAACTACCTGAAAAAGGAAAATATACATGTAGCCCTGTTACAAGAGACACATTTGACATCTGATGAGCATCTAAAGTTGAAACGCGATTGGGTGGGACAAGTGTTTTACTCGTCTTTCACAAGTAGGAGTCGAGGCGTAGCCATTCTGATACACAAACATCTGCCTCTGACAAATACACAATCTGTTTGTGATAAGTCTGGTAGATATTTATTACTCAAGGGCACATTGCATAGTAAACCCATTTCATTCTTAAATGTTTATTATCCCCCTGTTCAATCACTTGACCTCATCACACTTGCTTTCTCCTCTTTTTCCGATTGGATCTGTGACAATACGGTCATAGCGGGTGATTTTAACTGCTACTTCTCATCATCTATGGATAAATCTCCTGCAACTCAGGTTCCTACATCTAAAAAGGCCAAGGCCCTCTTAGACACTTGTGCAGAGCTTGAATTGGTTGATACATGGCGTGTGCTACACCCTAAAGACAAGGAATTCACGTTTTTTTCGGGGGTACATAAAACAAGTTCTAGAATTGACTTTGTATTTACCCCCAAGGTGTCACTAGGCAACATTGTTAATTGTAGAATTGGTGATATAATTATATCAGACCACGCACCGGTTTTTGTTGAATTAGATAATCTTAACGCAAATTTTCGAAATTATAATTGGAGATTTAATAACTTCCTGATTCATGATCCAAAATTTGAAAAGTTCCTGAATGACCATTTGAATAATTTTATACAAGATAATAAAACCCCAGATGTATCCCCTGGATTACTCTGGGACACTTTAAAAGCCTATACACGTGGTCTGGTTATATCATATTCTGCTGGGCTCAAAAAGAGGACTCAAATGAATCAAAGAAAATTAGAACTGAAATTACATGAATTACAAATAAAACACAACCTCTCTCCTTCTGAACAGTTAAGAGGTGAGATCCATGTGACTAAGACAGCCTTGGAAGGGTTGCTGACAAAAAAGGCCAAGAAATCTATATTTTTTATGAAACAGAGGCTGTATGAATTTGCCAACAAACCTAATCGCTACCTTGCTAATATTCTTAAAAATAAGGGATCATCCCGCAATATTCCTTGCATTAAGGACGCATTGGGTATACTCAGCTGCGATAACATAGTGATTAATGATACATTTAAGACATTTTATAAGCAATTATACACTTCTCAATTTAAATCATCCAATTATCAAGATATGTCTTCCTTTTTTCAGAACCTTGATTTGCCTCAAATTACGGAAATTCAGAAAGAGGAATTGTCTAAACCGATTACCCGTAGTGAAATTCTAAAAATCATTCAGCGGCTACCAAATAACAAGGCCCCAGGGCCGGACGGATTCAATGGGGAATTTTACAAGAAATTCAGTCAAATCCTACTCTCTCCTCTGTCTGAAATGGTTGATTTTTCGTTTGCAAGTGGGGCTCTGCCTCCTTTCCTATTAGAGGCCAATATTTCCCTGGTTCTGAAGAAGGATAAACCCCCAGAGGAATGTTCTTCTTATAGACCCATATCAGTCTTAAACATTGATTTGAAAATTCTTGCAAAGACACTGGCCTCACGTTTGGAAACAATCTTGCCTAGCATTATTCATAATGACCAAACGGGATTCATCCGAGGTCGATATTCTACACACAACGTAAGACGTCTACTTAACCTCATCCAGCACTCTTCCGCGTTCAATTCTGATTCTATGATTATTTCTCTTGATGCAGAGAAGGCCTTTGACAGGCTCGAGTGGCCTTATCTATTTTTTACTCTCCAAAAGTTTGGTATGACCGATGGGTTCATTAATTGGATACGAATCTTGTACGCATCACCTCTCTCGGCAGTGATCACTAATGGCCATAAATCCAATAATTTCAGCATTGAACGTGGAAGTAGGCAGGGATGCCCTTTAAGCCCCTTGTTGTTTGCCCTAGCTATGGAACCCCTAGCTGCTGCTATTAGGATGGACCCCTGTATTGAAGGGCTTCTTTTAAATAATTGTCAGCATAGGATATCTCTCTATGCTGACGATGTCCTAATTTTTTTGAACTCACCATCCAGGTCTATTCCAAAATTGATCAATCTAATCACCCAATATAGCAGCTTCTCGGGTTATAAAATTAATTTTTCTAAGAGCGAAGCTATGCCTCTTTCTAGTTCATACAAAGCCTCCCCTAGTATTTCTCGGCCTTTTCGTTGGTCTCCGAATGGATTCACCTATTTAGGTGTTATGATCTCTCCTAATTTAAAGGACTTATACAATCTTAATTACACTCCTCTTATTCAAGCTGTTAACCGGGACTTGGACAGATGGTGCAGTCTACCACTATCCCTGCTGGGTCGTATACACCTTGTCAAAATGAACATCTTACCACGCCTCTTATATTTATTCCAGGTGTTGCCCCTTGTTCTTTCTTCAAGAGTTTTAGCAAAATTAAATAGTTCTATAGTCTCATTTATTTGGAACAGAAAAAGACCCAGGTTAAGATACAGCTACCTCTCTCTCCCAATACATATGGGTGGTCTCGCAGCTCCCTCGCTATCACTTTACCTCTGGTCTGCTCAATTTAAATTTCTTTTAGAATGGTACAGATCGGATCAGGGTTCAATCTATTTAAGTGCTGAATCCGCTTCCTTAAACGATATCCCCTTGTGGAATCTACTTTACATTTCCCCTCCGAAATCCTCACTTCTCACAAAGGACAATTTATTATTGAAAAATATGCTAAGTATCTGGTATAAAGTGAGAAGTTTAGAAGGTTATAAAAAACATTTTTCTTTACTCACCCCAATCCACCAAAATCCTGATTTTATCCCGGGCCTTAATGCAGGGATTTCTGAGTGGTTTCGTAGGGGAATTAAAACAGTTGGTGACCTGGTCGACGGAGATGCAATTTTGTCATTTCAACAAGTGAAAGACAAATACGGTATTGGTAGTGGAGATGTTTTCAGATATATGCAGGTGAAACATTTCATTCTTGGTAGGCTAAAGGAATGTGATGGCCGAATGTCTATCTCCCAGATGGAATCTCTGATCCTAAAAACCACAAAACTTAAATCTTTTTCGAAATCAGTTTATAATATCCTATCCAAACTCAATAAGGACAATGCAGATAAAGTTAAAAAGCGGTGGGAAACGGATTTGGGACCTATTACAGCTGAATCCTGGGATGAACTTTGTAACCGGCCTTTTAAGGCTCTTGTCTCTAATTCCATCTGGGAGAGACAATTTAAGATTCTGCATAGGCTCTTTATAACTCCTGAGAAAAGGCATAAAATGTATTCTTCATTATCTGAAATATGTAACAAATGTCATTCCGCTGTTGGTACCCTTTTCCACTGTTTGTGGGATTGCCCACCTATTTTGCAGTTCTGGGAATCAATTATTGATAAGCTCTGTACAATTTTTAAGTGTCATTTGAACTTGAGTGCTCGAACTTGTCTCCTTGGTCTGGAGGACGAACTGCCTATGCAATTTGGTAAGCGAAAGCTGTTGCATATACTGCTACATTGCGCTCGAAAGTGCATAATGATGCAATGGATTTCGGATGAAGCCCCCTCCCATCATCAGTGGCTCCAAACGGTTATTGCCATAATACCAATGGAGGCTTTCTCCACTCTGTTGATGAATAAGCCATATGCATTTTACCAGACCTGGGACCCTTTCTTAGACTACTTGGACTTCTCCTCTGCACAAAGACTGCGATCCGGCTTACTGTCAATGGCTTGGCTCAAAAGAATGTTAAAACTGCTGCGGATTCACCAATTTTCATTTTATTTATTTAATTTTTATGTTGTTGTAACGCTCTGCTTTGCACAAAATGTTCAATAAAAATATATATTAAAAAAATAATAATAATAAATAAATGTGTTTTCATCCGTTTCTGAAAAAAAAATTACTTTACAGGAGCTTGATGGTGCACATTTGGCCGCCAAAACACAGTTTTATGGTTGAAAAGCGGTTTGGACAAAGAAACAAAGGATGACTTGTGAAGAGTCTCGTGGACTCGTTCAGGTGTGTTTAGCTTTTAGTAAAATAAAAAAATCAAAGATCATTACACAACTACACATTCTCAGCTGGTTGCAAATAAGAACACAGTTTGTCAGAGGTTCAGACTTTATTCAAGTTTTGAATTATTTTGGAAAACTGAGCCTTTTTTAAATTTCCATCCATTATCTATACACCGCTTAATCCTCATTAGGGTCGCGGGGGGGCTGGAGCCTATCCCAGCTGACTCGGGCGAAGGCAGGGGACACCCTAGACAGGTCGCCAGTCTGTCGCAGGGCCACATATACAGACAAACAATCACTCTCACAGTCACACCTACGGGCAATTTAGAATAATCAATTTACCTCAGCATATTTTTGGACTGTGGGAGGAAGCCGGAGTACCCGGAGAAAACCCACGCATGCACAGGGAGAACATGCAAACTCCATGCAGAAAGATCCCGGGAAAGCCGGGACGTGAACCAGGGATCTTCTCGCTGCAAGGCGAAAGTGCTAACCACCACGCCACTGTGCAGCCCTTTTTTAAATTTATTTTTAATTTTTGAGTCACTGTGAAACTTTGAGGTATTTTTTAATAAATTCTGAGCACTTTGGGGCCATTTGAGTCGTTTTGGAAAGATTTTCCAGGCGGTTCTTGACACTTTTTCTGTATTTCAGTTCAATTTAAACTAATTTAGACCAAGGTTTGAGAATTTTTTTTGTTCTTTCAGGAATTGTCCACACGTAGCAGGGTTTTTGTAAAACCGAATATCCTGCCCCCTCCGTCTCGAAAAAAAACTTACATACACACCACCTCGTTTTTAGAAAAAAACTTCATCCACACCTAACCGCATAAGTGCGTTTTTAAGCACATTCATAAGCATGCCGGACCTTTAGGTGGCAGTAGTTCCCCAAATCCTATCCAATCAGAGTAAGTGTGGAATGGCAAGGTGGTGGAGAATAACCGTCCTTAATGTCGTCCTTCTCCTGTGTTGTTGAATGTGGAGCAGTATCTGAGCTTGTAAAAACAAGCAAGTAAAAAGCGCCTGTACAAGAAACAGCGCCCAAAACCTTGTGAGAGCATCCATACTGTTATCGAATGTAAACACAGGTCGCATATGTGACGTAAGAACATATTTTGTCGCAGGCGGTGACGTTTCGAAACGCAAAACCCCGGTTACTGATGTCCACATGCAGATGCATAAAACGGAGAATTCGCAAATCTTCACTTTGGTCGGAGTTTTTAAAAAGAATCGTTTTTGATGACGTAAATCTGCGTTTTCGTGTGGATGATAGGCCGAATCGTAGAAAAATATCTTCGTTTTGTGAGATACCTGGCTACGTGTGGACAAGGCCTCAGATTCAGTGTTCAGACTGTGACTCCTGGATGGATTTAATCTGATCTGATGTCAGTTTTTATCAGAGGCTCAGAAATGATGGAAAAAATTAAAGTGTGAAATTTTGACCCTTCCTGGAGTGATTTTGTATGTGTTTTGTGACCATTTTGTCACATTGTGGTAATTTTGGTCCTTTTGGTGGTGATTTTCCATGTTTTTGCTGGAAAATTTGAACCTTTCAGGATATTTTTGGGTCTTGTTGTGATTTTGGCTGTTTTGGGGTGACTTTGTGTTTTTGTGGTGATTTGGGGTCTTTTTCTGGTGATTTTATGTCTCTTCATGGTAATTTTGGCTGTTTTGATGTCTTTTCGTGGTGATTTTGGCTGTTTTTGTGGTGATTTTGTGTCTTTTTGTGATGATTTTGCTTATTTTTTGTGCCCAATTTCAGTCTTTGGAGTAGTTTTGCCGTCCATGTATCTGCTGGACTGATGAAGGTCTGAGGCTCAAAAATGATGGAAAAAGTCCATTAAAAAGTGGTAAATCTGGATCCACCTCTATGGACTTCAAGGACCTGGAATGTTCTAAGTGAGACTAAACTTAAAGACTGGAAGCAGGAAAGGAGAACGTCTCCTGGAGAAAGTTCTAGAGTAGGTTTACTCTAGAACTTTCTCCAGGAGATGTTCTCCTCTATGTTCTCCTCTATGGACTTCAAAGGTAGAACTCTGATCATGAATAAAGTTACCGGAGGTAAAGGTTCTGAGGAGGTTCAGGGAGGTTCTGAGGAGGTTCTGGGAGGTTCTGAGGAGGGTCTGTGAGGTTCTGGGAAGTTCTGGGAGGTACTGAGGAGGTTCTGGGGAGGTTCTGAGGAGATTCTAGGAGGTTCTGGGAGGTTCTGAGGACTGACAGATATCAGAATCTTTCAGGATCTGGCTGAATAAATCCTGAGGAAAGATTTTTATTTATTTTATGCTTCCTGTTTAACTAACTTCGTCTCCAACGCCTGTGGAGGAAACTTGGACCTGTCTGGGAATCAGAATAATCGGAGCTCCGTGATTAAATCCGCGAATGATCCGTGACCGTGGACTTGCTAATCAGCTGATGCGCCACAGCCGCTATTTAACCTCTGCACGGCGCAAAGATCCGAGGACGGACCGACAGACGGACACACCGACAGGATGCCTCCGTTGGACAGAAGCCAGCTGAACAACAAACGCTTCAAGCAGCGCAAGACTTTCGGTAAATGTCGCAAAAACGCAGGAAAAGTGGCGCAGAGCCGCAGAAACTCACCGCTCTTCTGTCGTTTGTGCGCAGCTACACGCAGGCAGGAGGTGGCGGGGATCCGGTCCAAGTTCCCCAACAAGGTGCCGGTAAGTGTGGGGGTCGGTACCCGTGGCCGCGGGCCGCTGTGTGCCCCCCTCTGAGCTCCTGTCCGCCCCGCAGGTCATCATCGAGCGCTACGAGCGGGAGAAGTTCCTGCCTCCGCTGGACAAGACCAAGTTCCTGGTTCCCCACGAGCTCACCATGACGCAGTTCGTCACTGTCATAAGGTGAGACGGACAGCTGTCGATACCGGTACAGGGCCGTGGCTCGTTTAGAATGAATGAAAGCGTATTCTTTTTTATTTCCGGCAGAGTGTGCAGCATGTTTTATTTTGAAAAATGACTCGAGCGTCCTATCGTCACTTCCATCTACGCTCGTTTTCTTGCACTTGACTCGTCCGTTCATCTGACAAAATTACCAAAAAAACTAATAAGAAATTCATTCTAAAAATACTAAAATACAAACGTCTCTGGAGAGCTTCTTTAGAAGTAGGGGGAAGCTGAGACAGAATGTGGGGGGTGGGGGGTGCATATTTAGTAATTTAAAAAACTAATTTAATTACTTGAAGACATGTTTCATTTTTTAAAGCTATTTGTTATGCTGGATAACTGGTCCGTAGAAAAATTATCTGGCTTGAAACCTAGTCGTGAATCGTTTGGTACCGGACCGCGTAGAGAGAATAAAAACGTTTTATTTATTTTATTTCCAGGGGAGTCTGCAGCGTGTTTTATTTTGAGAAATGACTCGATCGTCTTCCCCTCACTTCCGTCTGTGCTCGTTTTCTTGCATTTGAGTCGTCCGTTAAATGAAGCCGTTCATTTGCCAAAATTAATACCAAATTATTAATAAATTAATTTAAAAAATGAAAATTGGCAAGAAATTAATTTTAAGAAATACAAAAAAAAAAAAAAAAAAAAACCCCAACAAGAATCGTCTCTGGAGAGCTTCTTTAAAGTAAGGAGAAGCTGAGATGAAAGGAAAAAATACATATTTAGCAATAAACAAGTAATTTCATTCGTTTGGAACACGCTTTAAAATAATAATAATAATAATAATAATAATAATAATAATAATAATAATAATAATCACTTATGTGCTCAGTGATCGTTGCGTAGAAAAACGATCTGACTTGAAACCGGTCCGTGACTTATTTGGTACTGGACCATTTAGAAAGGATTAAAACTTTAAAAAAAAAAAAAAAAAAGTATTATTTTTTTTTATTTTCGGCGGCGTCTGAAGCGTGTTTTATTTTGAAAAACGACTCGGTCGTCCTCCCCTCACTTCCGTCTGTGCTCGTTTTCTTACACTTGATTCGTTAAATGAAGCCGTTTATCTAACAAAATGAATTAAAGAAATTATATATAAAAAAAACACAAACGTCTTCTTTAAAAAGAGGGAGAATCTGAGATAGAACAAAAAGTAAATACATATGTAGTAATAAAGTAACTTTATTCATTTAGGACAGTTTTAAACATTTTTTTTTTTATAAAACAACAATTGCGTTAATTGTTCTGTGCTGATGATCAGTCCGTAGATAAACTGTCTGAAACCGGTCCGGTAAAAGGCGAAGGGTGCTGAGGTCAGGTCTGGGGACTTCTGGTACCGGTGTCGACCCAAACACTGGTCACTTCCGGCAAACATCACACCTTTAAATTTCCACCATTTCCTGTTTCCACAGGAAACGGAATGTAAAGTTGTTCTGACAGGTTTGGACTTTGGGGGATTCTGAATTTGCATAATTTCTGGGTTCCTTCCGTTAGAACGTATCTAATCTTTTGGGTTCTGGTTCGGGCAGAACGAAGCGTCACAAGATGGCGGTTGAGGATTTGGGAGAACCAGTGGACGGTTCCTGCTGTTTTCTGATGAATCCGTCATGAAAACGATCATTTCCTGTCAGAGAACCGTTTTATGACTTAAAGAACCCCAGAACTACTCACAGAACCGTCTTCCTGATAAGGAGGTCCTTCAGCCAGAGAAGGTTCTCTGTAGAACCATTTCAGAACCGTCTGCTCACTGTCGACGTTCAGCAGCAACCTCATGAAACCATCAACGTCCAGCGATAACAAATCAAATGTTTTAGAGCAGCAACAGAAACACCAGAAACATGTAAAATCAGCAGATCTAAAAGCTGTAGGAGGACTTTAAAAATGAAATCTTTAGAACGTCTAGTTTCTAAAGAAACGTTAGAGCAGGGGTCCCCAAACTTTTTCCTGTGAGGGCCACATACCTTTTCCCTTCTCTGATGGGGTCAGTTTGTAACAGAAAAAGTGTGACAATCGCAGGGGTGCCTAAACGTAAACATTTTTTGTTTTCCAGAAAGCCACACAACCAAATATTAATAACCCTTTCCGGGATCTTCACAGGAAAAAAAAGTCAGGAAATAAATAATAACACTATTAATGAAATACATAACACTATTTGTGAAATAAATGATAACCAAATAACCCTCTCTGGGTTTTTCTTCACAGAAAAAAAGTCCATGGAACATTAACTTTCTGTTGTGCCGTGCACAATCTTAACAGGTAAAAGTTCAACTTAGTTGTCGGAGCAGAATCTCTTACTTAAATGACTCATATGAGCAGTCTCCACGAATAAAAATGAGCAGCTGCACTGTGTCCTGCACGTCCGTGCTCTCATCCAGTGCTAATGAAAAAAAAAGTCAAATTCTTTCGTCTTCTGCTGCAGCTGGGCATATACATTACCCCCGATTTCTTCAATGCGTCTGGGGATTGTACTCGCCGACAGACTCACGGCATTAAAGATATCTTTCTCCTCGGGACACACCTCCTCCATGGCAGCATTCAAACATTTCTTGACAAATTCTCCATCAGTGAAAGGTTTACCGCTGCTTGCTATCAGTTGAACAACCCAAAAGCTGGCCCGAATGGATGACTGGTTCAGCTGAGCTTGGCGTACAAATGTATTCTGCTGAGCTAACGGTCCACTTTTTAGCTTTGAGAGTTTGTCTGCTCACATTTGGCCTTGCAAGCGATCATACTTGTCTTTGTGACGGGATTCATAGTGTCGGCGCAGATTGTATTCTTTGAATACCGCCCGCCTCTTGACAGCCTTTTCTTTGCATTTAACAAAAAGAAATAATAGTTTGTCCACTGCAGGTTAAATACTCTGCATTCTGAATCAGTTTTTCTCTTACCTAATCTTTTCGCCATTATTCCGTTTTATTTGACAGGGGCGAGTCTAGGATTTTTTTTCTGCGGGGAGTTTCAGATAGGGGAACAGACTGCAGAAGGGTGGAATAGAATGTCACGTTCTATGCGTGTATTAGTCTCGATCGCGTGGCCAGACTGAAAAAAAATCATAATGCGTCTCTGGTACTGTTCAGGGGGCCGGGCCAAATGTGGAGAGGCGGGCCGTATCCGGCCAGCGGCCGGGGACCACTGCGTTAGAGGGAAACCGGAAGCCGCTCCAAAGACTCCATCTTCCAGCAGCCTTGGCAGTGGAACAAGATTTAATTATTTTAACCTCATTTGGAGTTCATTTTTTGTCTCGTTTTTCTTTTTTTTTTGCCATTTTAGTTCTTCCATCCATCTTTATAACCATTTTTTTCTTTTTTCTACATTCAAACTAAACTTTTAAACAAATAAAGAACCAAAACAAGACAAATTTCATTTTAAACTCATTTTGAGGTGTTTCAGAGAATCTAAGTCGTTTTGGATGATTTTGTTTTGTCATTTTAGACAATTTTTTTGTTGTTGAGTAAACTAAGTTTTGAGACACTTGAGACATTTAAGTCACTTTAAACGGTTTTCAGTCAGTTTGGTCAAATTTTTGTTGTTTTGGAAGCGTTATTTTAACCTCATTTGGAGTTAATTTTTTGTCTCGCATTTCTTGTTTTGTGTCTTTCTTTCATCATTTTAGTTCTTCCATCCATCATTGGAACCATTTTGTCTTTTTGTGGTGTTTGTCTGATTTTTTCCATTTCATTTTAAACTAATTTTGAGTTGTCTCAGAGAATTTTAGTCATTTTGGATGATTTTCTTTTATCATTGAAGACATTTTTAAAATGTTTTAACAAAATCTTGACATTAACTAAGTTTTGAGTAATTCTGGACAACTTTTAAATCTGTTTGGACACATTATTTTGTAATTTTAGACAAGATTTAGTCATTTTAACCTAATTTTCAGTTGATTTCTGTAAATTCTGAGCCTCGTTTGTCGGAGTCCTACTGCCAGAAGACCTCTCTGAGTTCTCTCTCCTTCTTCATGATGTTCTGATTCCACAGAGCTGCAGGACTTTAGATTAAAATGAGACACCAAAAGCTGTTTTGGGCTTTCAGGGTTAAAGGTTGTTTAAATGTGATCTGGGTTTATCTTGTGACTCTGAACAGAACAGTTTTTCTCCTCGTATTTAGCTGTGGAGCTGAGCGATGCATTGTGGAACGTTGCTACGATTAAGACGACTCCTTGGCCACTTCCATGAAGGTTTCTGTCTCCGTCCAGCAGTAAATGTGTGAAATGCTTGGAGCTGTAGATGGAAAGTGTTGTGCAGGATGCCTCCCGCTAACAGTAGCTCTATGTCTTTGTGTCTCAGGAAGCGCATGGCGCTGCTGCCCAGTCAGGCCTTCTACCTGCTCATCAACAACAGCGGGCTGCCCAGCATGTCGCTCACCATGGCTCAGGTGTACAAGGACCACCAGGACGAGGACGGCTTCCTCTACATGACCTACGCCTCGCAGGAGATGTTCGGACAGCGAGCAGCAGCTGCTCCACACTCGGCCTCCATCTGCTGAAAAGACTAAACGCTGTGGAAAGATTCCTGCCTCTGTTGCTCGTGTTGCTGTGGAAGGATGGATTTTAATGATTGATCCAATAAATGTTCTGTCCAAACTTAGTGACGAGGTGCAGTCAGACGCTTCAGGACTTTGTCTTCTTACACTAATCAGTGACATCATCTGGAGAAAAACATCCACATCTGGCTTCACAGTGCAGAAGAGAACAGTAAAAGTGAGGCTACTGTTCTGAGTTCAGCCACTGATAAAAAGCTGCTTCCTTTTATTATTAACTCCACTCACTTCTTTTCCCATCAGCTGTCTGATTAAACGCTCACTCATCTGCCTGCAGTTTGCTGTTAATACAAACGCAACACTTTGTGCAGCAGCTTCACAGTAACAACCTTCCATCACAGACAGCTGCTCTGTTCTTCACTGCTTTACACTCACTTTGGCCAGCTCACCTCACTTCACTTTCAACTCAGAGTAGAAATCATGGAGAAACTGTGGCAGAGCAGCAGCCTCAGACACACAGCGTTCAGCTTTCATTTCAAACATCTGGATCATCACAACCAGGAACCAATGAAGACCAACCAAAACATCAGCTACACATGTAGAGAATATTCTTTCACTCTGAAAATATCAGCATATAAAGCGAATAATGTTACATAGAACTTGTTCCTTCATCCTAAAACCTTCATCTTCCATCAGGTCACTTTACAGCAGAAACACTTTCTTCCTTTGTGTCTGAGGGTTCAGGTTCTTTACTGAAGGTTGGATTATGTTCATTTTGTCGTTATTATAGGATAGCATTACTTTTGAAACAGTTCAGTAAGAAAAGATGTTTTACCATGCTGACATGTTTCGACGGCATCTGCCGTCTTCATCAGAGCATCATCTGGCGTGTGATGACGTGTCCTTTTTTATCACGTGGCTGATCTGACAGGTCTGTCAGAATCTGTCAGACCGACCACACCCCCTGCCGTCCGGTAGTCACTGGAGGATGGAGTCCTGGGTATGCGAGAGAGTGTAGGCCCCCTCGTCCCGGTTCATGGAGCAGCTTGCCCACTTCCTGATCTCGATGACTTCCTTAATCCATCGTTTGTATTTATTGGTCTCCGATGTTATAATCCTCCCCCTGTCCCAGTCCATGATGTGGTTATTTCTTTTGCAATGCACTGCATGAAAAGCTAGATTATTGACCCAGTGAATTACTGAAAACCTACTAAGTTATTGGTTGTTCACAGGCTATGAACTCCTAGTTGGTGGGTGAGGTGAAATGCCTTGAATGAATCATGTTTGTGGAGTTGGGGGGTGGGTGTGTGGGGCAAGGGGGGAGTGAGACTTCACACCTGGGGCATGGCAGAGGTGTGAAAAATAATTAACATCTAGCCTGCCTGTCTAGCATGACACCGGTCGGATGAAACAAGACATGGCAACAGAAAAAAAACTGTGTCATGATTGGTTGAAAGATCTGTTGCTATTGGTCAACCCCTGGGCCATGAAATCCCCCCCCCCCCCCCCCCCCCCATCCTCCCACCTCCTCACCCCCAGTCACACACAATAATAATAATAATAATAAGAAGAAGAAGAAGAAGAAGAAGAAGAAGAAGAATTGTTGTTATTATTATTATTATTATTATTATTATTATTATTATTATTATTATTATTAATAATAATAATAATAATAATAATAATAATAATAATACTATTTTAATAAGACTTTAATAAATATGGGCAATGTAAAGTGTATAATTAGTTAACCTGCATACTTATTGTTAACCAATGGGCTATCCTACAAGCAATGACATTAATTTATTGGGAGGGAAAAAATATGACATGTTGAGACATGTTGAAAAACAAGAGCTTTATTGAACAGTTCCCAAAATCCAAAATTACAATTAAAACAGGATGAACTATCTGTGTGTGTGTATGTATGTATGTATGTATATATATATATATATATTGCCCCCCCCGCAACCCTAGTGAGGGGCTGTACAGTGGCGTAGAGGTTAGCACGTTCGCCTTGCAGCGAGAAGATCCCTGGTTCACGTCCCAGCTCGGACCTGGGGTCTTTCTGCATGGAGTTTGCATGTTCTCCCTGTGCATGCGTGGGTTTTCTCCGGGTACTCCGGCTTCCTCCCACAGTCCAAAAACATGCTAAGGTTAATTGATTATTCTAAATTGCCCGTAGGTGTGAATGTGAGAGTGCTTGTTTGTCTATATATGTGGCCCTGCGACAGACTGGCGACCTGTCTAGGGTGTCCCCTGCCTTCGCCCGAGTCAGCTGGGATAGGCTCCAGCCCCCCCCGCAACCCTAGTGAGGGGCTGTACAGTGGCGTAGAGGTTAGCACGTTCGCCTTGCAGCGAGAAGATCCCTGGTTCACGTCCCAGCTCGGACCTGGGGTCTTTCTGCATGGAGTTTGCATGTTCTCCCTGTGCATGCGTGGGTTTTCTCCGGGTACTCCGGCTTCCTCCCACAGTCCAAAAATATGCTGAGGTTAATTGATGATTCTAAATTGCCCGTAGGTGTGAATGTGTGAGTGATTGTTTGTCTTTGTGTGTAGCCCTGCGACAGACTGGCGACCTGTCTAGGGTGTCCCCTGCCTTCGCCTGAGTCAGCTGGGATAGGCTCCAGCCCCCCCCCCCCCCCGCGACCCTAGTGAGGATTAAGCGGTGTATAGATAATGGATGGATGGATATATATATATATATATATATATATATATAAACTAATTAAAAACTAAAAAATGAGCAAGTGGTCCCTGATGGCTGATTTTTTTGTTTTCTTGATCGGCTTTTTCTTTTTGTGTTCTTGTGAATCGTCCAGTTGTTTCCTTTTCACATTCTTTCTGGTGTTCCTTTCTTCTTGTGCTGAAGATCTACCTGTTTCTCCAATGCATGTTTTTTTGCATGATTTGCACGGAATTTCATAAATGATATTGCATTTATTGTCCAGTTCTATTTAGTTTTTTGGATGGACGAATAGCTGCCGGAGTTTTGTATGTGGTTTTGCTGCTGTGTTGATGTTGTGTTTCTTCCTTATGCATTGTATGGGTTCTGTTATCCCACGGGTATATGGAATGGTGATTATGTCTTTATTTTTATTGTCTGATTTTTGTGTGTGTTTGATGTTCTGGAGGAACATCATTGGACCAGCCACTCTTCATGGACAGACAGCTGAAGGCTACAAACTCTGCTCTCTGTCTGCTGCAACACGTTTGTTCTCTCATCAATCACTGATCATTTCTCTGATCATATACGTAGTTTAAATACACAAACTGCAGATGATTCTACATTTCTACAGTTTCATTTAGCAGAAGCTTTTATCCAAAGCGACGTCCATCTGAGAGTAAACACAAGATGATGAGGTGGTTCATGTTTGCAGCCGTCCTCTTTGATTAGATTACAGTTTTTCTACTGAAGATGCTGAGAGGAAAACAGGACAAAGGATTGCTATTTGTGTTACGAAAACATTTTAATCTACCGACTAAAATCAACAACATATAACTGACAGATGGAATTATAAAGGAGACACATGAATAAGTTATAGACTGTTTTCTTACTTTGTATCTGAGGTTTCAGGTTCTTTACTGAAGACTGGATTACCTCCTTTAGACTGGTCACTCTTCATAGACAGATTGCTGGAGGCTGGAAACTCCTCCTCGCAAACACTCATCTTGTGGACTTCAGTCAGTCTGAGAGGAAAATCAGCAACACTGACCGAGAGCTCAGGAAATAATAAAAGTCAAAGGAACACACAAGTTCAGATTCGTCTTCATTCAGGTTCTTTGTCCACAGAAGTGAACTCTGAAAAAAGTCCTCAGAGAGAAACTGACTCTCACCTGCCTCCACAACCAGGTTTCTTCCTCCGACTGAGTCTTAACTAGCCGACAGCTGGAGTGTTTCCTCCCTGTTCTCATGTTTCTGGATCTCCTGCTCAGTGTTGCTCCTCCTGAGCTCTGAGATCACTGCTGTTTGTCAGGATTCCACCAAAACTACCAGCTAACATTTCCTCACATTGTGTTTCCTCTATTTCCTTCTGTCCTCGTTAGATTTCACCTCTGATAATAAATCCAAATGTTGCTGCTCCTACTTGTAACTTCTACTCCTTGAATAAAGCTTTTAAATTCTCAGTATATTTGGAGTGAAATCCTCCTTTAAAAGCACAACTTGAGCATTTCAGTGATCATCCATGGCGGTTGTTAACAAGGTTTTTTTTTATTGTATATTGGTAATGTTTCTTTAAGTTAATGGATATTCCGTCTTCTAGCACTTCTAAGTTTCTATTTCTTATATTATCATAATCTACCTAGCAACCATAGTATTTTTTCCTCGGTGTTCCCCTCCCTGCTCTCCACCAATCAGGAGACAGATATCAGTAGCGCTGGTTTTTGTTAGTCTGCAGGTGACTTCGGCGAGGGCACACGCTCTGTCCTCTCCCCTTCTTCTCGGCATACTTTTCTTCCCCCTTTCGTGTTGTGCGTCCATGAGAATGTAAGTCATGTCCAGTTTATGTTGTTATATGTCTGCTAAAGGTTCGTTTAATCATCGGGGGGCTTTATTCTGAGCATAAGCCTCAAAGTTAGGCAGCATGCTCCCTTCACGTGATGAGCGCGTGTGCGCCTTGCCTCGCGTCCATTGGGACCATTAACCCCTTATTTGCCAAATGTTATTTGGGCTTTAGTTTTTAGTGTTTTAGAGGGCGGATTGATATTGTAATGTGTTTCTTTGGCATTATTCATAAAAGGGGGCAAAGTATTAAAGGGCCTATATGTTGTTTGTACTGTTTTTGCCCTTATGTAAATTATAGTCTCTTTTGTTGAATGGTACACATATTCATGAACATTTCAGTAATATAGTCAATCTTTTTCATTATTTTATACATAATTTGTTGTCACTGGGTTATTGCATTCGTAATTGTCATCGCTTGTTGTATTTTTTTGTCTTTGTCCCTTTATAGAAACCACAGCAATAATAAATCTAACACAACCATAATCACGACCATGGAAAATTCTCATTTGTGAATTAAGAGTGGCATGATTGAGTGTAAATTAGCATTCTCTTTTGTTCTGGCCGGACAACCTGGGGCGATTGAATGCAACTGAACCAGTCTAAATACAGTCCTTCCCAGAGGTCACAAGTTTGGGTCTCCTTCCCAACACCTCCTTTACAAGGTCCTTCGAGCCGGATCATTCAGTTACCTCAGCTCTACAATGGCTCAAACTCGTCCCCGCCGTGATGCTCGTCGGCCTCGCTACCTCGATGACTTCCTGGTTACTCTCCCGCCATGCCATCTTCCTTCTCTTACACTCCATGACCACTCCATCGAGGGTGCAGCAATCCCACCTCCTGCAGCAGTCTTCTCTCCAACTACAGTGACTCCTGCGCCTCAAACCCTCAGCCCCGAAGCAGTCATGTCAGCCTTACAGGAGATGAAAGAGGAAAACAGCCAGCTCAGACGAGATATGCAAAATCTCTTCAATACTCTCTCCATGAGATCGGCGCCTCAACCTCAAAGATTCACTCCAAGGCAACCTGCTCGGTTTGAGGTCAGTGCCGCCTCATATGTGCCCTATGCTCCTCCTGAGAGAACATCCACTCCAAATCGCGATCAAGCGGCACTAGCAGATGATCTCCCGCCCTGGCCTGAAGCAGTGCCCATTCCTCCACCAGTTGAGCCCTTTCCTCCTCCTCCTCCAGCTGATGATCTGCTACCTCCTCCACCACCTCCGGTGTCATACCTTCCATCATATGATGTAGGGTTTCAGACCACTCCAGAGTATGTTGAGCCATACACTGCCATTCAGGAGCCACCCTCGGTAGAGGCAACCTACAGAGGGCCTAAACCTCGTATTCCTTATTTCACTGATGATGATCCGCGTCAGTTTGCTCGACTTAAGATAGCCCTCGACAATATCTTGCCCAGAGATGCAAATGAGCGATTCAAATTCCAAATATTGGTCGATCACCTCAAGCTGGAAGACGCTCTCCTTATAGCAGATTCCTATAGCAACAGCTCAACACCCTATTCAGACAATGTCCGCATTGACTGAAATATATGGGCAACCTCACAAATTAGCCCTGCAGCGCATTAATGAAGTTTTGGCCGAGCCTCCAGTCAGAAGTGGAGACAGCCGAGGTTTCCGCCTCTTTGCCCTCAAAGTCAGAGCCCTGGTTGGCATGTTAGAGCAACTGGGCAAGGATGGCAGGACTGAGTTGGAATGTGGCTCGCATACCTCTCGTCTTCTTTCTAAGTTGCCGCACGAACTCAGGTCACAGTTCAAGCGCTACATCGACCCTATCCGCACTCCAATACCAACCTTGGTGCACTTTTCCAACTGGCTCGAATACGAAGTCCGTGTTCAGGATGAGGACTTCCAACCCTCTCACTCACGGCCCTCACGAGACGACCGCCAGAAGGTTGTTAAGCCCAAACAGCCTAAATCCAGTGCACGCACTACTACAGTACTGCTTGGCTCAGATCCTGCTCCCAAGTCTGCTGAGCTTTTAATTCAAGTCCGCTCTCATAACTCTAGACTTGAGAAACCAAAGAAGTATTGCCCCTTCTGTGATAACATACAGCATTACTTCAATCAGTGTCCAGAGTTCAAAAGGTTGTCTACTGATCAGAGACTATCCTGGATCAAGACTGGTAAGTGCTGTTGGAGATGTGGCAGAAATAATCTTGCCGCCCAATGCTACCTCAAGGCTAAATGTCAACAGTGCAATCAGACCCACCTTGACATTCTCCATGAGGTGAATTCTACCACTACAACTACATCAGAGCCAGCTCTGGCAACAGAGCAGCCAGCTACCTACTATCTAGATCCAGACCTTCAAAGTAGTTGTGTCTTGCTGAAGATGGTCAAAGTTATCCTCCACAATGGCAAGCACAGACTCGAGACTTACGCTATCCTCGACGATGGCTCTGAGCGCACCATCATCCTTCATCATGCTGCTCAAGAGCTCCATCTCAAGGGACAGAATGAAGACTTGGCTCTCAGAACTATCCGTCAAGATATAAAGACAATCTCCGGAAAGTCAGTGGCCTTCTCCATATCCTCCATGGCCCATCCTCAGAAATGTTTTTGTATTCAAAGAGCCTTCACCGCTGCAGAATTGGGCCTCTCCAAGCACTCTCATCCAGTAGAAGCCCTTCAGAAAACCTATCGTCATCTCAGAGGCCTACCCCTACATTCATTCAGTCAAGCCCAGCCACTCCTCCTTATCGGCTCGGACTATCCCCACCTTCTGACACCGGTGGAGCCAGTACACCTAGGCCCACCAGGTGGCCCCGCGGCACTGAAGACTCGACTTGGTTGGACTTTGCAAGGTCCTGCCAAAGTCCTGCTGCATCAGCCCTCTACTCAACAGTGTCTGCTAATCAACACTTCTCCATCTGCTGACCTCCTCAGTCATGTGTCCAGATTGTGCCAGATGGACATTCTACCATATCGTAATGAGAAGCTCATTACCAGGTCCAAGCAGGACAATGCAGCCATCAAACTGCTAGAGGAGAAGACAGTCAGAGTCGAAATAGACAATGTCCAGAGATATGCCACTCCACTGCTGTGGAAGGAAGGTCTTCCTCCTCTCAAGGCTCCTAAGGAAGCTGTAATGAGTCATCTACGTGGTACAGAGTCTCGCCTCGCCAAAGACTCAGTCAAGGCTGCTTCCTATGGCCAAGAGATCAAGAAGCTAGTGGACTCAGGCTACATCAGAAAGCTCACACCCTCCAAAGAGCAGAACAGCAGTTCTTGGTATATCCCACATCTTATGGTCCATCACAATGGCAAAGACCGCATCGTCTTCGACTGCTCATTCACATTCCAGGGCAACAGCCTGAATGAACATTTACTTCCAGGGCCAACTCATAGTGCCAGTCTTCTCGGTGTCCTGCTACGTTTCAGACAGTACCCCATAGCAGTGAGCAGTGACATTAAGGGTATGTTTCATCAAGTTCGCCTCCTGTCCGATGACCAGCCCTTCCTCCGCTTCCTTTGGAGAGACATGAATCGCAGCACCAAGCCCGATATCTACCAATGGCAGGTGCTTCCTTTCGGCACCACCCGCAGTCCCTGCTGTGCGACCTTCGCCCTCCAAAAGCATGTTATCGATCACAGCGGCCCTGAGGAAGACACTCGGCACTCAGTTGAAAACTGTTTTTACGTGGACAATCTCCTTCAAAGTTTCCCGTCCGTCTCAGATGCAAAGCAGCTTGTCTCCAAGATTCAAGTTCTACTCCAGTCAGGTGGTTTCGAACTCCGGCAGTGGGCCACCAATGTCCCAGACATCATCAGTCACATGCCTCCTGAGCTCACATCAGAGAGCAGCGATCTATGGCTGTCCATGGACGGTGTCGATCCACCAGAACGGACTCTCGGGCTTCACTGGCACTGCAGATCTGACACCCTTGCCTATCGCTTCCGTCACACCGAGCAACCAGAGCCTACAATGCGCAACATCTACCGAGTCCTAGCCAGGCAATATGATCCCCTGGGGCTGCTCATTCCATACACCACACGAGCCAAGATCATGGTGCAGAGCCTCTGGGGAAAGAAACGGGACTGGGACGATCCTCACCTTCCAGAAGATCTGCTTCAGCTGTGGCAGGCATGGGTGAGCGAACTTCCATCACTTTCTAATGTTACTCTTAGTCGCTGTTTTGTCCATCCAGAGACCCACCTCTCAACTGCATCCCAAAGCATCCACATCTTCTCAGATGCATCAGACAGGGCTTATGGGTCGGTCGCCTACCTGCGTACTGTCAGCGCGGAAGGTGAAGTCCAGGTGGCGTTCCTAACGGCCCGCTCTCGTGTTGCTCCTGTCCGTCAGCAGTCCATCCCCAGGCTGGAACTCTGTGCTGCCCACGTTGGGGCCCAGCTTGGTGCAGTCCTGAAACGAGAGCTCACAATTCCAATCTCCTCCATCACGTACTGGACCGACTCCACCACTGTGTTGGCTTGGTTGCAGTCTCCTTCCTGCCGCTACAAGGTGTTGGGGCCAGAGTCGCAGACATCCAGGAGTTAACTGAGGGTAGCTCGTGGCGCTATGTCCATTCCAGTGAAAATCCTGCTGATGATATTACTCGCGGCCTGAGTCTCTCACAGATCCAAACTCGCAGCCGCTGGAGCGCCGGACCTGCCTTTCTCCACAACAGTGAGTCAACATGGCCTTCTGCTCCAGACATCCCCGGCTCCGATGATTCAGCTGAGCTGCGCAAAGCTAAGTTCTGTGGCCTCATCTCCACTTCCTCTTCCTCACCTCTGCCAGATGCCAGCCAGTTTAACACCTTCCAAGATCTGCTGGAAGCCACAGTTCGAGCATGTCACGGGGCGGCCACTGAATCTTACAGACAAGCTGAACTTTCCTCCTTAGACAAGTTCAGATTGACAGCTTTCCAGAAGAGTCCACACTCATCTCCTCATCAGAGACCATTCCGTCAAGCAGTAGACTCCTCACCTTGGCCCCAGAATATGATCCAGAGACTCAGTTGATCCGTGTTGGGGGACAACTAAGATGCTGTGAATCACTCAGCTCAGACATCTTACACCCTATCGTCCTAGACCCTCATCATTCCATCACAAAGCTGATCATTGCGGACTACGACAGCAAGCTCGCTCACCCAGGTCCAGAGAGAGTTTTTGCTGAACTGCGCAGAAGATATTGGATCTTGCGGGGCAGAGAGGCTGTCCGCAAGCATCAACACCACTGTCCAGAGTGCCGCAAATGGCGCAGCCAGCCCGTTATCCCCAAAATGGCCAACCTCCCGCCGTCCAATTTAAGGTTACACCATCTTGCCTTCTACTCGACTGGAATGGACTGTTTTGGACCATTTCTCATCAAGATTGGGAGAAGAAACGAGAAGCGATGGGGGATAATATTCAAATGTCTCACCACTCGTGCAGTGTACCTAGATCTGCTGGCCAGCATGGACACTGATTCGTTCCTGATGAGTCTATGCCGTTTCATCTCCAGGCGAGGCAAACCTCACGAGTTGCTGTCTGACCATGGCACAAATTTCAAAGGTGGCAGCTCAGAACTCTAGGAGACTTTCAACTCCCTCGCTCCTGACTTGCAGTCAAAGCTCGCCAGTCAACAAATACATTTCCGCTTCAATCCGCCAAGCGCGCCCCACTTTGGGGGTTCTTGGGAGCGTGAAATCCGTTCCATCAAGTCAGCATTGCACACCATCCTGGGATCCCAATCAGTCACCGAAGAGGTCCTCAGAACCATCCTGACTGACGTGGAGAGCATCATCAACTCCAAGCCCCTCGGTTACACCTCTTCAGATGTGGCTGACTTGGACCCGATCACTCCCAACATGCTGCTGATGGGGCGGCTGGACCCGTCCACTCCACAAGTCGTCTACTCTGATAAAGAGCTCCTCAGCCGACGCAGATGGCGACATTGTCAGGTCTTAGCAGACCAGTTTTGGAGCCATTTCATCAGGAACTATTTGCCTTCGCTCCAGAGTCGCTCCAAATGGCAGCAGGATCAAGAGGACATCGGTGTTGGTGACATTGTTCTTGTTGTTGACCACCAGCTTCCCCGCGCCTTGTGGCTTGTTGGTAAAATCACTGCTGTCTTTCCTGGAGCTGATGGAAGGATTCGTACTGCTCAATTACAGGCCAGAGACAAATCCTACACCAGACCTGTTGCAAAGCTCATCAAGCTCCCTGCACTTCCTCAAGACATTCCAGATTGACTTGTGTTCAACTTTGCTCCTCAAAGTTGGGGGCGGCTGTTAACAAGGTTTTTTTTATTGTATATTGGTAATGTTTCTTTAAGTTAATGGATATTCCGTCTTCTAGCACTTCTAAGTTTCCATTTCTTATATTATCATAATCTACCTAGCAACCAATAGTATTTTTTCCTCGGTGTTCCCCTCCCTGCTCTCCACCAATCAGGAGACAGATATCAGTAGCGCTGGTTTTTGTTAGTCTGCAGGTGACTTCGGTGAGGGCACACGCTCTGTCCTCTCCCCTTCTTCTCGGCATACTTTTCTTCCCCCTTTCGTGTTGTGCGTCCATGAGAATGTAAGTCATGTCCAGTTTATGTTGTTATATGTCTGCTAAAGGTTCGTTTAATCATCGGGGGGCTTTATTCTGCGCATAAGCCTCGAAGTTAGGCAGCATGCTCCCTTCACGTGATGAGCGCGTGTGCGCCTTGCCTCGCGTCCATTGGGACCATTAACTCCTTATTTGCCAAATGTTTTTTGGGCTTTAGTTTTTAGTGTTTTAGAGGGCGGATTGATATTGTAATGTGTTTCTTTGGCATTATTCATAAAAGGGGGCACAGTATTAAAGGGCCTATATGTTGTTTGTACTGTTTTTGCCCTTATGTAAATTATAGCCTCTTTTGTTGAATGGTACACATATTCATGAACATTTCAGTAATATAGTCAATCTTTTTCATTATTTTATACATAATTTGTTGTCACTGGGTTATTGCATTCGTAATTGTCATCGCTTGTTGTATTTTTTTGTCTTTGTCCCTTTATAGAAACCACAGCAATAATAAATCAAACACAACCATAATCACGACCATGGAAAATTCTCATTTGTGAATTAAGAGTGGCATGATTGAGTGTAAATTAGCATTCTCTTTTGTTCTGGCCGGACAACCTGGGGCGATTGAATGTAACTGAACCAGTCTAAATACAGTCCTTCCCAGAGGTCACAAGTTTGGGTCTCCTTCCCGACACCTCCTTTACAGCGGTAGTTGGTGCTGTCTAGAAGTAAAAGTCTCTAATTGGCGGCCCTAGAAGTGCAGCCTCCGACTCTGCAGACACAAACTATTAGTGGATCAGAAAACCCAGTTTCCTTCATCTCAGAGCAACAAACTTAGAACCAGAAACCTGCTTTCTGGAACATAGCCCTGCAGCAGATCCTGAGTTTGGAGAAAGTCACACTTTTCTACAAGCATCATTCTATTCTGGCTGCTTTTATTTGGACTTTTTTCCATTTCATTTCTGCTGTCTGTCCACCGCTCTACTGTCCACACCAAGTGGAAAAAGAAACGTGAAAAATCCACAATTACAAAGTTTAGGAAGTCATTTTGTTGGTTTCTCACGTGGAAACCAGAAACAAATAGAGCAGGTGATTTAGTTTGGCTTTAAAATTCAAAGAAAAGCAGTAAAAGCAGAAAGCCACCGAGTCAGATTGTTCTGGTGTGGCAGTAAAGGAAGAAATGTGGTATTTGCTGCTTTGTGCCTCTTTGGATAGAATCCACTAACAAACTATCAGACGTCCTGTCAGCTGTACTCACCACAATCTGAGTCGCTGGTTCAGGAACAGCAGTTGAACTGAGTTCAGACACAAACACAGAGATTCTTCTGGACTGCAGCTCTGCCGTCGCTCTAAATTTACTTTCACTTTCTTCAGTGAGGCTCCGCCACTAAAGCTGTTGAACATGTTGGAGTTTTCCTGCTTCTTCTTCTTCTGCACTTTGCGTGAATAAAGAGGAAATAAAATCATTAATTGAACATGAGACTATATGTAAAGCCAGACGATGTACATGTAGACGATACATCCGGTTACAGGTTCAAAATAAAAGTCGTGAGTGTAGTTGCGGACTAAGTCCACCAGAGGGCGACTAAACACCTGATTATACTGGTGATGAAACTGTTGCTGTCGTATCTCTAAATAAATCTGTAAAAAACACACAATAAATTCAACATAATAAATACATTAACAAATGAACAACAATCATAATGAATACAAAATAAATGTTGAAAAAAGTAGAAAGTCAGTCCAAACAGACTTAATTTAAAATATATATTTTTGATTCACAAAACCAGAGACTGTAGAATCAGTTCAATGTAACAAAAACATTAAATATTTTAAATGTACTTTGATGAATGTACATCCATACATCTGTTAGAATTATAAATAATAATAAAATACTAGGGCTGCACAGTGGCGTAGTGGTTAGCACTTTCGCCTTGCAGCTAGAAGATCCCTGGTTCGCGTCCCGGCTTTCCCGGGATCTTTCTGCATGGAGTTTGCATGTTCTCCCTGTGCATGCGTGGGTTTTCTCCGGGTACTCCGGCTTCCTCCCACAGTCCAAAAATATGCTGAGGTTAATTGATTATTCTAAATTTGCCCGTAGGTGTGAATGTGAGAGTGATTGTTTGTCTTTGTATGTGGCCCTGCGACAGACTGGCGACCTGTCTAGGGTGTCCCCTGCCTTCGCCCGAGTCAGCTGGGATAGGCTCCAGCACCCCCCCGCGACCCTAATGAGGATTAAGCGGTGTATAGATAATGGATGGATGGATGGAATAAAATACTAATAGTAATGGTAGCAGGGTGATGGTAAAATAGTTTTACGCCTGTAAAAATGAAGTTAAAGCGACATATTGTGTAATTTGTTCAGCACACAACAGAGAAACACTCCAGATATTTACTGTCAACATAAAACAAGGAAATAATCCAGAAGTTCCAGAGAGTCCATGTGTCAGAGCTTCTATTAAAAAACACCGCAGAGAAAATCATAAAGTCAAAACAGCAAATCTGGAAGAGAAACGGGTCTACAGACCTGATGGAGGCTGGTTGACATTACAGGTGAACTACAGGTATTACAGGTGAACTACAGGCGAACTGCAGGCATTACAGGTACGTTAGGGACTGTACACTGTACTGTAGGGGCTCCAACTGTAGGGACTCCACTCCACCCGTCTGGACTCCATTAATAAAGATTCTTATTACTGAATATGTACAACAGAAAGAGAAGCAAAGATGTCAGAGCATCACATGACTCGAAGATGTTCTCTTCTGTTTACTGACTGATTCATTGAGATCAATAACAGTTTGTCTCCTGCTGTCCATCTGTTTCCTGTCTCTTATTTCCCACTGAGGTCCAGATGTTTATGCTTTAGCAGTGATTGTTTTTCAGATTCTGTTTCAGTCTGATCTGTGGCTGACTGCTAACTTAGCTGTTAGCCGTTAGCATAGCATTAGCCAGTGTGAAAGAAGCTAATGTCCTGATTTGTGGAGATGTTCGTGGCTCTCGCTCAGGTTGTTCTTCTGTCACTTAGATTTAAAGTTAGTGTGATTGTAGAACGATGTTACGCTGCTCCAGATAGTTAGCCACATGCTAAGTGGCACAACTAACCTCTCGGTGTTAGCATTAGCGTAGCACGGTTAGCAGAATCAGTTCCAGCTGCTAATTCACTGAGCTGCTGCAGTCTGATGATGTGCTCGTCTGTCTCACTGTGTAAACAATAGCTGTCAGTGATTGGCTGTTACTGCAACCAATCAGAGAGCTGTGGGCGGGCGTTCACTGAGACCAGAGTGACATCAGACAGGGAGGAGAATGACCAGAGCCGAAGTAGAACATTACATTTATTAAGAGATAACCATCAGATAAAATAAAATATTGGCATCGATAATTGATCACTGAGCTACAGAAAAGTTTGAGTTCCGTTTCGAGGAACAATCACAGCATTGTTCACAAGTTTCTGAATCATTTTCATCAACCGATCATCAAAGTGAAGCGACCTGTAACCGTCTTCATAGAGTGTGAGACGGACACAAACCGGAGGATCGAATCAGACCGATGCAGTTTGATTAACGTCTGAAAACTAAAAGCTCTGATAAACGCTGTTCTGTCCCGGACAGGTTCATCTGGACACGTTAGAACCGACAGAACCTCCAACTGTTCCTCTAAAAACCATAAAACACGATTTAAAACAGACGACAGTTTAATGTTTAAAGGTGCTGTTAGAACAAGCAGCTCTGAGTGTCCGCATCAACCTGCAGGAGGACATTTACGAGTCAGTTCTGGTCCTTCAGGTCAGTTCTACTCCTTCAGGTCGGTTCTCGGCGGCTCTGGGCCTGCAGTCGCTGCCACCTCCTCTCCATCGCCTGCTGCTTCTTCAGCTCGATCTCAGCTGCCGAACATTTAGCTGCCGAGAAGAAAATGTCCAGAAACAACATGTGAACCTCCAAAAACCCAGAACCGGAACCAGCACAAATCACAGTTCTGGACGTTTTCAGTCATTTTACGGATGTTTTTAGACCACTTTCTTTCTAATAATAATAATACATTTTATTTAAAGCGCCTTTAAAGGAACTCAAGGACACTTCACAGAGGCATAAAAATCAACAACAATAATTAAAAACTATACAATAAAAAATATCAATAACAAGAGGAAAACAAAGAAGAACAAAGAGGTGTGGCACGGTGAGGTTAGGGTGTGAGGGAGGATGCAGTCCTGAACAGGTGAGTGTAGATTTTGGACTTGAAAACTAGGAGGGTGTCACAGTTCCAGTGAGTTCCAGAGCTGGGGAGCAGAGTGGCTGAAGGCTCTGGAGGAGACGGTGAGGTGGATGGAGGAGGAAGATCTGAGGGAACGGGATGGAGGAGGAGGATCTGAGGGAACGGGACGGAGGAGGAGGATCTGAGGAAACGGGATGGAGGAGGAAGATCTGAGGGAACGGGATGGAGTGTTGACAGAGATGAGGTCGGAGAGGTATGGAGGAGCGAGATGATGGATGGACTTGAAGGTGAACAGAAGGATTTTGAATTGAATTCTTTGCATAATTGGGAGCCAGTGTAGTTGTTGCAGGATGGGGGTGATGTGGTGGTAGGAGGGGGTTTGGGTTATGATACGGGCGGCAGAGTTGTGAACCAGTTGAAGCTTATGGAGGAACTTATGAGGGAGGCTGAACAGAAGGGAGTTACAGTAATCCAGGCGTGAGGTGACGAGGCTGTGGATGGAGGTGGTGTTGGGGGTGAGGGTTGATATTACATAGATGGAAGTAAGCAAACCGGCTGATGTTACTGATGTGTGAATGAAATGATAGTGTGCTATGGAGGATGACACCCAGACTCTTCACCTGAGGGGAGAAACTGTCAACTTTAGATCGGGTGGATTTGGTGTCGATGAGGAGGAATTCTGTTTTATTAGGGTTTAATTTTAGAAAGTTAGAAGTGAAGCAGGAATTGATTTCAGAGAGACAGGTGGGTGGGAGGGAGGAGGAAATGAGGAGTTTGGTTTGCAGGAAAGGTAGAGCTGGGTGTCTTCCGCCAAGCAGTGGAAGTGAATGTTAAACTGACGGAAAATATGGCCAAGGGGGAGGAGGTATGTAATAAAGAGGAGGGGCCCCAGGACAGAACCCTGGGGCACACCTGAGGTGACTGGAGAGGGATCGGATGTGAAGGCTTGAGTTGTATAAACTGAGAGCGGTCTTTGAGATATGACTGAAACCACAGGAGGGGGTGTGAGGAGAGTCGACTGAGGAGGATGGAGTGTGAGATGGTGTCGAAGGAGGATGATAAAGGAGTGGGGCTGGGCGATAAATCGATTTTATTGATTAATTCGACTTTGTACTTAATGTCGATTTGTTTTAATGAAAATCGATTTTCTCATCAACATCCGCCACCAACCACCAGCCTGCTGGGCTCCCGTAGTCCAGAGTGCGCCCCCCTTCCCCCCATGCTTGATACACAAACAACATGGTGGCGAGCGGTGCAGATCTAAAGGCGCGTGTCCACTACATGCGATTTTCCCGCACGGCAATGCACCGCATCTGAAAATCGCACGGACGGCAGGCGGTCACTAGCGGACCACAACATGGTCACAAGACAGCGCTGAGCAACAGCAGACCGCTATGTGGTCACGTGACCGAGCTTTCAGCTGGACAGTCCTGCAGACAAGTCGGATAAACACAGCGTCTCGACCGCAAATCTTCCCTTTTATTTCAAAAAACACGTCAGCGAAAAGTATTTCTGAAAGCATTTGAAGCAAGAAATAATCTGTGCCGCAGCTGAATCTGTCCTCGTTTTAGGTCACCGACGCCTAGTTTAGAAGTTTGAGGACAGTTTCACGATGCGTGGAATCTCCGCATGCCTCACTGAATTTGCATAAAGTAGAAGTCAGTCTACTCTATGCAAAGGAGCTGCAGCCCTCTCCGGGTAAACACACCAGATCTCAGCGGGAAATGCACCGCAACCAGACCAGCATGCCACATGCGGCGCATTTCCAGCTGTGATCCGGTGTGTTTACTTGGAAGGGCTGGACTCCGGCGTGCAGAGATTAGGTAGGAGGTTAAAAAAACAACAAAAAAAAAAAAATCGGATAAATCGTGAATCGGGATTTTTTGTGAAAAATTCTGAGATTTTTTTTAGGCCATATCGCTCAGCCCTATAAAGGAGATTAAACCAGTGTCGGCTGCAAGGAGGAGGTCATTGGTGATTGAGATGAGGGCTGATTCGGTGGAGTGAAGGGGGCGGAAACCGGATTGAAATGGCTCGTACAGGTTAATTTTGGTGTGGTGAGAGTGGAGTTGAGTGGCTACTGTTTGTTCAAGGATTTTAGAGAGGAAGGGTAAATTGGAAATGGGGCGGAGGTTATTGAAATCATTTGGATCTGAATCAGGTTTTTTAACAATCGGGGTGACAGCTGCTGTTTAGAAAAGTGAGGGAACAACACCTGTGGAGAGTGAGGAGTGACTAATGTCTGTTATGAGGGGAGGCAGAAAGGAAAGGCAGGATTTTACAAGGGTTGAGGGGATGTAAGTGGGATGTGGAGGGCTTGCATTTCCGTATGAAGATTTCTGACAGTTTGGACAGGTTTTCAGACAGTTGAGTCTTTCAGTTCAGCTGTAGAGGTCTGGGTCAGGGTTTAGTCGTTTTGGACAAAACTGCATTTTTTGCCGTATTTTGCAGCAGTACATACCTCTAAAGTAATGTTTTGTGATCATGTTTGCAAAGACGCTTATCAGAATATTAAATTAGAAAATGTGGTAAAATAACTATTAGTTATGATCCCACAGGTCTATTGATGATATTTACCTGATTTATTTATATATCAGTTCACACCGATGACTTCTTTGACCTCTAAACTTGTCCTCAGATTTCTGTAACTAGCTCCTGTCCTCTATAACTAATCCTCAGTTAACCTGCTGATGTTCCAGCTGTTACCTTTGTTGGTGGTCGTCATGGAAACTGAGTTGCTTGGCCTCTTAAACATGACGTGTTCTTTGGTGACGCTGCTGAGAGACACATGACCAGCAGCCAATGAGATGCCAGCAGGGCCATGAGCAGTCAATGAGACACCAGCAGGACCAGCAGCAGCCAATGAGATACCAGCAGGACCAGCAGCAGCCATTGAGCCACCAGCAGTACCACGAGCAGCCAATGAGCTGCCAGCAGGACCAGCAGCAGCCAATAAGACGCCAGCAGGACCAGCAGAATGTTTCTGAGGAGGCTGGATCGGGTCGTCCCAGGTTCTTCTGGTCCACTGCAGAGCTGCTCTCTGATTGGACAGCATGTTGTCCAAGCCATGGATCTGGTTCTCCAGGTGTTCACAAATTTCACACAGCAGGTCGTCGTCAGCCGGGTCGTCCCACACTGGGTCCAACGAGAACAAAGACTCCAGGTCCAGGTCCAGGTCCTCAGAGGCGGCAGGCGTCTCGTGGGAGACGTCAGGTTTCCTCTGACTTGTTGATGAAGCAGCAGCAGAAACCTTCTGATGAAGCTGTGGGTTCTGTGGTTTCGGCTGAGTTGACCTGCTGTCTCCACCTGTTGCTGCTGAGTTCTGCTGCTTGGTTCTGTTGTCGGGTGGGATTCCTCCACCTGAGAAACCAGGATGAGACTCCAGTTTGAAAGTGGTCCTCGGTCTCAGGTTCTCCTTCCCTGCTGTGGCTCCAGGCGGTCGGCTGGTGGCACCGGCAGCAGCGGGAGTCCTCTGGTCGGGTTTCTGGGTGGAGCAGTGCTTCAGGGTGGTGAAGTTCTGCGGGTTCTGGGTCATCTCCAGCAACAAGGAGCCATCTAACAGGTCATCATGTTCCCAGTCGTCCTCGAACTCGGTCGGACCAGAAGAAGAAGTGAGAGCAGCTCCGACGTGTGACACCAGACTCAGGTTTCTGCTCACATGTTGGGTCGGTCCGTTGAACAGAAGGGCCAGGTCGTCCTCCAGGTTCTGATCCAGATGAAGCTGAACATCAGTCCGGGTCGCTGCGTTCTCAGTTGACCGACAGCTTCCAGGAAGTGAAGCTAAAGATTCGCTGCTGTCAAAGACCCGAACATTCTCCGACAGAAGCTGCTGGTTCTGGTTCTCCTCCTCGTCTTCATCCTGACGAAACAGGCTAAAGTCAAACTGTCGGGCGAGTTTCAGCAGATCTTCCACCGCGTTCGATCTGCAACAAACAAACACAACATGAGCCAACGATGCTGAGATCAGAGTGTGGTTCTGGAGTCTCCAGCCTGGGTCCAACATCTGCAGTCAACACTCTGAACCAACAACCGGTCACCAAATAAAGTCTTTTATTTGTAGAAGCATTTAGGTGTCCTGCCGTGGTCCTACCTCAGGGATTTCTTCTTGGGTTTGGGAGGATGAAGGTCTGGAGTGCAGGGGATGGCGGCGCTGTCTCCGATCCACTGCTGCAGCGTCGGCTCGGCAACCGTCGGCCTGCCGTACTGCAGGAGACACGAGGACATCATTACGTCATTAGTCTCTCATTACCACGACTACCATCAAAGCTAACGTTAGCATCATTACCACGACTACCATCAAAGCTCAGGCTAGCATCATTATCATGACTACCATCAAAACTAACGTTAGCATCATTACTCTGACTACCATCAAAGTTAACGCTAGCATCAATACCACGACGACCATCAAAGCTAACGCTAGCATCATAACTACTACTACTATCAAAGCTAACACTAGCATCAATACCACGGCAACCATCAAAGCTAATGCTAGCATCATTACCATGATGACCATCAAACCTAACACTAGCATCATTACTACAACTACCATCAAAGCTAACGTTAGCATCAATACCATGACGACCATCAAAGCTAATGCTAGCATCATTACCACGACTTCCATCAAAGCTAACGATAGCATCAATACCACGACTACCATCAAAGGTAATGCTAGCATCATTACTACTACCACCATCAAAGCTAACGTTAGCATCATTACCACGACTACCATCAAAGCTCACGCTAGCATCATTATCACGACTACCATCAAAACTAACGTTAGCATCATTACTCTGACTACCATCAAAGTTAACGCTAGCATCAATACCACGATGACCATCAAAGCTAATGCTAGCATCATTACTACTACCACTATCAAAGCTAACACTAGCATCAATACCATGGCAACCATCAAAGTTAACGCTAGCATCATTACCATGATGACCATCAAACCTAACACTAGCATCATTACTACAACTACCATCAAAGCTAACGTTAGCATCAATACCATGACGACCATCAAAGCTAATGCTAGCATCATTACCACGACTTCCATCAAAGCTAACGCTAGCATCATTACTACTACCACTATCAAAGCTAACGATAGCATCAATACCACGACTACCATCAAAGGTAATGCTAGCATCATTACTACTACCATCAAAGCTAACATTAGCATCATTACTACTATCATCAAAGCTAATGCTAGCATCATTACTACTACCCCCATCAAAGCTAATGTTAGCATCATTACTACTACTACCATCAAAGCTAATGTTAGCCACACCAGTACCACCTCCATCAAAGCTAATGTTAGCCACACCACTACTACCATCAAAGCTAATGCTAGCCAGATTACTAATACCATCAAAGTTAACACTAGGCACACTGCTACACTGCCATCAAAGCTAACGATAGCCACACTACTACTACCACGTTAGCCCACAGCATGCTAACTCCTACAGTTTTACTCCTATACAGGGACTAGCAGTAATCTGTGTTCATCAGTGCATGAAAACTCTTGTGTTCACTCTGACAGCAGAACATTTGCTGAGTTTTGTGGTTCAACAACTTTTATTTTACGCTTTCAGGTTTCTAAAAGCCACAGAACTTCAGCTAAACTTAACTGCACAGCAAACATACCATCAAAGAAAAAGAGGACATTTAACAAAGCGAAAGTGAAACCATGTTAATTCTGTTCTCAGTTTAATGAGTTCAGCTAAAGTAGCGGCAGTAAATCCGAAACCATCACCGACCTTCGGAGCGATCCGGCTGACGATCTCTGAGATGTCCACAGCTCCGGCGATTTGCTTCCTGCCTCTTTTACCTGCAGACGACAGCAGAGTCACCTGGAGCTCCTCCAAACAGATCCCAGAACAGGAAACAGAAACCTGCAGCTCACCGTGAGGAGACGTCGCGTCCCAAAAGATGTCCTGCTGAAGGTCGCCATCGTTCTGAGGAGAATCTGCTGCTGGTCTGCACCTCAGCACTCTGGTGGGCGTCTTAAAGTCTGGACCAACAAGAACAGAACCACAACCATCATCCTCATCATCAAAGCCCAAACATCTGTAAACCTTTGTAGCTCCTCAGAAATAAACAGAAACAGCCAGAAAACATCTGATATTTTCTAGTTCGTCTGAGAAGCAGTCAGGGATTATTTTCTGGATTAATCGATAATAAATAGCGGTTTGGTTCTAAAATGTCAGGAAAAGTAGCTAGCCACTGGTTAGCCACACTACTGCTACCACCATCAAAGCTAACGCTAGCCACACTACTACTACCATCAAAGCTAACATTACACTACTGCTACCACCATCAAAGCTAACATTAGTCACACTACTGCTACCATCAAAAGTAAAATTAGTTACACTACTGCTACCACCATCAAAGCTAACGTTAGTCACACTACTGCTACCATCAAAGCTAACATTAATTACACCACTGCTACCACCATCAAAGCTAACTTTAGCATCATTAATACTACCATCAAAGCTAACGTTAGCCACACTACCATCAAAGCTAACATTACCCACATTACCATCAAATGTAATGCTAGCGACATTACCAACAAAGCTAACATTAGCCACAGTACCATCAAAGCTAACGCTAGCCACACTACCATCAAAGCTAACGCTAGCCACACGACTGCTACCACCATCAAAGCTAACACTAGCCACACTACTACACTACCATCAAAGCTAATGATAGCATCATTACTGCTACTACCATCAAAGCTAACATTAGCTCCACTACGACTGCCATCAAAGCTAATGTTAGCATCATTACTGCTACTACCATCAAAGCTAGTATTAGCTCCACTACGACTGCCATCAAAGCTGATGCTAGCCACACTACTACACTACCATCAAGCTAACATTAGCCACACTGTTGCTACTACTATCATCAAAGCTGTTAGTCACACTACTACTACTACCATCAAAGCTAATGCTAGCCACATTACTACTACTACCATCAAAGCTAATGCTAGCCACAGTACTACTACTATCATCAAAGCTAACATTAGCTACACTACTGCTACTACATCAATGCTAACATTAGCTCCACTACAACTGCCATCAAAGCTAATGCTAGCCACATTACTACACTACCATCAAACTAACATTAGCCACACTGTTGCTACTACTATCATCAAAGCTAATGCTAGCCACATGACTACTACTACCATCAAAGCTAATGCTAGCCACATTACTACTACTACCATCAAAGCTAATGCTAGCGACATTACTATTACTACAATCAAAGCTAATGTTAGCATCATTACTGCTACCACCATCAAGCTAACATTAGCCACACTGTTGCCACCAATACCATCAAAGCTAATGCTAGCCACACAGAATAACACATCTGAGGACATCTGAGAAGCAGTCAGTGATTATTCTCTGGATTAATCGATGAGTCTTTTGGTTATAAACTGTCAAAAAACGTAGAAAAATATGGATCAGAGTTTCCTCAGATGTCCTGTTTAGTACAGAGATCTTCAGTTTTACTGGTTTCTTTCTTAGGAAAGAAACCAGAAAATATTCACTGAAATCACTGACTCTAGACTGATTTTATTAAAAAATAAATAATATTAGATCAAAGCTGTTTGAGAGCCATTAATTAACTTTGATTTTACATGAATACATACATGTAATAATAATAATAATTTGTACAGCAGTCAAACCAGCCTTACAACAAACAGAAAAAAGATGAACTGATGTTTTCTTGCAACAACAATGATTAGATTTTAATTAAAGGTTAGAACAAGTCCTGGCTTGTAAGACCTTATAATTTAATAGAAGTTTCACACACACTGCAGCAGGTTGATTATTTTCGTGCCGAATCAAAGTTTGAGCCCTGCAGATTGCAAAAATATGTTTGATGATGTTATAAAAGGCAGATTATCTGTGGAAGACGGGAGAAAGCCTCAAATTGTTGCTAATTTGAATGTAGTTTGGTGGTGGGTTCCTGGTTTCCGGTCCAGCTGAGCGGGCTGCGATAATCTGTGGAATATACACGAAAACCTAAAACTGGCAGATATTTGAACGTAGTTTGGCCCAGCAGGCCGTCAGCGGCTGACCTGACTGCTGCCTCCGCGGAGACTCCGCCTCCGCCTGGGTCTGTCTCAGGCTGCGGCTCAGACGGCTCGATCTGGGTCTGGCCGGAGGGTCGAAGCTCCTCCGGCCTCCGTTCATGTTGAGCGGCCGGGCGGCGGGCGGTGATCCAACGGACGGTCGGCGGTTCAAACCAGGCAGTTCTTTATGATGTTGTCCGTTTGTTGGTTCTGACGGACGGCGGAGGATTTGAACGTCCCGCCATTTTTTTCTTCCCACAAGTCATTGCTGTGGTGCGTTCATGACAGAACGGAGCTGCTTGGGAAAAGGCTCAACCGGCGGATCCCAAACACTGCATGGTGCGTTCAATATTCATTTTAATTTATTAGATTTTTAAAATAAGAATAAAATCCATACTTTCATTTAGTTGGTATTTTTTAAATTTACTTTATTGGCTCATTCCAGAACTGGAGGACATTTTTACATCCAATAATCCACGTATTAAATCATAAAACATGCAGTAGTGTGTAAATGTTCTTGTTCTGAGACCAAATCTACTAAAACTTGGAGAAAAGAATGTTTAAAAATATTTTTAAAAATACCAAATTAGTCGGGAGTTCCACCCCCCATTTGACCAAACTGAATCTCTAATAAAACAGTTAAAATATAATTTAAATCTCCTTTTTTGGTTTTATTTTTCATTCATGTCTCTGTAATTGTGGAAACAATTTTTTAATCAACATAATATTTTAAATAATAATTTTTATACATGGAACGTGTCCCACAACATGTTAGCAGAACCTGGTGATGACTTTTTTGTTGTTTTCTGTCTCGTTTTTGTCGGTTTGTGTCTCGTCTTTGTTGTTTGGTGTCTCGTTTTTGTTGTTTTCTGTCCTGTTTTTGTTTTGTCTCATTTTTGTTACTTTATTTTTTGTCATTTTCTGTCTTGTTTTTGTTGTTTTGTCTCGTTTTTGGCATTTTATGTCTTTTTGTTGTCATTTTGTGTATCGCTTTTGTCATTTTGTGTCTCGTTTCTGTCGTTTTGTGTCTTGTTTTTGTTGTTTTGTGTCTCATTTTTGTAGTTTTCTGTCTTGTTTTTTGTCATTTTCTCTCTTGTTTTTGTCATTTCCATCATCAAACAGTTGTCCTAAAGAATGGGTAGAGCAATGCTATGTCCTCTCTTCTATTTTTCATATTTTCATCCTATTGTCAGCCTTGATTGAATGTCTCACTCTACCACATATTATCAGGATCAGACTAATTCTTTTGACTGTTTTCCATCAGTCAGTTAGCTAAATATCTAGCTTCTACTGCTGAGAAAAAGATCACATAAGCATGGATTAGAGTAGGGTTAGCAAACACAGAAAGCATGGGATAAAAATGCTACCATTGATGTGGAAGCTGAGCCAATCAGTACCTATTATTGATCAATATGGAGCAGGAAACTGTAAAAGAGAAGGTTGATTCTTCAAACACTTTGAAGACCAGATGTCCTCCAGTTCTGGAATGATCCAGATATTCATTTTTTTTTATATCAACAGACTCTAGAAGTAAAAGTACAGAAATCAGCAGCATCGGTCTGATCTGTCACAACCTTTATTCTGAAGTTCTGGTTTGAGGTAAAGTTTCACACAGTATGAAGTCGTCCCACACCGAGCTTCAAAAACACGATGACAGCAGTTTACAGAATCCCCTGAAGAGGAAGCCGTCAGTTAGGAAGGAAACATGTCGCCACACAGGAATACTAAAGCTGCTCTGAAGCTGGATGTCACCTCCAAACGGCTTTTAAGAGGCAGATTAAAGGTTTTTTTGAGATGATCCTCTGAGGAGGAAATACTCTGAGGATGTTTCCCTCAGATCTGGGGCCCGTTTCACGAAGCAGGTTTAGTGAAAACTCTGAGTTTGTTAACCCTGAAATGAGGGAAACTCAGAGTTTTCGGTTTCACAAAGCGAGGTAACTTAAACTCTGGGTCAGTTACCGTAGTAACAGACTCTATGACTCTAACCTGGTCGGGACCAGGTTTTTCTCAGTAAACCTCGAGTTTCTCTCTGTCTCCGCCCTCTTTCAGTCACAGACGCCATTTCATTTCCTCATTCATTCAGTCAGCTGGCGAGTTTTGGCGAAGCCTAGTTCTGCCGTGTGTCAAAATGTCATGTCCTTTTATGAACGATCCAGTAGATGAAGGAGCAGCATTACTGCACAGAGAATTAAATATTCGTCGGGAGATTGTTATCAGACCGCGCATAGATGTTCTCGCATTTCCGGACAGTTATCTTTTTGAACGGAACCGTTTCACATCACAATCCATAACCTACATCCACAACCTAATCCGTCCTTACATTTACAACATTACCAACCGCAGTCATGCTCTAACGTCCCAGCAGATGTTGTGTGTTGCGCTGCGGTTCTTTGCAAATGGGAGTTTTTTTTATACAACGTCGGAGATGCAGAGCACCTCAGTAAGGCCACTGTATGCAGAGCGGTCAGAAAAGTGTGTCTGGCCCTGAAACGACTTTTACCATCTTTGTCGTTTTCCCTGGACACAAACCTGTCAGAGCCATCAAGGAGGAGTTCCACAGGATTGCAGGTGAATGATGTAGAGATCTGTTAAATTAATTTTAAATCATATCCAGTTAATGACATTGTGCTGCAACTTCAGACTGTGATTAGTAATTTTAATTTCTTTTAGGATTTCCCAGTGTGATTGGCTGCATTGATGGCACACACATCCCCATCAAAGCTCCCAAATATAATGAAGCTGATTATGTGAATAGGAAGTCCATTCACAGTATAAATGTGCAGGTAGGCTGCGGGTAGATTGACTACGGTTTCAAAATGTTAAAGACTGCATCATAGTTCAATATCAGTCATTCTCTGCACTGTCAAGATCATATGTGATGCTGCACACATCATTTCCAATGTGGAGGCCAAGTGGTCTGGGTCTGTTCATGACTCGAGGATTTTTCGAGAGTCTAACCTGAGCAACAGACTGCAGCGTGGTAGGCATCCTGAAGATTTTAACAATATAATTCACTTGTCTTCCTCCTTTAATATACTCTAATGTGTCCACTATACATTACAGGAGAGTTTGATGGCCTTCTGCTGGGTGACAGGGGTTACCATGCCAACCCAGGCTGATGACCCCATACCCTGACCCTGAACCAGGCCCCCAACAGAACTTCAACCGGGCTCACTGCAAGACGAGAGCCTGGGTGGAGATGACCATAGACCTGCTGAAAGCCCGTTTCCAGTGCCTACGTCACCTCAGGGTGACTCCTGAGAGGGCCTGTGATATTATTGTGGCATGTGTTGTTCTTCATAATATGGCCACTATTAGAGGAGAGCAACACTCTGCCCTACAAACTGAAGACCCAGATGATGACCTCATCCACCTGCCAGCTATCCAGGACGGCAGAGCAGTCAGAGACACCATATGCAACAACCACTTTGGAGTTTAAGTCACCATCATCACCACCACAGCAGTGAAATAAACACATGACATACGTTTCATTTGGTCTTCTTTATTTCCTACAAATAAAAGAGCTAGTTTAGTTAATGTTCCAGTAGTTAACATAATTCACCTGAGACCTGCACCCACCTGTAACTTGTGCTCCAGTATTTCAAGTTCCAGATCTGCCTTCTTAATCTGGCGGTCCAAGTACTGCATTTCTTTATCTGTTTTTTGTATTTTTCTCAGCAAGTGGATTTTGTATATTTGTTTTACTGGTAACTGGGAATACATAAAGGACATTAAATTATACAGTTGCACATGAATTCCACGGACTGAACCTCTGGTGTTTACTTAACATCCATCTCACTGTGTCAATCTGTGCAGTGGAAGTTGAGGAAGCATCCTGCTGCTGTCCAGCCATGCTCTGTTAAAAAGGATGAGAATGTGCAATACTTCAGTGGAGGCTAAATGTCACATTCTATATTCCACCAGAATGTTAAGAAATGTGAATGGGAAGAGAACTATCAGTAACATACCTCTGTATGCCTTTCTGGATCCCCCTCTGTAAAGGCAGCAGACACAGTTTCATCCTCTTCATCCTAGATGAGTGATATGTTTCAGTGGACTTAAACTACCATTTGGCTAAATCTCTGGAGTATTGCCTACTTACAGTTACAAGGTCTGTTGTGGTTTGAAGGGGCTCCACCAGGCAGATAGCACCATCAGAATCTGTTGGGCCAAAAGAAAAAAAAGACCCAAAAGAGAAATAAATATTTGTATGAATATGCTTGAAAACATTCCATATGATATGTTATTATTTATAACTGATCCTGCGTCTAGTATGCCATCTATTTTATCTGTTCTGGACAATTTTAGTTCCTTTTCAGGTTACAGATTAAATCTTCAAAAAAGTATATGTTACCCTATTAATACTCCCGCTCTCCACCTTCGATACACAGATATGCCCTTTAAATTCAGTAGAACTGGCTTTAAATACCTTGGTATTAACGTCACCCGCACACTACCTAGCCTATTTAAAGCTAACTTTGACCCCCTTATCTCTAAGACCAAGACTGACTTTGAAAGGTGGAACAGTTTGCCACTTTCATTGATTGGCAGAGTACATGCAGTGAAAATGAATGTTTTACCCAAATTTCTTTTTTTGTTTCAAAATATTCCACTTCTACTTTCTCAAAAGTTTTTCAAAACTCTTGACCAGTTAATAAACTCCTTTATATGGAGAGGGAAAGCTCCCAGAATTTCTAAAATTCTGCTTCAAAGGTGCAAAATTAGCGGTGGTATAGCATTACCCGATTTTCGGCTCTATTATTGGGCTGCTCATATTCATAAGGCTCTCAACTGGCTTGAACCCCCTAATACCCCTTGGTGTAAACTAGAGCTGCTTTCCTGTATTTCATCCTCCCTCTCTGCTCTACTATTATCCTCCATGCCACTAAAAATTAGCTATTATACAGATAATCCTGTTGTCTTTACTACGTTAAAAATTTGGCAGCAATTTAGATGTCACTTTAAGTTTTTATCTGCATCAGTTTTGGCCCCAATATACAATAATCATTTATTTCCCCCTTCAATGTTAGACTCTACTTTCTTGCAGTGGTACAGAAAAGGTATCAAGAACTTTCAAGATTTATATGTAGATGGAGTATTCTCTACTTTCTCTTCTTTGTCATCTTTATATGAAATACCTCAATCACATCTCTTCAGATATTTTCAAATTAGGCATTATACCTCCACCACCTTTCCTAATTTTCCTTCACTTCCTTCTAAACCACCATGGACTGATATGCTTTCTTTGAATCCACATCAAAAGACATTAATTTCTAAAATTTATAACTATCTAGTCTCATTCAAAAGTGGTGGAACCATCAAAGCCAAAGCTAAGTGGGAACAGGAGTTGGGAGCAGAGATAAGCATGGAATGTTGGGAGGCAGCCATCGATAGAATCCAGACTACCACTACATGTGCTAGGCTTAGCCTGATACAACTTAAAGTACTGCACAGAGCTCATTTTTCCAAGTCTAGACTTTCAGTTATATATTCAAACGTCTCAGACATCTGTAGCAGGTGTCAAAATACTCCCTGCAATCTCAGCCATATGTTCTTCCTATGTCCAGAGTTACATGGCTATTGGAATGGATACTTTAAAACTTTATCCACAGTGCTTGGTTTAAATGTGCAACCATGTTCTCAGGTCGCCATCTTTGGTGTTCCTACTGAAACAGTATTAAATGCTCTAAATGCTAAGCAGAAACAAATAATTGCATTTACATCTCTTATAGCTCGACGTACAATACTGTTACATTGGAACTGTCCGAAGAGTCCGTCGTTCTCCCAGTGGCTTAGGGAGGTCATGTTTTTTCTTAAATTGGAAAAAATAAAGTACACTATTAGGGGCTCCAGGGAGGAATTTTTTGATACATGGCAACCCTTTATATCCCATTTTAATGCCATGCACCGCTTACCTACCGATTAATCAGAGTACTGCCAGAGTGAGTAGTTTGGGCTTCATCCTATACTTAAAGGCATCTACCCCTTCATAGTGAGGCACAGAGAATGTGTGTGTGTGCGTGTGTCTGTCTGGGTTTTGGGTTTAGGTGGGCGCTTCCAGGGCTCATAATGTACCATCTTTAAGTCTGAGATTATACGGTACTATTTCTGTTTGTTTTGAAATATAATTAACACTACAATTAAATACACATTTAAATTAATGTTGATTTGAGATTGATGAATGTGCACTGATAGGTGTGTGTATGTGTATGTGTATATGTACACATGTATATATGTATATATGCTTGTATGTATGGGTATATATGTATATATATATATATGTTTTTTTTTTTCTCTCCTTTTTTTTTTTTTTCTTTCCCACTACTGTACCAATATATTTTTATTTATATTTGTATAAAGATGTTACTGATTATTGTTTTGTGTATGCCTGGATGTCAACCCCACTGTTCTGAATAAAAGTTATTAAAAAAAAAAAAAAGAAAAAAAAGAAAACATTCCATATATAGATATACATGGGCTACACACACACACACATTACATTTTATAAAAGCACGTGTCTTGGGGGGTGGTCTCAGAAGATGAGCTCCCTCCAGGGATTCCCTCAGCCACTGGCCTTCCCAAATTCTGGCTTAGGACCAGCTCCTCTGCCTCCGTTAGAGGTGGTGGTGCTGGGCCACCACCTGTTTTACGGGCATCTCCTTTCTTTCTGTTGGCTGAGTAGAAGTCTGTGTTAGTTTTAATAGGCTTAATTGTTTAACAGAACATGATATGGATACAGACATTTAGGCTATGTGCGGGGTAAAACCACTGCACAGACAAACAGCCACCTAATATTTAGGCTACTTTGCGATGTAAAGCATCATCACAATGAGGTAGCTCCATGAGATTATGCCAACTTCTTACCTGTTTGAACAATGTTTTTATATTTCATCTTCAGCTGCTGCCACGTGCGCTTCACCCCCGCGGGATTGCACCTAAATGAAATAACTTAATAGGCTACTATTCAAACAGTTTTCCCCTGTAATATTATTGTGATTTAAACTTACGCATTGACTCGGGCAGCAATGTTCTCCCACGCCGTCTCCCTCTCTTTTGCAGCTGCAGCGGTGTTGCACTTCTTTCGGAAAACGTGTTCGTAGTCGCCATATGAACGAATTAAGATGTCCAGTTTGTAGTATTCTAAGCATAGCTGAATACGTGACGCAATGACGTCACATGTTTGTAACGTCCACCGGAAGAATTTGTTAATAAATGTTTGGAGGCACACGCACGTTGCTCCAGTAAACCTATCTGAAGTCTGTTGTTTATTTAGACAATTAACTGTCAATAACACAGAAATGATACATGGTGTCAGAAAATAGTAGCTTTTTTCGACTCGACGACAGAAGATGGAAGCTACAGGCGTCCCCACGCCACGAATGGAATGGGACTCCACAAATCTTCCCGACACATGGAGAAAGTTTCGCCAACATGTCGAGCTGATGTTTTCGGGTCCCCTCAAGGCAAAAGAAGAGGAGGAAAAATGCAGCTATTTGCTGCTCTGGATTGGTGAAAAGGGACACGACGTGTTCAACACGTGGACGCTTTCAGCAGATGAAAAGAAAGTGCTAACGACATACTACGACAGGTTCGAGGCCTACGTGACGCCAAAAGCAAACCCCATTTTCGTGCGATACAAGTTTCACGAAAAGAGGCAGGAGGAAGGTGAGAGTTTTGATAAATTTGTGACAGAGCTACGGCTGCTAGTAAAGGACTGCAACTATCCTAATAGCGACGAGATGAACAGAGATCGCATTGTTTTTGCCATTAACTCACCCAAAGTACGAGAAAAGCTACTCTGCCATGGCCCAGACCTCACTCTAGAAAGAGCCATTGATATCACACGTTCTCACGAGGTATCGCAGCAGCAGCTCAAAACAATGGTTAGCCCAAATGCTAACAGTGTGCATGCAGTTAACAAGAACACAGCACGAACGGAGAAAACACGCTATGGCCGCAAAACGACCGTCGGGGCTGACAGTGACCGCCATGTTAGGAGCAGAGAGTGTGGTGCATGCGGGCGAGAACACAGCCGCACAGAGGACTGTCCAGCTAAAGGACGTCAATGTAATAAATGTAAAAAGTTTAACCATTTTGCTAAAGTGTGTAGGTCACAAACACAAGAGAGGCAGAATAAGTTTAAGCACAAGAAAGTACATGTAGTCTCAGATGACACAGAACAGACCACACCTGAGCTATACATTGATACAATAACAAAGCTACATGCAAATACATCCAGAGAACAGGCATTTGCAGAGGTCGAAATAGGCAAAGCTAGACACAAGCTAAAGTTTAAAGCTGACACAGGTGCCCAGGCTAATGTAATACCAGCTGACACATTTCATGAGATATTTGGAAATGTAGCATTAGGCCCACCAAACAGTAGTATCTCAGGATATGGAGGACAGAGACTCAGTGTTAAAGGAGCTTGTAAGCTCACATGCAGATACAGAGAGGAGACAGCCATGTTAGATTTTTGACATAGTGCACGTTAAAAACGCTCCCCCTGTACTGGGCCTGAGAGCATGCCTAGACCTAAACATAGTCAAACTGGTACACACCATTGAAACACAGCCACAGCCAGGAACACACACAAGCATCACAGAAGAGTTTGCTGACGTGTTCAAGGGCATAGGACTATTTCCAGGGGAATGTGTTCTTCACCTCAAGCCATCAGCCACACCAGTGGTGTGCCCACCCTGCCGCATCCCCTATGCACTCCGCGACAGGCTCAAGGAAGAACTGGAGGAAATGGAGAAAAACGACATTATCCAGAAAGTAACAGAGCCGACTGAGTGGGTAAATGCCTTAGTGACAGTGGAGAAGCCGAAAACGGGTAAACTCAGGGTATGCCTCGACCCTCGTCCCCTAAACAAAGCCATCCAGAGACCACATTATCCTCTTCCCACTCTGGACGACGTCACGCCAAGGCTGGCTGGAGCAAAGTACTTCAGCGTTCTGGATGCAAGATCCGGCTACTGGACAATCAAACTGAGCCACGAATCATCCATGTTGACCACCTTCAACACGATCTACGGGAGGTACAGGTTCAAGCAGCTCCCGTTCGGAATCATAACTGCACAGGATGAGTTCCAGAGGAGGGTGGATGAAGCATACGAGGGGCTCTCAGGTGTTGCAGCCATAGTCGACGACATCCTAGTATACGGCACTACAAAGGAAGAACATGACGCCAACCTGCGTGCCGTGCTGGAAAGGACCAGAGAGAGAGGGATCAAACTCAACGAGGACAAGAGCAGTATATGCGTGACAGAGGTGAGCTACTTTGGTCATCGTTTGACACGAGAAGGCATCCGACCGGACCCCAACAAGGTCAATGCTATCAAAGAAATGGCTCCCCCGCGCAACAAAGCAGAACTGGAGACCATACTGGGAATGGTCCCCTACCTCTCTAAGTTTGCCCTCAGACTCTCAGAGGTGACAGCCCCCCTCAGACAACTGCTCAAGGAGAACAGCGAGTTCGTGTGGGACTCAAATCATGACAAAGCCTTCCAAAACGTGAAAGACCTGTTGACACAGGAACCTGGCCCCGTACTTGCGTACTTTGACCACACTAAGGAAGTCAAGCTGCAGGTTGACGCATCAAAGTCTGGACTAGGTGCGGTCTTGCTTCAAGAAGAGAAACCGGTGGCATACGCGTCCAAAACACTGACAGAGACTGAAATAAACCACGCTCAAATTGAGAAAGAGCTGTACGCGGTGCTTTTCGGATGCAAAAGGTTTCACCAGTACCTTTACGGGTGACAGGTGGTTGTGGAATCGGACCACAAACCGCTGGAGTCAATCATGCGGAAGCCCCTGGCAGCGGCTCCACCCCGACTCCAACGCATGATATTGCAGCTACAACGATATGACATCGTCGTGACACACAAACCTGGAAAACAGATACCAGTTGCCGACACACTCTCCAGGAAGCCCATTGAATGCAACCAGACATCATTGAGTGAGGGCATGGACTTACAAATACACACGGTGACCCGCAACGCACCAGTGAGTGACGAGAAAATGACAGAGATCAGAGCTGCCACAGCCAAAGACGAGCAGCTCACAGCACTGAGGCAGGTCATCACCGCAGGGTGGCCTGAGTCACACAGAAAATGTCCACCTGCTGTTTCAGCCTCCTGGAATCACAGGGACGAGATATCCGAGGAAGATGGGATCCTGCTAAAAGGGGAGAAAATCATTGTGCCTCACTCACTCAGAGCAGAGATGTTGTCCCGCATTCACACTGGACACTTGGGAATCGAAAAATGTAAACAACGAGCAAGAGACGTCCTTTTCTGGCCTGGGATGGGAAAACAGATAGAGGCAATGGTCGAATCCTGCAACATCTGTCTGGAACGGCGCAACTCCATGCAGAAGGAACCAATGATATCACATCCTATCCCAGAGCGACTAGAGTTGTAATTTCAGAGTTTTAATTATTTGACTACAAATCTCAAATCATCATTCCTCCCAGTGATTATTTCCAGGATAAACTGAGATGCCCCCAAGCTGGATTCTCAAAACTGACTAAATTTAAAAAGAGCCAAAAGAGCCATTCTTTTGAACGGCTCTTTGAAAGGAACGGATCGCCAAGATCCGGATCTCCTCAAAGAGCCATAAATCCCATCACTAATAGAGTTGTGACGTTCGCGAACGAGCCGATTCTTTTGAACGGCTCATAAACATGAACGATCGGAGCCGAGTCGCGGCTGGGGGAGAGCCGTTCTTTCCGTCGTTCTTTTTTCCCTATGCGTGTTTAAAGCAGACGCACACAAATTAACTCCTCCTTCGGTCTATGCATAGGGTCTATGCTCCCTGCCCCTCCGCTAGAGACAGAACACTTGAGGGGAGGGGCGCACGCGCAGGAGTGTTGTGCACGCATTCTTCACGTGAGTGCTCCAGTGCAGTGGGGAAAAAAAACCCTGCGTGCCTCTGTCATTGGTTAGGAGCGGAGCCATGACTCGTGCACGCTGCTGTCACGGTTAAAAAAACAAACACACGTGCACGAGTGCCTCTCTGTCTCAGTGCCAACGTAGTAGCCGGTTGTTCGAACGAAGAAGACACACACACGTCTGAAAATGAGTCAGAGGAGAAGTCGCCTTAAACCCAAAATGGTCAGAGCTCTTGTCTTCCTTAATGCAAATTTGCCCAAGGACAAGAGAGAGAGGCAGAAAAAGCCATAAAGTCAGGAACTGCTTTGTATTTATTTAAATAGCATTTTGTGTCATTTAAAACTTGAAGGGGCTGATGTCCTATTTGCAGTTTACAGTGTTAATAGTAGTAGTAGTAATAGTAGTAATAGTTGACTGTATGTAAACATTTCCATTTTATTTATTCTAATTTTATTTACAGTATACTGACTGATTTTTTGTTTTCTGTCAAAATGTTCTTTGTTGTGATACTGTTCTACATTTTTGCACTAAAAGCTGTTTTGCACAGAAATTCATTGCTGCCGGCTTTGTTTTTAATGTTTATTTGTGAGTAGGTATTGTATGAATAACATAAGTCAGCATAGCTTTACACATACACACACTCACATTGTACTAAAGGTAGCCTAAATCCAAAATAGTGATGTCACTGTCTAAGCAGAGGGAATATAGTCCACACATGACAAATGAGGTAATAATCAATATTTCAGAAAACTCAAACTCAGATATTGGTGTGTAATTTCAGAGTTTTAATTATTTGACTACAAATCTCAAATCATCATTCCTCCCAGTGATTATTTCCAGGATAAACTGAGATGCCCCCAAGCTGGATTCTCAAAACTGACTAAATTTAAAAAGAGCCAAAAGAGCCATTCTTTTGAACGGCTCTTTGAAAGGAACGGATCGCCAAGATCCGGATCTCCTCAAAGAGCCATAAATCCCATCACTATATTACAGAGCACTACTTCCGGTTTCTATACAAAATAAACTTCCGGTTTTCAAAATAAAAATACAAATGACTCAAAAACGCAAAACAGGGACAATAATAATTGAAATGAATAAAGATTATTAGTTAACCCCTTTTCAGGCGGGTTACACGTGCATTAACATCACTTGTGTTCTTGTATTCCCCATCTCCATGCAGCTTAAGGAAGTGTTCCTTTAGTTTTGCCAGTGCTAGACTAGAATTGCTTAACTTGGCATTGCAAATCATGCAGATAGCACGCTGACTCCCATTACATTCCATTATACATGTGAATCCATGTTGTACATATTCGTTGGACCACTTTCTTTATTTGCTCAACATAGTTAGTATGGATTAAAATATTAAGAAAGAAATCACACAACGTACCATCAGGACAGTCACAAGTCGACTACTGAGCGCACCAAATTCCCTGCAGCACAGAATGGCCAAGCAATGTAGCGTGATCACCTGCAGCCAGTGATGGCCAAGCAGGGCGTGTCATCACAAATCATATGAGTCGACTGTGTGTCTTGACCTCCGTTGAACCCCTGAGACTGACTGACCGAACCCCTAGGGTTCGACCGAACCCAGGTTAAGAACCACTGGTCTAGACATTCCAGAAACATCTTCCAGAACCTCCAGTTTCTTTCTCCTGAAGCTCCAACCATGTCCAGGACCTGATGAGTGAGAACCTCCTCAGAAGAATGAGGAGAAAACACTAATTCAGAGTTTAACATCTGAGGAATGTTTCTTCTCTCTGGTTTCCATCATTCTGAGACCTGCTGCCAGAAGACATCTCCATCATTCTCTCTCCTTCTTCATGACGTTCTGGTTCCTCAGAGCTGCAGGACTTTTCACGTAGACGTCAGATTTATTCATGTTCCTGAGGACCAGCAGGTCGTACCTGAGCTCAGGTGGGCCAGATGGCAGGTGGGGTTCATGCCGCCGGTGTAGATGTTCGTCTGAACGTTGGACCTCGAAACCACCTGGACTACAACCAGAAAGAGACAGAAAAATAACCCCACAGTTCACAGAATGAGCAGAAACCACAAAGAGACACAAAACAACCACAAAGAGACACAAAAGGACCACAAAGAGACAAAACAACCACAAAGAGACACAAAACAAACACAAAGAGACACAAAACCCCCACAAAGAGACACAAAACAACCAGAAGGAGACACAAAACAACCAGAAGGAGACATAAAACAACCACAAGGAGACACAAAACAACCACAAAGAGACACAAAACAACCACAAAGAGACATAAAACAACCACAAAGACTCCATACTCTCCAGTCGGTCTCTGGCTGCCTTCAGGTTGGCTTCCATCTTGTCCTTCAGTCGTTCGTGTCTCCATCCTGAAACAGAAAAAACTTGAGTTGGTTCAGTCAGCAGCAGATCAGGTTCTCTTCTGAGAACATGAGGAACACGTGGACTCACCTAACACCTGGATGGAGACTCCTTCCTCCAGCTCTCTAACCCCCCGCTGGTACCAGCCCACCGCCTGCAGCTTGTCACCTGAACACAGACACACAACACCTGAACTCACCTGAACACACACACACACCTGAACTCACCTGAACACAGACACACAACACCTGAACACAGACACACAACACCTGAACTCACCTGAACACAGACACACAACACCTGGGGTCCGTTTCACGAAGCAGGTTTAGTGAAAACTCTGAGTTTGTTAACCCTGAAATGAGGGAAACTCCGAGTTTTCGGTTTCACAAAGCGAGGTAACTTCAACTCTCGGTCAGTTACCGTAGTAACAGACTCTATGACTCTAACCTGGTCGGGACCAGGTTTTCCTCAGTAAACCTCGAGTTTCTCTCTGTCTCCGCCCTCTTTCAGTCACACAAGCCATTTCATTTCCTCATTCATTCAGTCAGCTGGCGAGTTTTGGCGAAGTCGAGTTCTGCCGTCTATAAATGTCATGTCCTTTTATGAACGATCCAGTAGATGAAGGAGCAGCATTACTGCAGAGAATTAAATATTCGTCAGGAGATTGTTTTCAGACCGCGCATAGATGTTTTGGCATTTCCGGACAGTTATCTTTGTGAACGGTACCGTTTCCCCTCGCAATCCATAACCTACATCCACAACCTAATCCGTCCTTACATTTGCAACATTACCAACCGCAGTCATTCTCTAACGTCCCAGCAGATGTGTGTTGCGCTGCGGTTCTTTGCAAATGGGAGTTTTTTATACAACGTCGGAGATGCAGAGCACCTCAGTAAGGCCACTGTATGCAGAGCGGTCAGAAGAGTGTGTCTGGCCCTGAAACGACTTTTACCATCTTTGTCGTTTTCCCTGGACATAAACCTGTCAGAGCCATCAAGGCTCTCTGTGTGTGTGTGTGTGTGTGTGTGTGTGTGTGTGTGTGTGTGTGTGTGTATATACATATATATATACATATATATATATATATATATATATATATATATATATATATATATATATATATATATATATATATATATATATATATATATATATATATGGCTGAGTAGAAGTCTGTCTTAGTTTAAATAGGCTTAATTATTTAACAGAACATGATACGGATGCAGACATTTAGGGTATGTGTGGGATAAAACCACAGCACAGTCAAACAGCCACTTAATATTTAGGCTACTTTACAATGTAAAACATGATCAAAATGAGGTAGCTCCATGAGATTATGCCGACTTCTTACCTGTTTTAAAAATGGTTTTATATTTCATCTTAAGCTCCTGCCACATGCGTTTCTCCTCCGCGGGATTGCACCTAAATGAAATAACTTAATAGGCTACTATTCAAACAGTTTTCCCCTGTAATATTATTGTGATTTAAACTTACACATTGACCCGGGCAGCAATGTTCTCCCACACCGTCTCCCTCTCTTTTGCAGCTGCAGGTGTTGCACTTCTTTCTAAAAACGTGTTCAAACTCGCTATATAAGCGCATTAAGATTTCCAATTCAAGCGGTGTAGTCCTCCGCTTCCCCGTTGCCATAGTGACTCGTCGAATCGGCGCTCCATTGATACTGGCTTTTCAGAGTTGTGGTGCACGCGCTTAACTCCGGGTGAAACTACTCTGAGTTGATTTAACCAACTGAAATCAGCCGTTGTGAAACCGAAAACTCAGAGTTTTCTATCTCAGAGTAGATCAACTCAGAGTTCAGGGTTGAACTCAGAGTTTGTTGAACCTGCTTCGTGAAACGGACCCCTGAACTCACCTTAACACAGACACACAACACCTGAACTCACCTGAACAGACACACAACACCTGAACTCACCTGAACACAGACACACAACACCTGGGGTCCGTTTCACGAAGCAGGTTCAACAAACTCTGAGTTCAACCCTGAACTCTGAGTTGATCTACTCTGAGATAGAAAACTCTGAGTTTTCGGTTTCACAACGGCTGATTTCAGTTGGTTAAATCAACTCAGAGTAGTTTCACCCGGAGTTAAGCGCGTGCACCACAACTCTGAAAAGCCAGTATCAATGGAGTGCCAATTCGACGAGTCACTATGGCAACGGGGAAGCGGAGGACTACACCGCTTGAATTGGAAATCTTAATGCGCTTATATAGCGAGTTTGAGCACGTTTTTAGAAAGAAGTGCAGCACCACTGCAGCTGCAAAAGAGAGAGAGACGGTGTGGGAGAACATTGCGGCCCGGGTCAATGTGTAAGTTTAAATCACAATAATATTACAGGGGAAAACTGTTTGAATAGTAGCCTATTAAGTTATTTCATTTAGGTGCAATCCCGCGGGGGAGAAACGCATGTGGCAGGAGCTTAAGATGAAATATAAAACCATTTTTAAAACAGGTAAGAAGTCGGCATAATCTCATGGAGCTACCTCATTTTGATCATGTTTTACATTGTAAAGTAGCCTAAATATTAAGTGGCTGTTTGACTGTGCAGTGGTTCTATCCCACACATAGCCTAAATGTCTGCATCCATATAATGTTCTGTTAAATAATTAAGCCTATTTAAACTAACACAGACTTCTACTCAGCCATATATATATACATATATATATATATATATATATATATATATATATATATATATATATATATATATTTATATATATATATTTATATATATATATATACATACATACATACATATACGCACACACACACACACACACACACACAGAGCCTTGATGGCTCTGACAGGCTTATGTCCAGGGAAAACGACAAAGATGGTAAAAGTCGTTTCAGGGCCAGACACACTTTTCTGACAGCTCTGCATACAGTTGCCTTACTGAGGTGTTCTGCATCTCCGACGTTGTATAAAAAACTCCCATTTGCAAAGAACCGCAGCGCAACACACAACATCTGCTGGGACGTTAGAGCATGACTGCGGTTGGTAAAGTTGCAAATGTAAGGACAGATTAGGTTGTGGATGTAGGTTATGGATTGCGAGGGGAAACGGTACCGTTCACAAAGATAACTGTCCGGAAATGCCAAAACATCTATGCGCGGTCTGAAAACAATCTCCCGACGAATATTTAATTCTCTGCGCAGTAATGCTGCTCCTTCATCTACTGGATCGTTCATAAAAGGACATGACATTTATAGACGGCAGAACTCGACTTCGCCAAAACTCGCCAGCTGACTGAATGAATGAGGAAATGAAATGGCTTGTGTGACTGAAGGAGGGCGGAGACAGAGAGAAACTCGAGGTTTACTGAGGAAAACCTGGTCCCGACCAGGTTAGAGTCATAGAGTCTGTTACTACGGTAACTGACCGAGAGTTTAAGTTACCTCGCTTTGTGAAACCGAAAACTCTGAGTTTCCCTCATTTCAGGGTTAACAAACTCAGAGTTTTCACTAAACCTGCTTCGTGAAACGGACCCCTGGGGTCCGTTTCACGAAGCAGGTTCAACAAACTCTGAGTTCAACCCTGAACTCTGAGTTGATCTACTCTGAGATAGAAAACTCTGAGTTTTCGGTTTCACAACGGCTGATTTCAGTTGGTTAAATCAACTCAGAGTAGTTTCACCCGGAGTTAAGCGCGTGCACCACAACTCTGAAAAGCCAGTATCAATGGAGTGCCGATTCGAAGAGTCACTATGGCAACGGGGAAGCGGAGGACTACACCGCTTGAATTGGAAATCTTAATGCGCTTATATAGCGAGTTTGAACACGTTTTTAGAAAGAAGTGCAGCACCACTGCAGCTGCAAAAGAGAGAGAGACGGTGTGGGAGAACATTGCTGCCCGGATCAATGTGTAAGTTTAAATCACAATAATATTACAGGGGAAAACTGTTTGAATAGTAGCCTATTAAGTTATTTCATTTAGGTGCAATCCCGCGGGGGAGAAACGCATGTGGCAGGAGCTTAAGATGAAATATAAAACCATTTTTAAAACAGGTAAGAAGACGGCAAAATCTCATGGAGCTACCTCATTTTGATCATGTTTTACATTGTAAAGTAGCCTAAATATTAAGTGGCTGTTTGACTGTGCTGTGGTTTTATCCCACACATAGCCTAAATGTCTGCATCCATATAATGTTCTGTTAAATAATTAAGCCTATTTAAACTAACACAGACTTCTACTCAGCCATATATATATATATATATATATATATATATATATATATATATATATATATATATATATATATATATATATATATATATATATATATATATATATATATATATATATATATATATAGGCCCTGCGACAGACTGGCGACCTGTCTAGGGTGTCCCCTGCCTTCGCCCGAGTCAGATGGGATAGGCTCCAGCCCCCCGCGACCCTAGTGAGGATTAAGCGGTGTATAGATAATGGATGGATGGATGGATGGATATATATATATATATATATATATATATATATATATATATATACATATACACACACACACACACACACACACACACACACACACACACACACACACACACACACACACACACACACACACACACACACACAGAGCCTTGATGGCTCTGACAGGTTTATGTCCAGGGAAAACGACAAAGATGGTAAAAGTCGTTTGAGGGCCAGACACACTTTTCTGACCGTCCTGCATACAGTGGCCTTACTGAGGTGCTCTGCATCTCCGACGTTGTATAAAAAACTCCCATTTGCAAAGAACCGCAGCGCAACACACAACATCTGCTGGGACGTTAGAGCATGACTGCGGTTGGTAAAGTTGCAAATGTAAGGACGGATTAGGTTGTGGATGTAGGTTATGGATTGCGAGGGGAAACGGTACCGTTCACAAAGATAACTGTCCGGAAATGCCAAAACATCTATGCGCGGTCTGAAAACAATCTCCCGACGAATATTTAATTCTCTGCGCAGTAATGCTGCTCCTTCATCTACTGGATCGTTCATAAAAGGACATGACATTTATAGACGGCAGAACTCGACTTCGCCAAAACTCGCCAGCTGACTGAATGAATGAGGAAATGAAATGGCTTGTGTGACTGAAAGAGGGCGGAGACAGAGAGAAACTCGAGGTTTACTGAGGAAAACCTGGTCCCGACCAGGTTAGAGTCATAGAGTCTGTTACTACGGTAACTGACCGAGAGTTGAAGTTACCTCGCTTTGTGAAACCGAAAACTCTGAGTTTCCCTCATTTCAGGGTTAACAAACTCAGAGTTTTCACTAAACCTGCTTCGTGAAACGGACCCCTGAACACAGACACACAACACCTGAACACAGACACACAACACCTGAACTCACCTGAACACAGACACACAACACCTGAACTCACCTGAACACAGACAAGCATTCTATCACACTTTTTAGCATTTTTGTAGTTTTTTTTCAGCATTTCTAAAGTTTTTGTTTGTCTTTTTAAAATATTTTTTAAGCAGTCTTAACTTTGTCTTTTTTAAAATCATGTGTAATAATTTTTAGAGCTTTTTCCAGCATTTGTTTTTAGCATTTTTTGTCTTTTTAAAATAATTTTAAGATAATCTTTTTTTCTTTTTCTTTTTTTTTTTTTAGCTTTTTTCAGCATTTTGTAGCATTTTTAAGCTTTTTTTAAAAAAATTCTTAGCTTTTTTTAATAGCAATATTTAGGGTTCGAGCACCAACAGTGCATAGGACCCTATTGTTATGCAAGGAATTACTATTATTAGGGTTCGAGCACCAACGGTGGGCTGCACAGTGACGTAGTGGTTAGCACTTTTGCCTTGCAGCGAGAAGATCCCTGGTTCGCATCCCAGCTTTCCCGGGATCTTTCTGCATGGAGTTTGCATGTTCTCCCTGTGCAAGCGTGGGTTTTTCCGGGTACTCCGGCTTCCTCCCACAGTCCAAAAATATGCTGAGGTTAATTGATCATTCTAAATTGAGAGAGTGATTGTTTGTCTCTATATGTGGCCCTGCGACAGACTGGCGACCTGTCTAGGGTGTCCCCTGCCTTCGCCCGAGTCAGCTGGGATAGGCTCCAGCCCTCCCGTGACATTAGTGAGGATTAAGCGGTGTATAGATAATGGATGGATGGCACCAACGGTGCGAAGACCCTATAGGAATGCTAGGGCTTATTATTATTTTTCTCCCCAAACAACTGCATTTTTGAGAGCCTAAACATGCTCCAATTCACATGAAAACTTCCAGATGCACCAGAACTGGCGAAAAATTTTATATTTTATAGGAACTGTGATGGTTGTGGCAAAATGGCTCCATAGCGCCCCCTACATTTTCCCATGGGCAGCACATTTCACCTACACCTACCAAATTTGGTACACATATGCAGCACATGAGACTGAACAAAAAAGTCAGTGACAGCCATATTCCAAACCCAACAGGAAGTGAGCTATTTTGTGTTGAATGTCAGATTTTAGTGATTTTTGATTATTTTCTAGAGTGAATTCCTCCTAGGGGGAAACTCCAATTCACCTCAAATTCGACCAGTTCATACAGCAGGTCTTAGTGAGCAAAAGTTATCAAAATGTTCCTCCAAAGTCAGAATGTGTGTCCGTGGCGGCCTCTGGAATTTTGACCGTTCGCCATGAAACATCAGGTGCTGTGTAAATGCTCTGAACATGCTCGAATCTGCCTGAAACTTTACATGTATGATCAGAGTCCTGCCCTGATCACATTCATATGATGAAATACGTTAACAGTCAGAGCACCACCTGCTGGCAACAGGAAATGTCATTTTTTACACTTTGATGTACTATTCTTAGCCCATTGGTCAGATTCACCTCAAATGTGGTGACATAAACCTAAAGATGTTGATGATGATTCACAGAGAAAATGGTGACTTATCATCAAAAGGTGTGTCTGTGGCGGTGCGGCGAATTTTGATGTCTCACCATGACTACTGAAATGGTTATATCTCAGCTAATCCCGATCCAATCTGCCCCAAACTTCATGTGCTGGACACCAGGCTCAGTCTGAAGACATCCACACTCAAAAACTTAGAAATAGTCATAGCGCCACCTATTGGTAACATGAAGATTATAAATTACATTTGCACGCACCATTGCTCCCATCTTTGTCATATCATTCTGAAAACTGGTCAGCTGACTCTTCACCCCTTGACAATGCCATAGTGTGAAGATTTTGACTTTTGATACAATGCTGTCGCCGAGGCAACACGTTGTTGCTGTGACAAACAAAATACATGCTGACAGGTTTAGAATGCTCAAAACCTCCCCAAAATTACTACACATATCACAGACGACCCAAGGAAGGACACTGTATGCATCGCAGAGGGCATGTGCTATAGCGCCCCCTGCAGTATTTTTAAAAAACAGCCCCTGCAGCACGTTTAATCTACATTCATGAAATTTGGGAGGCCTATATAGAGCACATCAGGACACACAAAAAAGCCTCTTGGAGTCATACCCTAAACCCAACAGGAAGTCCGTCATTTTGGATAAATTGGACAAATTTTGGGGATTTTTTTTTTCATTTTTGAGAGTGAACTCCTCCTAGGGGGTAACACCTAGACACCTCAAATTTGGCCAGTATATACAACATGACGTCAATCAAAAGTTATTAAAAGGTTCCTCCGAAGTTGAAGTGCGTGGCCATGGCAACCCCTGGAAATTTGATCCTTCGCCATAAAACAGTAAATACTTTTTCACACATTAGGAATGGTTAGAAATTCACCAAAATTGATGCACACATCACAATTGACAAAAGGAAGGACACTGTATGCACCTTGACACTACATGTGCTATAGCGCCCCCTGCAGCATATCTAACAAATAGCCCCCACAGCACATTTCACCTGCATTCACAATATTTGGTAGGCATGTGTAGCACGTCAGGGTGGAAAAAAAAGTCTCTTGTACCCAAAAGCTAAACCCAACAGGAGGTCTGCTATCTTGGATTAATTCTGCAATTTTTGGTAATTTTGGTCATATTCAGTGGTGAACTATTCATAGAGAACAACTCCAAGAGATATCAATTTTGGACAGTCTATAAAACAGATTGTAATGAAGATAAATCATCAAAATCATCTGTATCAGTCAAAGGGCATGGCCATGGCAGCCCCTGAAAATTTGATCCTTCACCATGAAAAAGTGAAATAATTTTTGACACATGAACCTACATACATTGTCTTTCTTACATGCATATGTAGCATGTCAGAACAAAAAGGTCAATGGGGCCCAAGCCAAGCTTCCAACAGGAAGTCTGCCATCTTGGATGAAATTGCGAGATTTTTGGTAATTTTGGTCATTTTCAGTGGTTGACTACTCATCAGGGACAACTCCAACAGACATCAAATTTGTACAGTCTATAAAACACGTCGCAGTGATGACAAATCTTGGATGATAAAAACTGATCTTGGCACAGCATGTGCTATAGCACCCCCGACAGCATGTTTAACAAACAGCCCCTTAAGTGTGTTTAACCTACATCTACGAAATTTGGGAGGCATATAGAGCACATCGGGACGCACAAAAAAGCCTCTTGGAGTCATGCCCGAAACCCAACAGGAAGTCTGCCATCTTCGATTAATTGTGAGATTTTTGATGATTTTTGTCAATTTCGAGAACGAACTCCTTATAGGGGGTAACTCCAAGAGACCTCAAATTTTACCAGTATGTACAACAGGTACTTGTGATCAAAAGTTATCAACATTTTCATTATAAGTCTGAGGGCGTGGCCATGGCAGCCTCCAGAATTTTGATGCTTCACCATGAAACATCAACTGCTGTCTAACTATCCTCTGCATGCTCCAGTCTGCCTGAAACTTTACATGTGTGATCAGATTCCAGCTTTGAAGACATCCATAGACTAATATACAATCAGAGTGATAGTGCCATCTGTTGGATGGAAAGGAAATGCTGTATAACTAGCTCGTACACGTTCCAATCTGCCTTAAATTTTACATGTGTGATCAGAGTCCGGCCCTGATGGATTCCATAGACCAATATACAGTCCAAGTGATAGCGCCACCGAGTGGATGGACAGGAAATGCTTTATAACTAGTCTATACATGCTCCAATCTGCCTGAAACTTTACATGTGTTATCACCAACAGTTATCACATCCATTGGCCAAAATACACTCTCAGTTGCTGCGCCACCTGGTGAACATGCTTGGATTCACCGACCAGCAAGGATGCGAGGACCCGTTCAACGCTGCTTGCAGCTTTAATTATTAGGGTCCGAGCACCGAATGGTGCGAAGACCCTATTGGAATGCAAGAAATTATTTATAATTAGGGTCCGAGCACCGAATGGTGCGAAGACCCTATTGGAATGCAAGGAATTATTCTTCTTTTTCTTTTTCACTCTTCTCCCATCTTTTGAATTGCCTTTTTGGCGGCATTATCATACCGCAAAACATGTGAAACTTGGCACACACATCAGGACTGGCGAAAAATTTGATATTTTATGGGAGTTGCGCATGTCTGTGGCAAAATGGCTCCATAGTGCCCCCTACAAAGTTGCAAAAAGTGGTCATTAGGCCAACTGGCAGAGTGTTTCATCTACAGCTACAAAATTTTGTAAGCACATGCAGCACATGAGGACACACGAAAAAGTCAATCATGGCCACGCCCTAAACCCAACAGGAAGTCGGCCATCTTGAATTAGCTATAAATTTTTTGAGATTAATAGCTCATCGGGGATAAGTCCGAGAGATGTCAAATTTGGCCAGTATATGCAACACTGCTTCCTGATGAAAAGTTATCAAAATGCTCACCTTAAGTCAAAGGGCGTGGCCATGGCAACTCCCAAAAAAATAGATCCTTCGCCATGAAACACAAAATGGTGTCTAAGTCTGCTGTACATGCTCCAATCTGCCTGAATTTTACATGTATGATCGGAGTCCGGCCGTGACAACATCCATGTGGTTATATACATTGACAGTCATAGCGCCATCTTGTGGTATCAGGAAATTGGCATTTTTTACATCTTGAGGTACTATTCTTAGCAGGTTGATCAGATTCACCTTAAATTTGGTGACATAACTCTGAACACGTTGATGATGATTCCCAGAGAAAATGGTGACTCATCATGAAAGGGCGTGTCTGTGGCGGCACGGCGAATTTCGATTTCTCGCCATGAAAATTGAATTATTTATATCTCAGCTGGACATGGTCCAATCTGGACCAAACTTGATATGGTGGACACCAGTCTGTGTCTGAACACATCCACACTCATAAATTTAGAAATACTCATAGCGCCACCTATTGGCAACAGGAAGAAATTGTCATTACATTTGCACCTACCATTGCCGGAAACTTTGTCATATCATCTTCAAAATTGGTCAGCTCAGTGGTTACGCCTAGACAATGCCACAGTGTGAAGATTTTGACGATTCATAAAACACTGTTGCCGTGGCAACGCATCGTTGCCGTAATAAAGTATTTTTTGACAGGTTAAAAATTCTCAAATACTCACCAAAATTACCACACATATCTGGACCGGCAACCCATTTGATATTTTAGGGAAACTGCACATGTGTGTGGTAAAATGGCTCCATAGCGCCACCTGGAAAATTTCAAACAGTTACTACAGCCAGTATGTGTTACCTATAATTATGAAACTTGGTAGACATATGTAACTCGTCAAGACACATAATGTAATTGACACCCATGCCCAAAACCCAACAGGAAGTCGGCCATTTTGAATTATATGTCATATGTTTTGATGATTTTGGGTCATTTTTAGACATTTTCAAAAGCTATAAACTCAAACAGGGTAACACCGAGAGAGCTGAAATTTGGCCAGGATGTACTCCAGGCATGGGTGATCAAAAGTTATCAAAATGCTCGCCTAAAGTCTGAGGGCGTGGCCATGGCGGCCTCCTGAATTTTGATGCTTCGCCATGAAACATCAACTGCTGTGTAACTATGCTCTACATGCTCGTATCTGTCTCAAACTTTACAGGTGTGATCAGAGTCCAGCTTTGAAGACATTCATAGACAAATATACATTCAGAGTTATAGTGCCACCTGTTGGATGGACAGGAAATGCTCTATAACTAGCCTGTACATGGTCCAATCTGCCTGAATTTTTGTACGTGTGATCCGAGTCCGACCCTCATCACATCCATAGGCCGACATGGACTCTCGGTCGCAGCGCCACCTGGTGGACATGCGTGGATTCGCCGACCAGCAAGGATGCGAGGACCCTTCCAACGCTGCTTGCAGCTTTAATTATTATTATTAGGGTCCGAGCACCAACGGTGTGAAGACCCTACTGGAATGCTAAGGTTTATTATTCATTTTCTCTGGACGAAACAAGTGCATTTTTGAGGGCCTAAACATGTTCCAATTTGCGTGAAAATTTCCAGATGCACCAGAACTGGTGAAAAATTTTATATTTTATAGGAATTGTGGAGGGGTGTGGCAAAATGGCTCTATAGCGCCCCCTACACTTTCCCACGGGCAGCACATTTCACCTACAGCTACCAAATTTGGTACACATATGCAGCACGTCAGGCTGAACAAAAAAGTCAGTGGTGGCCATATTCTAAATCCAATAGGAAGTGAGCTATTTTGCATTGAATGTCAGATTTGGCCAATTTTTGATTTTTTTCTAGAGTGAACTCCTCCTAGGTGGAAGCTCCAATGCACCTCAAATTCGGCCAGTACATACAGCAGGCCTTAGTGATCAAAAGTTATCAAAATGTTCCTCAAAAGTCAAAAGGCGTGGCCGTGGCAGCCTTTGGAAGTTTGATCCTTTGCCATGAAACATCAGGTGCTGTGTAAATTCCCTGAACATGCTCCAATCTTTTTAGCATTTTTAAAGCATTCTGTCACATTTTTAAAGCATTTTTGTACCTTTTTCATTTTTTTAGTCTTTTGAAAAATATTTTTATCATTTCTTTGTAGCTGTTTTCAGCATTTTTTTTAAATCCTTTTTGAATAATTTCTTTTAACATTTTTTAAGCTTTGTTTTAGTCGTTTTAAAAATAATCTTATCTAATTTTTTAAGCTTTTTTTTCTTTTTTAAAATCTCTTTAGTTATTTATTTATTTTTAGCTTTTTTTCATCATTTTTAACATTGTTTTTTTCTCAATCAGCTGATTCATTCCTCCATATAAATAACTCAGCGGAAATAATGGATAACTTCTGCAGAGTGTCTTCAGGACCGAATCTGACTGAATAGCTGAATTTGTTCATTCAGTATCGATCACTGATCATCGCTAATCGGTCATCTATAATCGATAACCTTATCAGTACCTTCCTCGTCCTCGTCGATCCTCAGCGCCGCAGAGATGAACTCGAAGGCCCGCCGCTGGTGGCTCCGGAGCCGCTCTCCCTGCTCCGGGCTGTCGTCCCGCTGCCGGACGGCGGCTCCGGTCCGGAAGGCGGCCGCGGTTCGGGTCCAGATCCACCAGAGCAGCGACAGCAGCGTCCAGAGAGCCGCGGAGCTGCAGGTCCGCCTTCCGTCGCTTCCTTCGCGTGGACTCATCCGCTTCCATTACCGTAGCATCCCGACCCGGTTCGGTCCGGTTCGGTCCACAGAGCCGCTGAGGTTCAGATTAACCCGCTGCTGGAACTTCTTCTTTGTTTAAACACCCACAGGAAGCAGCGACGACAACACGAAGCCACCACAGCGCCCCTGGTGGCGGAGGAGAGGCACTGCATCTAAATACAATAACACACACACAACTAAAAAACACACACACAACTAAATAACACACACAACTAAATAACACACACACACACACGCACACAACTAAATAACACACACACAACTAAATAACACACACACACACACTCAACTAAATAACACACACATACACATCTAAATAACACACACATACATAACTAAGTAACACACACATACACAACTAAATAACACAGACACACACAACTAAACAAGACACACAGAAACACACAACTACAGAAACACACACACAACTACACAAAAAACACAAAACTACATAAACAGACACACAACTACATAAACACAACAAAGTACACAAACATAGGCACACAAAAGTACAAAACTACATAAACATACACAGATACACATAACTACACACAGACACAAACACAGAAAACAGAGTTGGAGGAAAAAGTTGCAGAACTTGGAAATATTCTGCTGAGTACATGTACTCAGTAACAGAGTACATGTACTTACTTACCCCCACTACTTGTTAACGTGTAATAAATGCAGTAATATGGAAGTATGCAGTAGTACAACTTGTAAAATACCAGTACAGTAACACTCTGAGTAAAAGTACTCTGTTACTGCAGTTACAGTTCCCCAGCTGAATAATGTGGTGGAAGGGGAAGTAACCGAAGATGGAAGTACTCAGAAGTACTCGGTAAAGTACCTCACACTTGTACCTGAGTGTAGAACTGGAGTAAATGTACTCCGTTACTCGGGCTGGTCGGGGATACTCCACCTGCAGCAGCGCACGCTCTGACCTACCTGTTCCACCTGAAAGTTTGGGCCTGGGAGCTACAGCAGTGCATGCTGGGAGATCCGGAGGCAGGGAGGCAGCAGCCACAGCCGGCGGACTCAACCTTCAGTCGGAGCTCCGCTTCCAGCCGCCCCGCTTCTCCAGCCTCCCGCAGCGGACTCCCCGCGGACAGCGCAGTGTTTGACCGAGACATGGACCCCAGCGGACTGCGTCTGTCGGTGAGCTACGCTCTGTGCACGGGGAACCGGGAAGCTGCTGTCAGACAGCCGGAGCCCGGAGCTAGGCTAGGCTAACTGCTTGTTGTTAGCCTGCTGCGTAGTTAGCTGCGTTAGCTTCCTGCTCTCCTGCTTTCCTTCTTCTGTCTGACGCCTCCGTTTATCTACTGTTTACCAGCAGAACCAGCTCCACTAACCAACCTCCCGGTGCCGCTGCTCGGCAAGTTCAGCTGGGTTTTCTACACCCGCTAACTAAGCTAAGCTAAGTTAGCTCCAGGCCTTTTAGTTTAATTAGCCGACTTCTAGCTAACCGATGCTAACCGAGCTGCTGGTGTCTCAGCACTTTAATGTGTTCAGCTGTTAGCCTGCTAAGCTAACTAATTAGCCACGTTAGCCTCCCAGCTCCTGTTAACCAGCGACGTCAGACAGCGGAGAAGTTAGAACTTAATCAGAACCGGGGAACCCGCAGCCCGAACAGCTCACCTGGTCCGGCAGGTGAACGCGGTGCTAACAGGTCTGTTTGCTAACTAGCTTCATGCTAAAGCTCCAGAACAGAACAGCTGCTCTTATAAAGTCCCACTTTACTGTTTTATTAAACTTACTGCGCTGTTAATGATGTGAAACATTTAAATCCTTTAAAATGTAAAGAATAGATTCACTGGAGACCACCATTAGACCAGGTCCAGGTCTAGAACCACTACAGGTTCAGATCTGTGGAAATACTCTTGAGGTTTTACTGCCTTTATTTAAAATATTTAGACCTAAACCTGAGTAAGCTGACTGATCAGTTAAACTCACCTCCAGAGACTAAAAGCTTCTGGTTTGAGATTTCGCTGCTTGTTTCACATTTGATCCACATCAGACCAGGTCCAGGTAAAACCACTACGTCTAGAAGGGTCAGTCTGGACCAGAAAGACCTGCAGAAGATAAAGAGTCTTTAGAACGCAGGTTCTGTGGAACCTTTATTCTATTTGTACATTTTAGCTGTTTATTTATTGTTTTGCATTTTTAAGCATTTTTTTAAGGATTTATATTAGCATTTTTCAACTTTTTTTTGCAGAGGTTTTTTTGTTTCGCATTTTTTTTTAGCATTTTTCTGCATTTTTTAAAGCTTTTTTTCATAATTTTTTTTGGTGTTTTGGGAATTTTAAGCATTTTTAAAAGCTTTTTTTTCAGCATTTTCAGCCTTTTTAAGCGTTTTTTTATAGCTTTTTTTGTTTTGCTTTTAAAAAAAAAAGCATTTTTTGGCCTTTTTGGAATTATAAGCATTTTTCAGCATTTTTTTAAAAGTATTTTTCAGCATTGTGTTTAGGATTTTCTAGCTTTTTCGTTTTGCTTTTTTTTTTTTTTTTTTAGCATTTTTTCAGCATGTTTCGGCATTTTTAAAGCATTTTATTATTATTTTTTTTTTAAAGCTTTTTTCCAGCACTTTTTTTTAGCATTTTTTTTTCAGATTTTTTAAGCATTTTTCAGCATTGTTTTTAACATTTTGTATAGCTTCTTTTTTATTTTTTTTTTTAGCTTTTTAAAAAACTCGTTTGTTGTTGTTTGTTATACTGTGTTGTTTTTTAAAACTGCCATCAAAGTTCTGTTGATTATTTAATGCAAAAGTTCGACCAGGTCCAGGTCTGAAGTGTTTCCTCCTGGGCTGATCACATCCAGACTGAGCTTATTTACTGTCAAAGAAAGTCACATTTTGACATCAAAATTTAAGTTTTTACTGCAAATATTTACCAATTCCTCGATTTTATTACAAAATACTAAAGCATTGCCAAAACATTTTTGTTACTCTAAAACAATCTGAGGCGAAATTAGTCGAATAATTCAAATTGCATTGGAAAACGTTCCTGGGTTTAAATTTGGACAGAAAGGACAGCCTGAATGTGAAAAACAGCTTTTTTAAATTTATTGCTGGTTGTCAAGTGATGTATCCGGGAATAATAAGTAATAATGAGAAAAATACTTTTAACAATTTATTTATTTAGATTTTTTCACTTTAAAACAGGTCAGTTTGACCGGCAATAGACCAGGAGGGTTAAAAACATTTCTTTTCCCGTCTGTAGACGCTGAGGGATAAATTAAACATCTCAATCTGAAACATCCTTCATGCTTTAACTGGTCTTTCTGGTCCTGGGTGGAATCTACCTGCTGCCAGGTGTTCCGGCAGATGAAGGTGCTGCAGGCTCCGCCCACCTCCAGCTGATAGGCTGCTGTTTGTTCAAGTACTCAGTTCCTCCAGAAACCCTTGAACAAGTTCCTGACTACATCTCTTTGTGGTTGGTTTTGTGTCTCTTTGTGGTTGTTTTGTGTCTTTGTGGTTGTTTTGTGTCTTTGTGGTTGTTTTTGTCTCTTTGTGGTTGTTTTGTGTCTTTTTGTTAGTTTTGTGTCTCTTTGTGGTACTTTTGTGTCTCTTTGTGGTACTTTTGCGTCTCTTTGTGGTCATTTTGCGTCCCTTTGTGGTAGTTTTGTGTCTCTGTGGTCATTTTGTGTAGAGATCGACCGATATGGGTTTTTCAGGACCGATACCGATTATTAGTAGTTAGAGGAGGCCGATAACCGATATTTGGAGCCGATATTCATTTGCAGTAAAAGTGTAAAAATTAGCGTGAAAAAAATTGAATAATGCAAACACTGAACTTCGTTTAAATGCCTAAAGCATGTTTATTTAATCAAACAAACAGAAAATAATAGCTCCAGAAGTGCATGGATTTCCTACACTCAGAAGCATCTCTTATAAAGTTGAATAAAAGCTTAAATAAATACCTCCCTGAAATTTTTCCACAGTAAATAAAGTAAAATTTAAATATAACTATAATGACTTATCTTTGCTTTAACCCTTAGGAATCTGGGGGGACAATTTGACTGAGGTCCATTTTTGACCTGTACCTTTATATTTCACCTTAAAAATTGTTGATCTTGCTTTGCTTGGTGTCCTTTTTTCAGCACAACCTCACCTATATGATTCTATAATTATTTATACATTTTTGATGTAATGTATGAACACACTTGACCTAAAATTGCTGAAAAAATACAAAGTCTGAGTAGGAAAAAGTTAGATTTTTTTTACTGTGGACACCATAGACATATGTAAAGAATCCTTTTCAGAACTTAGAATGCAAATATAAATTGTTTATGTCATAAAATAATGTGCAAATTCAGCAGTCAACACAGTTATATACCACTATTTGCACTAAAATGCAGGAAATTTTTAGGCACTTTGGCACAACTATTTACAAAATCATCAGGAGTCACAATAAAATTTTACATAAATGAATTTGTGCCACTCCAAAAAAACTTTTTCTGTCCACCACAGTCTCTACAATGGCAAAAACAATAGGAAAGGGGCTTTATGGCTCAGTGGGTAGAGTGGCCGTCTTGTAACTGGAGGGTTGCCAGTTTGATCCTGGCCTGGAGAGCTCATGTTGAGGTCTCCCTGAGCAAGACACTAAACCCCTAACTGCTCCTGATGGGTTGTGGTTAATGCCTCGCATGGCAGCTTCTACCATCAGTGTGTGAATGGGTGAATGTGATGTATAATGTAAAGCGCTTTGGGTATCGTTTCAGGTACAGTAAAGCGCTATATAAATACAGACCGTTTACCATTTAGGACCATGTGGAGAATCTGGAGTCCTGGTGTTCTCCATTGCTAGTATAAGTTTATTATTATTATTATTATTATTATTATTATTTTACATCTGAAGCAAAGTCTTTATTTTCTGTGCATCTTGTGTCTTCTCTGTGTCTGGCAGAGTGATCTGTGGCCAAAGCCAGTGAAGGACGTGTATTTCTTAAATATTCCACTCTCTTACTAGTAACACAGAGATGCTTTTGTTTTGTTGTACAGTGTACTTAGATGTTAGTTTTTATTTTAGTATTTACTTTATTTTTTATTTTTAATATAGATGTTAGCTTTTATTATAGTATTTACTTTATTTTTATCTCTACTATTTGTTAAATGTTTAATGTAGCAGCATTGCACCGAGTCAAATTCCTTGTTTGTGAACCTCATGAACAATGGCAATAAAACTCATTCTGATTCTGATTCTGATCTCTGACTGGGATCATGCCTGTGCAGCTGCTCTCATCCCCCAGCCGCTGCAAGTGTTGAAGCGTCTTTGTCCCAGGTGCTTCCAGCAGGGAGTCTCAGAGCTGTTTGTTTTTCACACGTCACTCCCTAAGAGTTGCAAAACTCTCCCTGATGTTTCTGATTGTTTTTGTGTCGGCTACAGAAGGCTTCAAAGAATCTCCCGTTTAGCCGTTCACCATACAATGACGCACGAAATGCGTTCGTCTAAAGTTCGCTCAAAAGTACAGCGTTTATTATTGATCATAACTCTGGTTTTACTTGGTCGATCAACACTATTCAAAAACTGGTAGAAAGTTCAAAATCCGCACTTTTGACACACGTTTAAAGGGAGACTCATCAACGCTTCATCTTCCTGCTTCGTTCGATTACGCAGAGGATTAAGTATTCACAGACATGTCGGGAGGTAATAGGAGTTAGCAGAGCTGCCGCTAATGTTTCCTCCGCTCTTACGGTATTCTGCTGCTCACTGTAAAGTTAGTAGTAGTTGTGAGATCTAGAGCACTGGGATGTTTATTACAATTTCGGAAGAGTTTTCTGCATTTACCTTCGACACGTGTTTTCTCTCTGGAGCTTCTCACACGAGAAAACTTTCCCTCTCTGCTGTGTGTGTGTGTGTGAGGACAGCTACTGCTTCAGAGGCTCTGCCACTGAAGCTTAACCAATCAGAGCGCGGGGTGGATAGTGCTGGAGACAGAAAGCAGGAGAGAGAGACGCGGCTGCATCTGAGCCGAAATAACTCAGGTTTAAATTGATTTCTTCATATCGGCCCGTCGGATTAAAAAAAGGCCGATGCCGATATACGTCAAATGTCCAAATATCGGCACCGATAATCGGTCGATCTCTAATTTTGTGTCTCTTTGTGGTCGTTTTGTGTCTCTGTGGTCGTTTTGTGTCTCTTTGTGGTCGTTTTGTGTCTCTTTGTGGTAGTTTTGTGTCTCTGTGGTCGTTTTGTGTCTCTTTGTGGTTGTTTTGTGTCTCTTTTTGGTTGTTGTGTGTCCTTTTGTGGTGTTTTTTTTTTCACCGGACGACATTAAGCCATCGGTCACCGTGGATGTTCTGTTCCTCTAACGCAGTGGTTCTTAACCTTGTTGGAGGTACTGAACCCCACCAGTTTCATATGCGCATTCGCTGAACCCTTCTTTATTGAAAAATAAAATATGATTTTTTTCAAATTCAAGACATAGTTATATGTTTTACTGGTGTACAAAATGACCCGTGCATTAACATCACTTGTGTTCTTGTACTCCCCATCTCCATGCAGCTTAAGGAAGTGTTCCTTTAGTTTTGCGGGTGCTAGACTAGAATTGCTTAACTTGGCATTGCAAATCATGCAGATAGGACACTGACTCCCATTACATTCCGTTATACATGTGAATCCATGTTGTACATATTCGTCCGACCACTTTCTTTATTTGCTCAACATAGTTAGTATGGATTAAAATATTAAGAAAGAAATCACACAACGTACCATCAGGACAGTCACAAGTCGACTACTGAGCGCACCAAATTCCCTGCAGCACAGATTGGCCAAGCAATGTAGCGTGATCACCTGCAGCCAGTGATGGCCAAGCGGGGCATGTCATGACGAATCATATGAGTCGGGTGTGTGTCTTGACCTCCGTCGAACCCCTGAGACTGACTCACCGAACCCCTAGGGTTCAATCGAACCCAGGTTAAGAACCACTGCTCTAACGCTTCCTGCTCTCTGGATTCTCAGTACCACCTTATTACCGTCAGTTTAACACCAGTCTGCTGCTGCTTCACTAATTAAATCTCTGCTTCAACTCGTGAAGGTGCAAACCGGAACTGCTTTTCTTCACTCTGCATGTTTGAAAAGCCAGAAAACGATGGGTTCTGTGGTGGGGCGAACGGCAGGGCTTTATGGCCCTGTCTTTTACCCATCACCCTCTTGCTTGCCTCCCCTGCTCTCCAAAATCTTTTTTTTAATGCACCACACATACTTACACCTTGGGGGTTGGTCTGGGATGGCTCGGGGATCTTGGGTCAGGGTAGGCTGCAGAGTAGCCAACCTCTGTGGTCCCCTGGCCTGCCCCCTTGACGCCTCGCCCAGCCTCCCCACTTTTAATGCACCACATGACACTCAGGGTTACACTTATCATGGTGCAGGGATAATGTTTGCCGTCAGGGATCGGGAAACATATTCGTAGGGGGTAATGAGGGGGTTTCACTGGTATGGCCTTGCTGGTGGGACCCGGCCCCCTTATGGCTATGGGGCGGTGGGGGTGGACCATCATCCATGTTGCTGCGGCTGGGGGGTCCCTGGGGCCTGGGGGTTGTGGCCTGGGGGGGTTCTCCTGCGTGCCCGACGGGTCCCGGCTGGTGCGGTGGCTCTTGGTGGGCTGCAGGGGCTGGATTGGCCGGCCTGGTGGGCACTGTGGCTGTGGTGCGGGCTGGTGGCATGTGGTGGCTCTGTCCTTGTGGGTTGCCGGGGCGCATTTGCCGGGGGTGGGGACCTTGGGTGTGCTGTGCTCTCCTGGGGCCTGGTGCGGGGGGTATGCGGGGTGCCTCCCCGTCAGCATCACTGAGCCCCACCACACTGTCCATTTTTGCCCTCTGGACTCGCATCGGTGCCCGGCTCTGATTTCCTCTGGCTGGCTCCCGGTGGTGGCCTGCTTAGTGCTGGGCTGGTTGCCATCCCTTCGGTGGGGTGCTTGGTCCCTGTGTCTGGCTTCCTGGCTGCGCGGGGCCGTTGGCCCCCTTGGGGGTGGGGGTGGGCGGGCGGGATGGTGGGTTCTGGTGGGGGCTGGGGCGAGCGGGGTTGGGGCTTGGGTGGCAGGTGGGTCCTCTTGCCCCGGGCCACCTGGGTCGGTCTTGGCGTGCTAGGGGTGTCAGTAGCTGCTCCCTCTTGTTCTCCGCGTCTGCGTGGTTCACGGTGGCCCCGGTGGCTCTCTGGGGGTGCCGCCCTGTCGCTCCTGCGGCCCTTGGGGGAGGGGTGCTCTGTTGGCTTGGCCCTGCCTTGCCATGATAGCTGTTCTGAAAAGTACCGCAAATACTACAAGAAGTATCAGCATCACCACAAAAAGACACAAAATCACCACAAAGACATGAAATCACCACAAAAAGTACCAAAAGTACCAAAATCGCCACAAAAAAATTCAAAAATTACCACAGAAAGTACAAAATCATGCTGGGAATATTTCCAGAGTTCTAGGTCCTTGAAGTCCATAGAGGAGAATATCCCCTGAAGAAAGCTGTAGAGTAGACCTACTCAGGAACTTTCTACAGTTATCGGTAGGTGTACTCTAGAACTTTTTCCAGTTGTTGTAGGTCTACTCTAGAACTTTCTCCAGTTGTCGGTAGGTCTATTCTAGAACTTTCTCCAGTTGTTGTAGTTCTACTCTAGAACTTTCTACAGTTGTCGGTAGGTCTACTCTAGAACTTTCTCCAGTTGTTGGTAGGTCTACTCTAGAACTTTCTACAGTTGTCGGTAGGTCTACTGTAGAACTTTCTCCAGTTGTCAGTAGGGCTGGACCCGAATATCCGAATATTCGGTCCCAACGGTGGTATCCAGATATTAATTTTGAGATCCGAATATTCGTCCCCAATTACCTCCCTTTGCAATAGACCCATGACATTTAGGAGGAACAACACATCTGAATTCTGGTAAAAACTGACTCCAGATCAGTTTAAATCCATCCAGGTGTTTCCGTCTGAACACTGAACCTGGTTGAGCACCACTATTATGGGATGCACCGTAGTGTGAACAGTGAAACACTGTGGGTCAAAATTTCATGCTCTTATGGTGGGTGAAGAACTGACCATTCAGATCTTCACCTACCATGAATATTGACTGAATGAAGGTAGAACCTTCAGTGAAAATCCTAAAGTTCCTGCAGATAAAGAACCAGCTGGTTCTGAGGAGTTCTGGTGGATTTTAATGACGTGTTTCTGTGAGCTTTTCTTTCTGATTCTGTCTTTTCTGGATGTTTCAGGTGTAGTCCGGAGGAGTCGTAGATCGCCAGAGAACCATGGAGCCCGATGTGATCCGGATATACTCGTCCTCACCGCCACCAATGGAGGACGGCGCAGAGGAAGAGGATGAAGACTTCGGCACCTTCTCCGGCGTCCCGAACAGCATCAGCTTCACTGAGTTCGACACCCCGACCACCTTCAACCAGACCCAGGCTCTGACCGCCACCTCCCCGCCGGAGCTCCTCGGCAGCAGAGGTCTGGTGGGCTTCGGCTCCTCCAATGGCACCCTCGGTACTGAGCTGCCCAAAACCAACGGTGTGGTGCCGGCAAGCCACCGGGGCGTCAGGAAGGGCCTCTCCAGCTCCCCCGAGCCCGCTGACTACAACGGTGGAGAGGTGCTAATGAACGGGTTTGATGCTCAGGGAAGCCCGTCCTCTCAGAATTCTGTCCACTCACACATAAAACTAACGTCCACTGAGGACTCGGGCTGCGCTGCCGGCAGCCTGGAGGACGATTTTGCAGACTTTGCTGCTTTTTCTGACGCCGAAGGACGCCTCAGCCAGCCGGCGGACAAGGACATAACTGACCCGTCAGAGGACTGTACCGTACAGCAGGAAGCCTCTTCACGGGACTATGTCAGGGACACGAACAGAACCGAATCCAGTCCCACTCAGAGTCCGGACAGATCCTGCAACACGGACCGGGGAGGCTCCGACTCTCAAAAAGCCTCTGCTCGGGAGGCGGTTTGCACTATCCACCCTCTGGCTCTGAACGGACTGGACAGCGTCGACAGGGATGGATCCAAAGAGGGCTGCAGCAACGCCGACCTGTCGCCCGCCGACCACAGTGAGGCGGGTCAGTCAGATGAGAAGAGCTCCGAGACGTCGCTGGGCCGGCTGCTGTCCACCGACGCCCTGGAGGAGTACGGTGACGTGAGCACCACGGGCTCGGTGCCGTCGCCACCACTGCAGGGCGAGCCGGCCACGCCCGCCGACCACAGCCAGCTGGCCGAAGACGACGAGGACTTTGGGGAGTTCGGAGACGCTGGCTCATTTGGCGGGCAGGGCTTCGCGGACTTCGAGCAGCTGGAAGCGCAGCCGGACGAGAGCCAGTCGCAGAGTTCAGCTGTCGCCACCGGCAGCAAACAGGACGACGACTTCGGGGACTTCAACTCCCCAAAGTTCCACGGTGACGGTAACCAGACGGAGGACGGAGGAAGGTTCGCCAGCTTCCCCGTCAGCGACAGCTTCGGGAACTTCAGCTCGGCTGACGGTGGCGAGGCGGACGGCGGATGGAGCGCCTTTGGGGAGCAGCAGGACAGAGAGTCGTGGGCGGCGTTCACCTCCGAGCAGAACGTTAGTCCTGTAGGGGTCAGGAAGGAGGAGGAGGAAGATCAAGAGGAGGAGGAGTGGCACGAAGGTGAAGCTGCTGCAGTCAGCGAGGAAACCAGCCAGACGGACAGACAGACGGTAAGCACTGCAGGGGACAGACTGGTCAGACTGGGAAACAGAACCAGAACCAGTCTGGACCAAAGATGAGGATATTTAATCCAAAGCACTTCAGTCTCATTTAGGAATTATCCAGAAGTATGGCTTCATTGTTGTGTCTCTTTGTGGTTGTTTTGTCCCATCTTTGTCATTATCTGCCATGTGTGTTTGGCTTTGTTTGTTTCTGGTCGTTGTATGCGTCTCGTTTTTCTAGTTTAGTGTCATTTTTTGTCTTGTTTTTGTCGTTTTCTCTTGTTTGTGTGTGTTTGGGGCAGTTATATTTGTTTCTGGTTGTTGTTTGTGTCTCGTTTTTCTAGTTTAGTTTCACATCTTTGACAATTTTCATCCTTTGTGTCTCATTTTTCTTTGTCTTGTTTTCTCTCTTTTTGGGCATTTTGTTTCTCGTTTTTGTTGTTTCCTTTCTTGTTTTTGTGTGTTTTCGGCACAGTGTTTTTTTGTTTCTGGTCCTTGTGTTTGTCTCTTTTTTTCTAGTTTTGGTTCATTTTCTGTATTGTTTTTTTTTGTAGTTCTACGTCTTGATTTTCTACTTTTGTCTTGTTTTTGCATGTTTTGGGGGCAGTTTTGTTAATTTCTGGTGATTTTCTGTCTCGTTTTTCTAGTTTAGTGTCACATCTTTGTCATTTTTTTATCTTCCTTCCATCACTTTGTGTCTCATTTTGGTAATTGTATGTCTCTTGTGCTTGTTTTGTCCCATCTTTGTCATTATTATCTGCCATGTTGTGTCTTGTTTTTCTTGTTTAGTGTCATTTTTTTATCTCGTTTTGTGTCTGTGTGGTCGTTTTGTCACATCTTTGCCATTTTTTTGGTTTCCTTTCCAACATTTTGTGTGTTATGTTTCTTGTTTTGTGTCTCTGTCATTATTTGCCATGTTGTCTCGTTTTTCTAGTTTAGTGTAGCAGTTTTTTTTGTCCACCTTTTTGTCATTTTTCTTGATTTGTCTTGTTTTCTCTGTTTTTGGTTATTTTTTTTCTCGTTTTTGTTGTGTCCTCTCTTGTTTTTGTGCATCTTTGGGACAGTTTTGTTTTTTTCTGGTCCCTGCGTCCGTCTCGTTTTTCTAGTTTTGGTTCATTTTCTGTCTTGCTTTTGTCGTTTTGGCTCTTGATTTTCTTGTTTTGTCTCATTTTTGTGTGTTTTCAGAACAATTCTGTTAGTTTCTGGTGATTTTCTGTCTCGCTCTTGTTGTTTTGTCACATCTTTGTCATTTTTTTGGTTTCCTTTCCAACACTTTGTGTTATTTTTCTTGTTTTGTGTCTCTTTGTAATTTTTATTTGCCATGTTAGTTTAGTGTCACATCTTTGTCATGTTTTGTCTTGTTTTTGTCGTTTTGTCTTGTGTGTGTTCGGGGCAGTTATGTTCCTTTCTGGTCCTTGTTTGTGTCTCATTTTTCTCGTTTAGTTTCACATCTTTGATATTTTTCATCCTTTGCCTCTCATTTTTCTTGATTTGTCTTGTTTTCTCTGTTTTCAGGCAGTTTTTTTTCCTGTTTTGGTCATTTTGTTTCTCGTTTTTGTTGTTTTCTGTCTTGTTTTTGTGTGTGTTTGGGGACAATTTTGTTTGCTTCTAGTGATTTTGATCTCATTTTTCTGGTTTAGTGTCACATCTTTGCCATGTTTTGTCTTATTTTTGTCATTTTGTCTTGCTTATCTGGGACAGTTACGTTCCTTTCTGGTTGTTGTGTGTGTCTCGTTTTTCTTGTTTAGTGTCATTTTTTTGTCTCGTTTTGTGTCTGTGTGGCCATTTTGTCACATCTTTGCCATTTTTTGGTCTCCTCTCCAACATTTTGTGTCCTTTTTCTTGTTTTTTGTCCGTCTTTGGGACAGTTTTGCCTCCACCTGCCATAGATATTTATAATTATCTTTACTGAAGGTGTGCAGTGCAGGTAGAGGGGTTAGTCTGAGGGATGCGGTCCTGTGACAGAACGTTTGATGTTTACATTCAGACTGCTGTAAACAGCTGCTGTGGTCTCTGCAGGCGTCGCTGTCCAGCCGCCTGGAGAAGCTGTTTCAGAGGAGTTTTCCTCAGACCGCCGCCCGGCCGCTGGACGACCACATGGCGTCTCTGAAGATCCTGCTGGAGCCTCCGGAGGACGGACCTGGAGCCGAGGACAAGAGCAGGTCACCACGGAGCCGGTGAGTCCTCAGAGGTTAAACACTACCAGAAACGTTCTCTTCATGGTCGAAGCCCTGACGTGGTTGTTTGTTAAACGAGCCTCACAAACATCAGAATAAAATGTTAGAAAAAGAAGAACATCCCAGGAAAACACTTCCTCTGCATGTTTGACCTTCAAAGACAATTATTTCTCCACATCATGAACCGTGTCTCCAGATGATCCTGGTTTCTTCTTCCATCGTCTCTAGTAGTCCTGATCAACCACCTACCAACCAAAGTTCACCCAGAATTACCTTTTTAAAGTTCCCTCTTGTGGAATATCAGAAACACATCCAGGTACCAATGATTGTTTCTATGACTCTAACCTGTTCACACTAAGATACATCCCATAGTACTGATGCTTGAAGCTCATTTTCTACCATTTTTGAGTGATTTTGGATCATTTGAGTCATTTTCTATCATTTTCTAGTTACTTTATACCATTTTTAGGCATTTTGGACCATTTTTTAATCATTTTGTACCTTTTTTGTCATTTTGATCATTTTTGAGTCATTTTTCTAACCATTTTTGAGTCGTTTCCGAGTCATTTCCAACCAATTTTGAGTCATTTCCAACCATTTTTGAGTCATTTCCAATCATTTTTGAGTCATTTTGTACAATTTTCTAAGTATATTTTTGAAAATCTTGGATATTTTGGGGCAACTAGGATACGTTGGAAGTATTTTAGTAAATTTCTGTTTCAGTTTTAACAACTTTCAAGTTATTGTGGACACTTTTTGGTAACGTTGGTTTATTTTTAACTAATTTTCAGTCAGGTTTAGAATATTTTTGAGTAGTTTTCGAGTCATTTTCCACCACCAGAACTCTAATACATGAGATTCAGAACCAGATGATTTCTTTTATTGGCGCAAAGATTTATAAATTTAACCTTCGGTTCAAGCTAAACAAATCAAATCCAGTGACTGAGGAAGGTCCAGTCATGGAGCAGCAGGGTCGGTGCAGCTCTGTGATTGGTCGGTCAGCTTCATGTGTTGTTGCTGCTACTGTGTGACTGCGTCTGATTGGCTGCTGCAGGTCTGGCAGGCGTGGCAGCGTGTGGATGCAGCTGCAGGACGTCCACGAGGCTCTGGGCCTCCGGTACCAGTGGGGCGGCTCGCACTGCAACAAGGCCCTGCTCTGCTGCCTCGGCATCGACACCCGCAACATAGTGAGTCCTGCACACAGGCACACAACTCACCGGGACACTGGAACCTCAGAGGATCTAATGTGGAACATCTAGTCCACATCTAGTCATTCCTCTGACCAGTTCAGCAGATCTACACCCTGCTTTAGAGATCCTTAAATGCTGTTAAGGCTGGAATACACTTTCCGCACGAACGAGCCGCGCGGAAATCAGCCGCACGGAAATCCGTGCGAGACAATGTGTGTGCATTTATACTCCGTGCAGCGTCTGCTCCCAAACTGCAGGGGGCAGTGTATTGCAAACACACGTATACCTGGTCTACTCTGGTACTAAACTAGAGAAGAAGAAGTTTGCCATTGTTTACACCACTTAAAACATGGCATTTTACCGAATAAAAGCATTTCAGCAGATACTTTTAATTTTACACCATGAATAGTTCATAACCTGGTTACCATGGTTATCTCTGTGTGATGAATCGTATAAGTTCACGTATTTCTAGACTTCAGCTACGAGTAGGTCCTGCCCCTCCGCCATGTTTTTCCGCGCGGCTCCGTCTGCGTTGGTTAGAAAAATGTGGAGGTGCGCGGAGCGGAAATTTTCCGCATGGAAAGGCCGCTCGAGGGGGCGTGGGTGCGAAAATGACGCAATTTGTCCGCACGGACCTCGCGGATGCGGCAAGCATAAAACGAGCTTTAGAAATCATCACAATGCCAAATAGACACAAGAGGCATAAAATAACTGCAGTGACACAAAACGACCACAGAGACACAAAACGACCACACAGAGACACAAAACGACCACACAGAGACACAAAACGACCACAAAGAGACACAAAACAAACATTAAGAGACACAAAACTAATACTGTGAGGAACCTCGGCGTTATCTTTGACCAGGACATGTCCTTTAACCCACACATAAATCAAATCTGTAGGACTTCCTTTTTCCACCTGAGAAATATTGTGAAAATCAGGAACATCCTGTCTCAGAGTGATGCAGAAAAACTAGTCCATGCATTTGTTACTTCTAGGCTTGACTACTGTAATTCCTTATTATCAGGTTGTCCCAAAAGCTCTCTGAAACATCTACAGCTGATCCAAAATGCTGCAGCCAGAGTACTGATGGGAGTTGGCAAGAGAGATCATATTTCTCCTATACTGGTTTCTCTTCATTGGCTTCCTGTGAAATCTAGAATAGAATTCAAAATCCTTCTTCTGACATATAAAGCTCTTAACAACCAATCTCCATCATATCTTAAAGACCTGATAGTACTATATTATCCTAGCAGAACTCTTCGCTCTCAGACTGCAGGCTTACTTGTTGTTCCTAGAATCTCTAAAAGTAGAATGGGAGGCAAAGCCTTCAGTTATTAGGCGCCTCTCCTGTGGAACCAGCTCCCAGTTTGGGTTCGGGAGGCGGACACCCTCTCTATTTTTAAGACCAGGCTTAAAACCTTCCTTTTTGACAAAGCTTATAGTTAGGGCTGACTGAGGGACCCTGACGGGGTGAGCTGGTGTTTTCATTTGCACATCTGACTTCCCCTCTTGACGTCCCTTTAGTTTGCCCCTAGTTCTGCTGCTATAGGCCTAGACTGCTGGGGGACCTCTCTGGCTCTCTGGGTGCACTGAGCCCTTCTCTATCTACCTATGTATTTAATATATATACCGTTATTGCATTACACTACTCTGTTTCTCCCTGTGTCCTTTCTCCGAGTGCCCCTGGTCCCAGAGCTGGATGCTTCAGATGTGTGGTTGTTCTCCCACCAACTGTAACCCTCTACCTCTATCCCTCTACCCCTCTATCTCTATCCCTCTATCTCTACCTCTCTACCTCTTCTGTCCCTCTCAACCCGCCCGGCCAGCAGGCAGATGGGTCCCCCCACATTAGAGCTGGGTTCTGCTCGAGGTTTTTTTCCCTGTTAAAGGGGTGTTTTCCTTGCCACTGTCGCCTTTTGGCTTGCTCTGGGGGTTCAGGCATATGGGTTCTGTAAAGCGTCTCGAGACAATTTGACTGTAATTGGCGCTATATAAATAAAATTGAATTGAATTGAAAAAACGACCACAAAGAGACACAAAACGACCACAAAGAGACACAAAACGACCACAAAGAGACACAAAACAACCACAAGGAGACACAAAACGACCACAAAGAGACACAAAGCGACCACAAAGAGACACAAAACAACCACAAAGAGACACAAAGCAACCACAAAAAGATACAAAACGACCTCAGAGACAGAAAACAACCACAAAGAGATATAAAATAACTGCAGTGACACAAAACGACCAGAGACACAAAAAAGACCACAAAGAGACATAAAACGACCACAAAGAGACACAAAGCACCCACAAGGAGACACAAAACGACCACAAAGAGACACAAAACGACCACAAAGAGACACAAAACGACCACAAAGAGACACAAAACAACCTCAAAGAGACAACAAAACGACCACAAAGAGACACAAAGCAACCACAAAAAGATACAAAACGACCTCAGAGACAGAAAACAACCACAAAGAGATATAAAATAACTGCAGTGACACAAAACAACCGCAAAGAGAGACAAAACTACCACAGAGACACAACACAAACATCAAGAGACACAAAATGACAGAGACACAAAACAACCACAAAGAGACACAAAACGACCTCAGAGACAGAAAACAACCACAAAGAGATATAAAATAACTGCAGTGACACAAAACAACACGTCAGATAAAATTCTTCTCATCATGTAAATACTGAAATCTCTTTGTGTGTCTTTCAGTGAGCAGTTTTTATGTTTCTATGTTTAACGTGTTGTTGGTGTTTTCAGCTGTTCACAGGACAGAAGAAGCAGCCAGTCATCGTGCCGATGTACGCCGCCGGCCTGGTGAGTCCTCCTCCATCAATACCTTCATTGATTAATCCAGAGCTGATCAGAGAAACATTACAATCAGTGATGAGAGGTGGTCAGCCTTTACTGAGCCCATGGTGGGGAAGTCTGGGCTCTGCAGCGCCTCCTGCTGCTCAGGTGAAGGTGTGTCTGTGTTTCAGGGGATGCTGGAACCAACCAAAGAGCCGGTGAAGCCCGTTTCTGCAGCAGAGATGATTGCCTCCATCGGACAGACGCCTCCAGCAGCTCCAGAGAAAAGCTCTGGTTCCTCCGACTCAGTGCAGGTGAAGCCAGTGGCAGGTGTAGTATGGACCCAGCAGCTTCAGCACATCTGTTTGTGGTCATTTTGTGTCTCCTTGTGGTGGTTTTGTGTCTCTTTGTAGTTGTTTTGTGTCTCTTTGTGGTTATTGTGTCTCTTCGGTCATTTTGTGTCTCCTTGTGGTTGTTTTGTGTCTCTTTGTGGTTGTTTTGTGTCTCTTTGTGGTTGTTTTGTGTGTCTTTGTGGTTGTTATGTGTCTCCTTGTGGTCGTTTTGTGTCTCTTTGTGGTTGTTTTGTGTCTCCTTGTGGTCATTTTGTGTCTGTGTGGTCATTTTGTGTCTATGTGCTTGTTTTGTGTCTCTTTATGGTCATTTTGTGTCTCCTTGTGGTTGTTTTGTGTCTCCTTGTGGTCATTTTGTGTCTGGTCATTTTGTGTCTATGTGCTTGTTTTGTGTCTCTTTATGGTCATTTTGTGTCTCCTCGTGGTTGTTTTGTGTCTATGTGGTTGTTTTGTGTCTCCTTGTGCTTGTTTTGTGTCTCCTTGTGCTTGTTTTGTGTCTCTTTCTGGTCATTTTGTGTCTCCTTGTGGTTGTTTTGTGTCTCCTTGTGGTTGTTTTGTGTCTCTTTATGGTTGTTTTGTGTCTCCTTGTGGTCATTTTGTGTTTGTATGGTCATTTTGTGTCTATGTGCTTGTTTTGTGTCTCTTTATGGTCATTTTGTGTCTCCTTGTGCTTGTTTTGTGTCTCTGTGGTTGTTTTGTGTCTCTTTGTGGTTGTTTTGTGTCTCTTTGTGGTTGTTTTGTGTCTCTTTGTGGTCACTTTGTGTCTGTTTGTGGTTTGTGGTCGTTTTGTGTCTCCTTGTGGTTGCTTTGTATCTCTTTGTGGTCGTTTTGTTGTCTCTTTGAGGTTGTTCTGTGTCTCTGTGTGTTCGTTTAGTGTCTCTGTGATCATTGTTGCGTCTCTTTGTGGTCATTTTGAGTCTCCTTGTGGTTGTTTTGTGTCTCTTTGTGGTTGTTTTGTGTCTCTTTGGTCATTTTGTGTCTCCTTGTGGTTGTTTTGTGCCTCTTTGTGGTTGTTTTGTGCCTCTTTGTGGTTGTTTTGTGTCTCCTTGTGGTTGTTTTGTGTCTCCTTGTGGTTGTTTTGTGTCTTTTTTTCTCAAAGATATTTTTATTGTTTTTTTACACAAATATATGGTACAGATGTATAGTAGTGACAGGAAGTTTATAAAATACACAGTCAGCTCAAGACAAGAAAGATAATCCTGTTCATGCACAGTAGGGAGACAGTAAAAACACAACACAGAACAAAAAACCTTATCTAACCCACCCAGCCCACCCATCATTTCCAAGCCAGACTTACATAGAATAATCAACAGGACAAATAGATCAATTGTACATAATTCCTGGAGAGATACAAGTAACAGCTGGATGTCAGGTTCCAATTTAAGAAGGTAAGAAATAATTAAATTAATAATGGTAGCAAATAAATAAAGTAAAGAAATAAATATCTGTATAAATTATGAACCCACACATTGACCAAAAGGAGGCATCTAAGAGAGGACCGATTTATACACTTGGTATTTCTGATGTAAAAACAAGGAACAAAGTGTCAGTAAGGGGTCCAATCTCTAGCTAGTTTGAAGGTTATGGAAGTATTCCAGAAAAGGTCCCCACACTTTTTGAAACTTTTCTTTGGAGTTACAAATTGAGTAATGTATTTTTTCAAGGTTTAAGCAACACATAACATCTCTCAACCACTGAGCGTGAATGGGCGGGGCAGCATCCCTCCACCTCAGCAATATTGCACGTCTGGCCAGGAGAGAGGCAAAGGACAGAGTTCGGCATTTAGCAGGGATCAGGCGCACATCGATATTGTCTGCGGTGCCAAAAAGAGCAATCAGAGGGTTGGGTTCGAAGTCCAAGCTGACAATTACGGATAGAGTTTGGAAGATTTCCCTCCAGTATTTCTCCAAGCCAGGACAACTCCAAAACATGTGAATAAGTGAAGCCTCCTCTTGCTTACATGTGTCGCAGCAGGGATCTACATCTGGGTAATAACGAGACAATTTTGATTTGGATATATGGGTCCTGTGTACAACTTTGAATTGCAACAAGCAGTGTCGGGCGCAGAGAGAAGTTGAGTTAACCAACTTAAAAATGGTGTCCCACATGACCTCAGACAAGGTTAGATCCAGATCTTGCTCCCATGCGCTTTTAATGGTGTTGAGTGGGGCCTGCCTTATGCCTAGCAGTTTATTGTAAATAATGGAGACTAAAACCTTGTGTGATGGTTGTAAATTAAGAAGTGCATCAGCAATGTTCACATCAGGTGTCTGAGGGAAGTTTGGTATCTGACAGTGGAGGAAGTGTCTTATTTGTAGATACCTATAAAAATTAGACTTTGGGAGACTAAACTCTCTAGCCAGATTCTCAAACGATACAAAACCGATATCCATGAAGAGATCTCTGAAGCGCTCAATACCCAGTCTCCGCCATTCCTGAAATGTTGGGTCCAGTAGTGAGGGTTGAAAAAGATGTTTGGCGGGAATGGGACTCGAAAGGCAAAAATCAAGGAAGCCAAAGTGTCTCCTGAACTGAGCCCACACTCTCAACGTGTGCCAGACAACTGGATTGTCTATGAGTTTATTTGGTGGGAGAGGGGGTGGAGATCCAAGAAGTGCTACAATAGAAAAGTTTTTAGCAGAACCCAACTCCATTGCCACCCATGACGGGCAGTCAGATCAATTATGAAAATATGACCAAAAAGTAAGACAGCGGATATTGGCTGCCCAATAATAAAAACGAAAATTGGGCAGCGCCATACCCCCTTCTCCTCTAGGTTTCTGGAGATGAACCTTATTTAGCCGAGGGCGCTTGCCCTTCCATATATAAGCTGATATAACAGAATCTAATGTATCAAAGAATGATTTAGGAATGAAGGTCGGTATTGATTGGAAAATGTACAGAAATTTAGGGAGAATATTCATTTTGATGGAGTTAATTCGGCCAACCAAGGATGTAGAAGGGGGCGACCACTGTGTCAGGCACCGTTTTGTGTGGTTTAGTAGATTGAGAAAGTTTGCTTTGAAAAGGCACTTGTGCTTTTTCGTGACTGTAATACCAAGGTAAGTGAATTTGTTTTCCACAATCCTAAAAGGGAAGTTGGAATAGTCTGATACCGGTGTCCCCTCACTGACAGGAAAAAGTTCAGTGTTATTTAAATTTAATTTGTAACCCGAGAACTGGCCAAAATCTTTCAGTAAAGACAACATGGCAGGTAGGGAGTTCTCTGGACATGAGATAAAACTCAACATATAGGGCCACCTTATGTTCCACTCCATTCCTCCATATGCCAGAGATATTCTTGCAACTGTGGATTGCTAATGCCAATGGTTCTATGGCCAAGTCAAATAGTAGGGGGCTTAAAGGACACCCTTGTCGGGTTCCCCGATGGAGGTTAAAGGGTTGTGACAGCTGAGAGTTTGTAAGGACTGCAGCAGTGGGGCTTGAATATAATAATTTGATCCAGGTGAGAAAATTCGGGCCGACGCCAAATTTTTTTAAAGTCACGAATAAATACGCCCACTCTGTCCGATCGAACGCTTTCTCTGCGTCTAGAGAAAGGATGCATTCAGGAGCCACACCAGAGGGGAGATACAAAATATCAAATAGCCGACGAATGTTAAGAGAGTATCGATTTTTGACAAAGCCTGTTTGGTCTTCAAATATAACAGACGGTAAGGTATTCTCCAATCTTCGGGTTAGAGCTTTCGCCAAAATTTTAACATCAATATTTAATAATGAGATTGGCCTATATGAAGAGCACTCCATCGGATCCTTGTCTTTTTTTGCAATAAGAATGATACATGCTTCATAAAATGATGTTGGAAGCTTGCCCTGCTTGAATAGTCAGACAGCACTGTGCTTAGCTGCGGTGAGAGTAGTGAGGAAAATGCCTTAAAAAATTCCACGGGAAACCCGTCGGGGGCCTGGAGATTTTCCTGACTGCAACGAGGAAATAGCAATATCTATCTCCTCTTTTGTAATGGGTTCGTCTAATCTCATTTTACTGTAGGGGGAGAGCGTGGGAATATTTAACTGGTTCAAAAAGTTATCCATTAATATAGTATTGTTCGAGAATTCAGAGGTGTAGAGTTGAGAATAGTAATTCCTGAATGAGTCATTGATCTTTGCGTGATCTGAAGTGACGTTACCATCCTCCATTTTAACATTCGTAATATGCCCCTTTGCTTTGAGTCCTCTCACCTGGTTAGCTAGTAATTTCCCGATTTTTAACCATGGATATAAAACAAACTCTTACTTCTCAAAAGTTGGCATTCAATGTGATGAGTTGAGGCCAAATCAAATTTAGTTTGAAGCTCCACTCGCATTTTGTATAAGTCTGGGTTTTTAAGTTGAGCATATTGTTTGTCTATTTCCTTAATTTGGTTGGCTAATTCTAATCATTGTTTGTGGGCCTTCTTTTTTTTTTTTTTTCAAATTTGCAGTTTAGGAAATAATTTGTCCCCTAAGGTACGCCTTAAGAGCATCCCAGACTACTAGACTAGGTGTATCTGGGGAGATATTTGAAAGAAAAAGGATATATGTTCTTCCATGCATTTCACAAAGTCATTGTCTGACAGGAGGGTCGAATTAAAGCGCCAGTGTTTTTTAATTTGAGGAAAGTCAGGTAGCGCCAGAGATGGTGCAACAGGAGCATGATCTGATACCACTATGCCCTGGTAAGCAGAACGCACCAATGGTATCAGTTCTTTGTCAATGAGAAAGTAGTCAATCCTAGTGAAGGTATGGTGGACGTGCAAAAAAAGGAGTACTCTCTCTTATTTGGATGAAGGAAACGCCACACATCAGAAACACCAAAATCAGATAGAAAGGATTGAATGAGCGAGGCAGACCTACTAACTGAGTCTGGGTTGAGAGAGGAACGGTCCAGCACGGGATCTAAGCAGCAGTTAAAATCCCCCCCAAGTATAAGCGAGTATGAGCTCAGATCCGGGAGAGAAGCAAAAAAGAGTTCAAAAAAGTCCACATCGTCTGCATTTGGAGCATAAACATTGGCGAGCACCATCTTTGTATTATATAATTTCCCCGAGACAATGATAAAACGGCTGTTGGTATCTGATATAACATTGTGATGCACAAAAGGGATGTTTTGGTCAACAAGGATTGAAACTCCCCTGGCTTTTGCTTGAAATGAGGAATGGAAGTGCTGCCCTGCCCACTGCGACATCAGGCGGGCACTATCAGAGCCACGAATGTGTGTCTCTTGCAAAAAAACAAATGTTGCCTTGAATTGTTTCATATGTGAAAATACCCTCCTCCTCTTAACAGGGTGATTTAAACCCTTGACATTCCAGCTAACAAAGTTTAATGATCTATCCACTATCTTCAACTGAAGATGCAGGATGATAAATACAGATCATGTCAAAACTCCAGGAACATAAAGGACATAATGAACCAAAAAAGACCTGTGCATGGCTTGTGTAGAATAATAAACCAATGCTGGCATCGGAAAAACCACCCCTTGCCCACCCGCCCCACAACAAGACAGCTGCCAGGGAACATAGCAGCAAGCTCTCCAATAACCCCATTATTAGCCCTCCTACAGAAAAATCTTCCTGTCATTTGAACGCAATATTTTCAACTCCTCATTTTAGTGTTAAAGTGCACTCATCACTCCTAGGTCCACATTCGAACTGTTCTAGGAGTACAAACAGAGAAAAAACATTCCTTTAACATATTTGATGTACTGTTAGCACTATAAAGTCGTATAACAAAATAGAAATGAGATATGTTACTTCAAAGATAACCATAAACTCGTGGGTATTCCTCACACCCGAATGTAAGTTCACTGAGTTGGAGGCTGGGGGACATACTCACATACCTGCAGCCAGGGTCAGTGTGGTACTAATGGTTCAGTCAGCTGCTCGACCGGAGTAAAGGTTAACATGTTAAGGGTTGTAAACCGTCAGGCGCAGTCATCAAACAGTCATTTACGGGGCGGAGATGTACGAGGAAGGCCGTCAATGTATTTCTGCGCCTCATCGGTCGAGCGTAGCCATTTCTTATCTCTGTCAGGAAGTGTGATACGGAGCCGTGCGGGATATAGCAGAGAGGGTTTGAGCCCTCGGCTGTAGAGATCCGCCATAACTTCCCTATACTCGGCTCGTTGGCTCAAAACCTCAGTGCTGTAGTCATCAACAACTCGGACTTGTTGGCCGCGGTAATCCAGCTTCCCTCTGCGGTGGGCCTCACGGATCAGGAGGTCCTTGATCTGGCAGCGATGCAGACGGAGGATAACGGGACGCGGTCTCTGTCCGGGGGCTGGTTTTGCTGTTAGCGAACAATGGGCTCTGTCGATCTCGGGCGGTGATGGAAGTGTCTCTTTTCCAAAAACCTCGCACAACGGATCGGAGAAAAAAGCTGTAGGTCGCTCACCTTCAATAGACTCCGTCAGGCCCAGGATGCGGATGTTCTGTCTTCTGCTGCGACCCTCTTAAGTTGACGACTTTAGCCGTTAGCTTGGAGTTGCTTTCTTGCAGGCTGGAGCAAACATTTTCTAGTTCGCTGACACGTTGGCTCAGGTCCTCCGAGGTGAGCTCGAGAGACGAAAGGTGCTGACCGTGTTCATCAACTGTGGAGCAGACCTGGTTGAATTTGCTTTCCAGCTGGTTGAAAGAAGTTTTAAAGTCGCCAGCTAGCGCCTGTCTGTGCTGATCAAGTAGCTCAGAGATAGCCTCCATGGTTAAGCTAGCGGTTTGGTCATCTTTTTTCACTGACTTGCTGCAGTGTGAAGTCATTTTGAAGCAAACGTAAGTTGAGGGAAAGGAAATATTCAATAAGAATGACCCAGTTTGCAAAATAAAGGGGTGACTGAGTGAGAAAAAAGCAGAGTAGGCAGGAGCTCTCTCGTGTCACGTCTACTCCATGCGGCAGTCGACCGGAAGTCCAATTTTTGTGTCTTTGTGATGGTTTTTGTGTGGTTGTGGTTGTTTAGTTGGTTTCTACTGAAGCTGCTCCAGACATTTAGTAAAATGTGAAGCTCTTCATGTCACAGTGGAGACCTGCATGTTGAATTAAGTGACTGTACATGTGACTGAGGGAAGAAGTATTGTGGGTCATTGTGTTACATATGAACAGCAGGGGGCGCTGTGTATGAACAGGTGTGTCTGTGTGTCTCCTCCAGCAGGAGGCGCTCCCACCCGTCCAGTTCGACTGGAGCAGCAGTGGCCTTACCAACCCTCTGGACGGTAGGTGACCTGACCCACCTTCAATCATCCCAGTTAATAAGAGTCCTTCCAGGCAGCAGAGATCCTCCAACGACCAACTGCTGACCATGTTTTAGCTGAACTAGAACAATTTCATGATTTTAAGTCTGGGAATCTTCTGTTTCCACCTTTAAAAACATCTGTGAAGCCATTTTAAAGTTTCAATATCTCCAGTAGTAAAACTTTCAGAGACATGAAACATGGTGAGAACAGACAGAAGAGTTTCATCAGATCAGAATCATTGAATGGATCCAGTAGAGATATTTATAATTAGATAAAGGTGTAAAACCTCCAAGTCAGACTGATATATTGTCTCCATAAACAACAAAAACACAAAACAACAAGAACAAGACGCGAAACGACAAGAACGAGAAGCAAAACGCCAAGAACGAGACTCAAAACGACAAGAACGAGACTCAAAACGACAAGACCGAGACGCAAAACGACAAGGACGAGACGCAAACCGACAAGAACGAGACGTGAAACGACAAGAACGAGACGCGAACCGACAAGGAGACACCAAACGCCAAGAACGAGACGCCAAACACCAAGAACGAGACGCAGAACAACAAAATTGGATCATGTTTGTCATCTTGGAGAAACTTATTTAGGTCAGATTTAGTCCGTTTGGACTCTTTATGGTGGTTTTGGACGCTGGTTTCCAGATGTTTAGGACTGGGATCAGCTGATAGGAGGGTTAGAAGTTGTTGGTGGAGGACGTTCTGCTGTGTGTGGAGGACGTTCTGCTGTGTGTGTGGAGGACGTTCTGCTGTGTGTGTGGAGGATGTTCTGCTGTACGTGTGGAAGATGTTCTGTTGTGTGACGCTCCTGTAGATATTCTAACTCCTGATTCTGCTGCATTGCTCTCTGCTGTTAACCTTCACCTCTGCAGCCAGCGGAGGCTCGTCTCTCTTAAACCTCGACTTCTTTGGTCCTGTGGAGGATTCAGGCTCCAGCAGCTCCACCTCCATCCCAGGTCAGCCTATTGATCAGCCTATTGATCGGCCCATTTATCAGCCTATTGATGGACCTGTTGATCAACCTGTTGATCGGACCATTGATCGGCCCGCTGTCTTTCTTTTTCACCTCCGTCTGTCGCTACCAAACTGCTGCTTCATGTGGTTCATTGGTTTCTCCAGAGGTTAATCCACAGTACTGAGCTCTGATAGGTTCAAACCCACCAGAAGCACCTTTATAAACGCAGAAATGTTCTGATGTTGGTTCTCCTGGTTCCAGGTGTGGATCCAGAGCTCTATGAACTGACCACCTCCAAACTGGATCCCGGCAGCTCCGGCAGCCGGGTAGCCGACGCCTTCGCCCGCCTGATGTCCACCATGGAGAAGACCAGCACCTCCACCAGGTGAGGACCAGACACACCTTCACAGTTCACCAGCAGCAGAACCGAAGAATGTTTGAGCAGTGAAGGGGGCAGAGTCACGAGCTGCTGGCTCCTCCCCCAGACTCTCAGAATGCACTGTATGGAGCAGAAACGCTGCTGTAGGAGGTTCTCCAGGCATGTGCACATGGCGGAAACCATGAATCAGCCTTCAGTCCTGCAGAGAGCAGTGGAACCTTTTACCTGTGATCAGTAATCAATCATGTAATCAGTAATCAATCGTGTGATCAATAATCAATCATGTGATCAATAATCAATCATGTGATCAATAATTGTGACCGGTGCCTGTTGTGTTCTGCAGGAGGCCGAGGAAAGACGAGAACCTCAGTGAGGAGGCGTCTAAGGTGATCTCTGCGCTGCCGGATCTGTCCTTCATGCAGGCCAAGGTCCTGATGTTTCCCACCACACTGACGCCGCTCGGTTGCCAGGCGACGTCGGACTGAAGCCCTGTCCACTCTGTCCACATGACCCCGCCCCTTTTACCTTTTCTGTCCGCTGCTCCTCCTCCTTTCGCACATCGTTTTTAAAATCAGATTTTCAGTTTTTATGATTTTTGGACGCAAGGCGTCGAGCAGCTCGGTTCTAGATCAGTGGTTCCTAAACAGAAGCTTAGAACGTCAACTGTTCTCTCTAGAACGGTTAGAACGTCTGCTGTTCCCTCTAGAAAAAGGTTTAGGATGTCAGCTGTTCCCTCGAGAAGAAGGTTTAGAACGTCAGCTGTTCTCTTCAGAAGAAGGTTTAGAACATCGGCTGTTCTCTGTAGAAGCTTTAGAACGTCAGCTGTTCTCTTCAGAAGGTTTAGAACGTCAGATGTTCTCTGTAGAAGCTTTAGAATGTCAGCTGTTCTCTTCAGAAGAAGGTTTAGAACGTCAGATGTTCTCTGTAGAAGCTTTAGAATGTCAGCTGTTCTCTTCAGAAGAAGGTTTAGAACATCAGCTGTTCACTTTAGAAGAAGGCTTAGAACCTTAGCTGTTCTCTCTGGAAGAAGTCTTAGAACGTCAGCCGTTCTCTCTGGAAGAAGGTTTAGAACGTCAGCTGTTCTATTTAGAAGGTTTAGAATGTCAGCTGTTCTCTCTAGAAGGTTTAAAATGTCAGCTGTTCTCTCGAAGAAGAAGATTTAGAACTTCAGCTTTTCTCTCTAGAAGGTTTAAAACATCAGCTTTTCTCTCCAGTGGATAATTTAGAACACTGATTGTTCTCTCTGGTAGAACCTTCAGAACGCTGATTGTTCTCTCCAGTGGAACGTTTAGAACTCTGATTGTTCTCTCTAGTGGAACCTTTAGAACACTAATTGTTCTGTCTGGTAGAACCTTTAGAACTCTGATTGTTCTCTGTAGATGAGTGTAAATAATCAGGGATTCCGTGTTCTTTTCCCCGTTTGTCCTTTTGACCCGGATGCGTTCTGCGGCTGACGTTCTGTGGTGCGAACGTTCTGGTCTCTAGAACATCTCTCTGAATCTGTTCATGGACTCAAACCACACTGCCTGCAAAATCCAGCTCAACGTTTTTAGGTTTTAACCAGATTTTCTTTAACCTGCAGGTTCCGTTGTGTTCTGTTTCTGTGATCTAATGCAGATTTTTAATGAGTTCTCCACAGCGTTTTATTTGAATCCCACCAGACTAACAGATGGAAGTTTCCTCTGGTTGTTTCTCGTCTCACTGTTGCTTGTTTTGTTGTTTTTGGGCTAAAAACGGGACTTTATTGTTGAAACCACTGAGAGTTTGAGAGCAGTGAAGAATTAAGGGACCAACTTGTGCTTGTGTGTTTGCTTTCTTTCTGTTTTTATACGTTCTGCTCATTCTGCTGTCGGTCGTCTCCCAGGAGGATTTTGCACATTGTAAAGATGAAATGGATGTAATCATAGTTCACTGTGGCTTTAGACTGTGTACAGTTAAACTATGGACTGCAAAATGTACGGGAAAATTCCTATGGAAAAAAACTGAATCACTTGAAGAGCCTGTCAAAAGGTTATCGTGCATGCCCAGGTTCTTTTCAGACTATGTGTGTAAATTTTACTTTCAGTGTACACAAGAAATTAAAATAATTTAAGAGAAAAAGCTGCAGCGTCCTGAGTGTGTGTCGAACGTCTTTAGAGGTCCAGAGTGCTGCACACAAGAGTACACAAAAAGACACAAAACGACCACAAAGAGACAATCGGAGATGCAGCAGGTTGTAAACTGGGTCCACATGTTCTAGAATTCCATCGTTTCATTTATCAGACGCTTGTATCCATGGCGACAGACATCTGGAAGTAGAAACACATTGAGGATGGGTTGGATCAGGAACCTTTGGTTGGTCGAGCGCAGAGACGGACGGAGTGTCGACCTGGAGGACAGAAATCAGGGAGGAAGGAGCTGTTTTCATTCTAGAGTTGTTATTTAAAGTGTAAAAAGCAACTCAACTTTCAGCACATGGTCTTCATCAAGAAGCATGTAGTCGTCCAACGAGAACGTCAGCTGTTCCCTCTAGAAGGTTTAGAATGTCAGCTGTTCCCTCTAGAAGGTTTAGAATGTCAGCTGTTCTCTCTAGAAGAAGGTTTAGAACATCAGCTGTTCTCTCATAGAAGAAGGTTTAGAACATCCGCTGTTCCCTCTCGAAGAAGGTTTAGAACATCAGCTGTTCTCTCTGGAAGAAGGTTTAGAACATCGGCTGTTCTCGCTGAAAGAAGGTTTAGAACATCAGCTGTTCTCTATAGAAGGTTTAGAACATCAGCTGTTCTCTCTAGAAGGTCAGCTGTTCTCTCTCCAAGGTTTAGAACAGTGGTCCCCAAACTACGGCCCGCCTCCACATTTGGCCCGGCCCCCTGAACAATACCAGAGACGCATTATGATTTTTTTTCAGTCTGGCCACGCGATCGAGACTAATACACGCATAGAACGTGACATTCTATTCCACCCTTCTGCGGTCTGTCCCCCTATCTGAAACTCCCCGCAGAAAAAAAAATCCAAGACTCGCCCCTGTCAAATAAAACGGAATAATGGCGAAAAGGTTAGGTAAGAGAAAAACTGATTCAGAATGCAGGGTATTTAACCTGCAGTGGACAAACGATTATTTTTTTGTTAAATGCAAAGAAAAGGCTGTTTGTCTCATCTGTCAAGAGGCGGGCGGTATTCAAAGAATACAATCTGCGCCGACACTATGAATCCCGTCACAAAGACAAGTATGATCGCTTGCAAGGCCAAATGCGAGCAGACAAACTCTCAAAGCTAAAAAGTGGACCGTTAGCTCAGCAGAATACATTTGTACGCCAAGCTCAGCTGAACCAGTCATCCCTTCGGGCCAGCTTTCGGGTTGTTCAACTGATAGCAAGCAGCGGTAAACCTTTCACTGATGGAGAATTTGTCAAGAAATGTTTGAATGCTGCCATGGAGGAGGTGTGTCCCGAGAAGAAAGATGTCTTTAATGCCGTGAGTCTGTCGGCGAGTGCAATCCCCAGACGCATTGAAGAAATCGGGGGTAATGTATATGCCCAGCTGCAACAGAAGACGAAAGAATTTGACTTTTTTTCATTAGCACTGGATGAGAGCACAGACGTGCAGGACACAGCGCAGCTGCTCATTTTTATTCGTGGAGACTGCTCATATGAGTCATTTAAGTAAGAGATTCTGCTCTGACAACTAAGCTGAACTTTTACCTGTTAAGATTGTGCACGGCACAACAGAAAGTTAATATTCCATGGACTTTTTTTCTGTGAAGAACCCAGAGAGGGTTATTTGGTTATTATTTATTTCACAAATAGTGTGATTTATTTCCTGACTTTTTTTTTGTGAAGAACCCAGAGAGGGTTATTTGGTTATTATTTATTTCATAAATAGTGTTATGTATTTCATTAATAGTGTTATTATTTATTTCCTGACTTTTTTTCTGTGAAGATCCCGGAAAGGGTTATTAATATTTGGTTATGTGTGGCTTTCTGGAAAACAATAAATGTTTACGTTTAGGCACCCCTGCGATCGTCACACTTTTTCTGTTACAAACTGACCCCATCAGAGAAGGGAAAAGGTATGTGGCCCTCACAGGAAAAAGTTTGGGGACCCCTGGTTTAGAACGTCAGCTGTTCTCTCTCCAAGGTTTAGAACATCAGCTGTTCTCTCTGGAAGAAGGTTTAGAACATCAGCTGTTCTCTCTCCAAGGTTTAGAACGTCAGCTCTTCTCTCCGGAAGAAGGCTTAGAACATCAGCTGTTCAATTCAATTTAATTTTATTTATATAGCGCCAATTACAGTCAAATTGTCTCAAGACGATTTACAGAACCCATATGCCTGAACCCCAGAGCAAGCCAAAAGGCGACAGTGGTTTTAACAGGGAAAAAACCTCGAGCAGAACCCGGCTCTAATGTGGGAGGACCTATCTGCCTGCTGGCCGGGCGGGTTGAGAGGGACAGAAGAGGTAGACAGGTAGAGGGTTAGAGGTAGAGAGGCGCGGGGTGGGGGGGCACATTAAACAAACTGATTATAGTTTACTGCTATGGTGTACAGCTCTGGCATTAAATATACTACATATATAGCTGGTGGTAAATTCAAAAATGTGTAGATGAGAAAATCAAGTATAGTAAGGGCAATGCAGAGTAGATTGGTAGGAATAGGCAGCTGGAAGCAGTGGGCTGGAGGAAGGTCAGCAGCAGCATCCCACAGATGGAGATGAGGCCAGTTGGTGGGAGAACAACCACAGATCTGAAGCATCCAGCTCTGGGACCAGGGACACTCGGAGAAAGGACACAAGGAGAAACTGAGTGTAATGCAATAATGGTAAATACTTAGGTAGTTAGAGGAGGGCTCAGTGCATCCAGAGAGGTCCCCCAGCAGCCTAGGCCTATAGCAGTATAACTAGGGGCAAACTAAAGGATGTCGAGAGGAGAAGTCAGTTGTGCAAATGAAAACATCAGCTCACCCCCTCAGGGTCCCCCAGTCAGCCCTAACTATAAGCTTTGTTCTCTCTAGAAGGTTCAGAACATCAGCTGTTCTCTCTCCAAGGTTTAGAATTTCAGCTGTTCTCTCAAGAAGAAGGTTTAGAACTTCAGCTGTTCTCTGCTTCGGAGAGAAGCTGTGACTCTGATGCTCTGCCCACAGAGGAGCTGCACCAATAGGAGCCCTTTATTTCTAGACAGCGCCACCTACTGGCATGGATGATCTCTCTGGTTGAACTGTGACGTGAACCTTCAGAAACACAGAACATTTAGTAAAACTGAACCTTTATTAGATCATCGTGTCAACAGAAATGAAGTTAAAATAGAGCTAATCCTAGAACTGGACAGAGGACGTTCTGAATGTGTGAACAGGAAACGTCTTCCAGAACCTCCAGTTGGTTCCTTGAAGCTCCTACAACGACAAGGACCTGATGACTGAGAACCTCCTCAGAACATCTGATGAAGAGTCAAAATCAGTCATCATTAAGACTCATTAATAAACAGCAGCAAAACACACAATCACTGAACACAACAACAACACTGCATTCCGGACAAAACTCGACTAACATATGAAATATGTTGACACAGACTACCTTAAAAAGACACAAAACACCACAAAGAGACACAAAATGACCACAGAGACAAAACGATCACAAAGAGACACAAAACAAGGACAAAGAGGCACAAAACACCCACAAACAGACACAAAACGACCAGAGACACAAAACAATCACAAAGAGACACAAAACGACCACAAAGAGACACAAAATAACCACAGAGACACAAAACACCCACAAAGAGACACAAAACAACCACAGAGACACAAAACGATCACAGAGACACAAAACGACCACAAAGTGACACAAAACACCCAAAGAGACACAAAACGACCACAAAGAGACACAGTGTCTTATTATTGAAATTATCATGATTATTTTTTCATTGTTATTACTGTTTATTATTTATTGTCATTATTCCTATAATTGTCAGTATTGTTGTTATGATAATTAATATTTTGTGCTTATTGTGATTATTCCTGTTATTGTCATGATTTGATGTTATTATTATTATTATTATTATTATTATTATTATTATTATTATTATTATTATTATTATTATTATTATTATTATTATTATTATTATTATTATTATTATTATTATTATTATTGTTGTTGTTGTTGTTGTTGTTTTTATTGTTATTGTTGTTGTTATTGGTGAGGACACGTGACTCTGCGGTCCTTCGGGTCTGACGTCACCCCTCTCTGGATCCAACATGGAGTAGGAGGACCGGGGCTCTGGCGGGGCATCCTCATTGACAGCAGCGCTCCATCCTCGGTCACCGCGTCCCAGCCCGGTCCGCCGGGGCAGCAAGGAGGCCAGCGATGCGCTCCGGCGGCTGAGGACGGACGGCAGAACCGGGACGACCGGCGGGACCACCGGGAGGACGAGGACGCATCACTGTCACCGGGATTAAAGGACCGAACCGGAGCCGCCGCCGCTGCAGGGCGGAAACATGAAGACACCGAACCGGGCCGCCGCGGCGGGAGCTGCTGATTACCGTAGGTGAAACGGAAAACATGAACGAGGACACGCGCCCAGACGAGTGAGTAACACGCTCACACACACACACACAGTAACACATCAACACACTGACTGCGCGGGTTTGTGCAAAATCACGTGATCTGATATGTTGTCATGGAGGAGGTCATCTTCGTCATCATCATCATCATCATCAAGGAATGCAGCAGCAGACCGAAGAACCTGAAGGAACTTCCATCAGTCCATCAGACCTCCATCAGTCCATCAGACCTCCATCAGACCTCCATCAGTCCATCAGACCATCAGACCTCTATCAGACCTCCATCAGACCTCCATCAGTCCATCAGACCTCCATCAGACCTCCATCAGTCCATCAGACCATCAGACCTCCATCAGTCCATCAGACCTCCATCAGACCTCCATCAGACCATCAGACCTCCATCAGACCATCAGACCTCCATCAGTCGATCAGACCTCCATCAGACCTTCATCAGACCTCCATCAGTCCTTCATCAGACCTTCATCAGACCTCCATCAGTCCATCAGACCTCCATCAGTCCTTCATCAGACCTTCATCAGACCTCCATCAGTCCATCAGACCTCCATCAGTCCATCAAACCTCCGTTAGTTTATCAGACCTCCATCAGACCTTCATCAGACCTCCATCAGACCTCCATCGGACAATCAGACCTCCATCAGACCTCTATCAGTCCATCAGATCTCCATCAGACCTCCATCAGACCTCCATCAGTCCATCGGACCTCCATTAGTTCATCAGACCTCCATCAGACCATCAGACCTCCATTAGTTCAGCAGACCTCCATCAGACCATCAGACCTCCATCAGACCTCCATCAGATCATCAGACCTACATCAGACCTCCATCAGATCATCAGACCTACATCAGACCTTCATCAGTTCATCAGACCTCCATCAGACCTCCATCAGTCCATCAGACCTCCATATGTGTATGTGTGGTGACGAGGTATCAGACTGTTAACACGTCAGTAACGTGTTCTGGATGTGGCCCTCCATCCACCCCTTCTAACTGTGAGGTCTCTGCAGTGACAGCTACATCGTGCGAGTCAAAGCGGTGGTGATGACCAGAGACGAGTCGAGCGGCGGCTGGCTTGCTCAGGACGGCTGCCTGAGCAGGGTGGGCGTCTGCAGGCTGCTGCCAGCCGAGCTGCTGGGACGGAACAGCTTCCTGATCCACGGAGAACGTCTAAAGGACCGGCAGGTGGGTGGCTCCAACCTCCAGACACTTTCTCATGCAGAGTCTGCGTAGATTATTTACTTCGCGTTGAAACTCAGAACCTGTAGACAGCCAGGACAACATCTCATCATCTGGACCACGTGGTTCCATCAGAAGGTTCAACCAAATCTGTCCCTAAGATCTGAACGTTCCGTTAAAATCTGTTTACAATTTCCAAAAATATTCATCTTCTGCAGATGATGAGCAGAATAGAGAGGAAAAGCCTGGAGCGGAAACATCTACAGGATAAGTAGATAAAACCACTACAGAGAGATAAAAAAAAAACAAAACAAAAATACCAGGATGAAATAAGTCGGTGAACATGGAATCAATTCTCAAAAAGACAGAAAACGACAAAAACGAGACACAAAATGACAAAACATGACACAAAATGACAAAAATGAGAAACAAAATGACAAAAACGAGTCACGAAACGACAAAAAAGACACAAAATGACAAAAACGAGACAAAATGACAAAAACGAAAGACAAAATGACAAAAACGAGACACAATGACAAAAACAAGACACAAAACGACAAAAATGAGACAAAATGACAAAAACGAGACACAAAATGACAAAAACAAAACAAAACGACAAAAACAAAACACAAAATGATGGAAACGAGACACAAAACGAAAAGAATGAGACACAAAATGACAAAAACAAAAAAAATGACAAAAACGAGACACAAAAAGAGAAAAATGAGACACAAAACGACAAGAACGAAACACAAAATGACAAAAACGAGACACAAAACGACAAAAATGAGACGACAAAAACGAGACACAAAACGACAAAAACAAGACACAAAATGACGGAAACAAAACACAAAACGACAAGAATGAGACACAAAGTGCTCCTACCATCACCAGGGACCTGGATGACTGAGAACCTCCACAGAAGTCTGAGGAGACAACATTAGTTCAGAGTTTAACATCTGAGGAGAAACATGGTGGACATGAAGGTTCCTGGATTTTTTTGTTAAAATAAATAATGACAGAAGTTCACCTTCTTTTGTGGTGTTGTGTTCAGGTGATCCTGGAGTGCTTCTTGAAGAAAGACCTGGTGTACACCAAGGCCACACCCACATTCCACCACTGGAAGGTGGACAACAGGAAGTGTGGACTGACCTTCCAGAGCCCGGCGGACGCCCGAGCCTTCGACCGCGGGGTGAGAAAGGCTCTGGAGGACCTGACGGAAGGTAGCCTCACCTGTAGATACCTGTCCTGCAGCTGCAGCAGAGCTCTGTTCTGATTGGACAATTCCTAACACACCTGAGTCCTGCAAGAGTTCCCTGGAACCACGTTCAGGTGTTTTTAGAACTTACAGCGGAGGTGTTCTTCTGTCAAATCATTCCTGAGAACAGATTTTAATGCTTTTTCTAGTTGCATTTAACTGGACGGTTGTGAATTTAGATTATTGAGTTTTAAACTATTCAGTTCCACAAAGAACTTTCTAGCAGGAGGTTCTTTAAAGATTCCCCAAAGGTGCCGTAGAATAACCATCAGAAAAGGTTCCTTTAGGCTCCATGAATGCTGCTCCAACGAACTTCAGCAAACTTTCTTAAAATGTTCCTTAAATTACCCCAAAGGTTCCTCAAAGAACTATAAACAACTGTGGCTTAGATCTCCATAAATAGTGTGCCGAAGAACTTTAACAATGAAAAAAGGTTCTTTAGGAACCATTTCCATAAACATTCTTTAAAGACCCATTGAAGGTACCTCAAAGAACCATTAAGAAATAGTTCTTTTAGGCACCATGATTGTCCCGTCAAAGAATTGTGCAAAAAAAAGGTTCCTTAAAGAATCATTTCTTCACATATTGTTCATTTACCCCGAAGACGCCTTAAAGAATCATCAAGAAGCGGTTCCTTTAGGATTATAAATGGTGCTCCAACAAACATTAGAAAATAAAGTCTCTTTCAGATGTTCCCTAGAGAACCATCAAAAAGTGGTTCCTTTAGGCACCACAATTATCCCTCCAATGAACTTTAGGAAAAATAGGTTCATTCAGGAACCATTTCTTCAAACTTTCTTTAAAGTAACCAAAGTTAACTCAAGCAACCATCAGAGAATGGTTCCTTTAGGCGCCATAATTCGAACTCCAAAAAACCTTCACAAAAATAGGTTCTTTAAGGAACCACATCTTTAAGTGCTGTTTAAAGAACCATCAATGGTGCCTCAAAAAACATAAAAAATTGTTCCTTGAGGATCATAAATGGTTCTCCAACAAACATAACCAAAAATAGGTTCTTAAAGGAGCCATTTTCAGGATGGTTCTGGACTCACCTGGTGGAATAAAGAACTGCATTTAAAAGAGTCCTCAGTATTTTTTCAAAATAAAAGCTTCTTTGAGTCTTGTGCAGGTTAAAGAAGGAGAACATGAGCAGGGTTTTGTTGTTCTGCTGTCTGTTCTGCAGGTTCCACCACGTCTTCGTCCACGCTGCAGAATGAAGCGGAGCTCGGAGACGACGACGTCTTCACGGTGAGAAGTTCTGCTTCAGATCCAGATGTTCCCTTCCTGGTGTTTTGTCTCTGTGGGTTCTTCTGTCGCTGCTTTCATCAGTTTTTCTGTTTGACCAGATTTGGTTTCTCTTTCTGTTTGGTGCTGCTCAGACTTCAGAACGTTGGTTTTTATCAGCTGCAGGTCTTCAGCTGCTTCCTGGTTTCCTGCTCCTGATTTGTTTTAACTCACTGAGGTTCATTTCAAAGTCCTGCAGTTCTGTGGAAGCAGAACATCATGAGGAAGAGAGAACTCAGAGATGTCTTCTGGCAGCAGGAATTTACCCAAATCAACTGGAAATTAGGTTAAAATGACAAAATCTGATCTAAAATGAGAAAACTTTGTCTAAATTGACTCAAAGATTGTCGAAAATTACTGAAAATTAGCTTAAAATGTCATATGTCTCAGCATTTTTTTTTAAAAAAAGCCTTAAATGAAGTGAAGTTTGCATAAAATGACCCAAAGACACTAAATGACGAAAGTGAAACAAGAAACATCCAAAAACCATACAGAAAGTGGCCAAAAAAAGTCGACAGAAAACAAGAAAATGAGACTTAAAATCTCAAAAATAAGGCAAAAAAGTCACAAAAATTGGACACTCAATGACTAAAATGACATAGAAGATGAATACATAACAAAAAGGTAAGACACAAAACAACAAAAATGAGATCCAAAATGACCAGTGAGATGCAAAATGACAGAAGCGAGACACAAAACGAGACACATGACTAAAATGAGACACAAAATGACAAAAACGAGACACAAAACAAGAAGAGCGACACAAAACGACAAAAACGAGACACAAAATAACAAAAACGAGACACAAAACAAAACGGGAGAGAAAACGGCAAAATGAGACACAAAACGACAAAAACGAGACAAAACAACAAAACGAGACACAAAACAAAAATGAGACACAAAACAAAAACGAGACACAAAGCAACAAAAATGAGACACAAAACAAGAACAACAAAAACGACACAAAACCAGACAAAACGACAAAAATGAGACACAAAACAACAAAAACAGGACACAAAGCGACAAAACGAGACACAAAAGAATAAAAATGGGACAGGAAGTGACAAAAATGGACCGCAAAGGAGAACATGAGTCCTAAAATGTCAAAAAATTACCCCAAATTCATCCGGCATGACTAATAGGTTGATACAACTCAGAATTCCAGCTCCCAGACTCTACATATCGATCAATACTATCAATACTCTAATCAATATTGGCTCTTTACGTCATCAATCGGTTTAATCAGCTCTGTGTTTACACGATTAGTTCAAAGACCATCGGAAAGTTAAACGTCCGACTGATAAATGGTTCTCTAGATAGAATACTGAATTTGATGGTTTTATTTTGAAGGACCCTCTGTGTTGGTCGTGTAACTGCATCTCGGCCGGTCACTGGAGGGTTTTAAGTTTCATCAGAGATTTTAATCCTTTTTCTAGTTGGATTTAACTGGACGGTTGTGAATTTAGATTACTGACTTTTAAAGTATTCAGTTCCACAAAGAACTTTTTAGCAGGAGGTTCTTTGAAGATTCCCCAAAGGTGCCGTACAATAACCATCAGAAAAGGTTCCTTTAGGCTCCACGAATGCCGCTCCAACGAACTTCAGCAAACTTCCTTAAAATGTTCTTTAAATGACCCCAAAGGTTCCTCAAAGAACTATAAACAACTGTGGCTTAGATCTCCATAAATAGTGCTCCGAAGAACTTCAACGATGAAAAAAAGGTTCTTTAGGAACTATTTCCATAAACATTCTTTAAAGACCCATTGAAGGTACCTCAAAGAACCATCAAGAAATAGTTCCTTTAGGCACCATGACTGTCCCTTCAAAGAATATAGCAAAAAAAGGTTCCTTAAAGAACCATTTCTTCAAATATTTTAATTACCCCAAAGACGCCTTAAAAGAATCATCAAGAAGTGGTTCCTTTAGGATCATAAATGGTGTTCCAACAAACATTAGCAAATAAAGTCTTTTTAAGGAACCATTTCTTTCCAATTTTCTTGAAAGAACCATCAGAGGTTCCCTAGAGAACCATCAAAAACTGGTTCCTTTAGGCACCATAATTCTACCATCAAAGAAGGATCATAAATGGTGCTCCAACAAACTTGAAAGAACCATCAGAGGTGCTCTAAAGAACCGTCAAAATCTGGTTCCTTTAGGCGTCGTAATTATTCTTCCAAAGGACTTTAGGAAAAATAGGTTCATTCAGGAACCATTTCTTCAAACATTCTGTAAAGTAACCAAAAGGTTCCTCAAGGAACCATCAGAGAATGGTTTTTTTTAGGCGCCATAATTCAACCTTCAAACAACCTTAGAAAAAAAAGGTTCTTTAAGGAACCATATCATTAAATGTTGTTTAAAGAATCATCGATGGTGCTTCAAAAAAAAAACATCAAAATTGGTTCCTTTAGGTGCCATAATTATAAAGGACTTTAGGAAGACTAGGTTCATTCAGGAACCATATCTTTAAATGCTGTTTAAAGAACCATCAGAGGTTCTCTAAAGAACCGTCAAAATATTGTGTTGTGAAGTTTCATGGTAGTAATTTAATAACTTAATGCGAACAGATTTGTGTCTGACGTCAGACTTTGTTCCATCGGTACGATGATGTTTTTGCTGGTGGATTACCTAAGATCTCCTCACCACTAGAAGTTAGATGAAGGTCCACCTTCTTCTAGGAGAACATGTTCAGTGACTTCCATGTTCTCTCCTCCAGACGGCCACCGACAGCTCGTCCAACTCGTCTCAGAAGCGAGAGCTGCCGGTGCACGCCCTGGCATTGCCCACCTTCTGCGACGCCCGCCGCCACCACTGCATCATGGGACATTTCTACGAGCAGCACCGGCAGTCTGACCACTACTTCCTGGACCAGGTGAGCAGAATCAGCTGAGAGCTTCTTCGTCTGGTGTTTGATCAGACTCTGGTCTGGTTTGGTAAAAGAAAACCTGTAAAAACCACAGAGAAGAAAGTGAAGAGATTCATGTGAAAGCAGCGTCACTTCATCTCTGGACTAAAACTTCTGAACAGCTTCATCCTCCTGAATTATCCTGATGATGACCAGAGATTTAACCATCTGAACTCCTGGAGGCTTCTGGGTGCTTTTTGATTTTCATATTTGACTGCAAGAGAGCAGGATGACAGAAACCTGGTAGAAGGAAGTAAACTCTAGTCTGAAATCATGTCCATAAGCTAACTCCAAATCAAAAGTAAAAAAGCAATGACGAAGGTCTTGATGTCAGTAAATGCAGATCAGCTGTAGTTCCTGGTTGTTCTGCCAGGTGGAGCCTCTTCCTTTTTAATCCTGTAGAGACCAGAGGAGGTCAAAGCAGAGAGCATTGTGGGAGTTTAGCAGCAACGGGCACCATGACAAAGACTAATGAGGAGGTTAATGACCTGGAATGTCTTGATTTAGAAAGTTTGTCAGTCCTCTTGTTTTCCTAATTATATGTCTCATTCATCAAAGGTTTGTCTTTTCGTGTCTTGTTCTTCATCATCATGATCATCATCATAGATTAGATTTATATAGCGCTTTTCAAGGCACTCAAAGCACTTCACAATGAATCCATTATTCATTCACTCACACATTCTCACTCGGTGGTGGTAAACAACATTTGTAGCCACAGCTGCCCTGGGGCAGACTGACGAAAGCGTGGCTGCCAATCCGCGCCTACGGCCCCTCCGACCACCACCAACATTCACATGCATTCATACGCCAGTGTGAGTAGCAGCACTGGAGGCAAGGTGGGTAAAGTGTCTTGCCCAAGGACACAACAGCACATGACTAGGACAGAGCGGGAATCGAAATGCCGACCCTTCGATCATTGGACGACCCGCTCTACCACCTGAGCCACAGCCGCCCCAATGTTCTTGTCATTTTGCATCTAATTTTGGTCATTGTGAGTCTAATTTTGGTCATTTTGCTTCTAATTTTGGTCATTTTGGGTCTAATTTTGGTCATTTTGGTTCTCATTTTGGTCACTTTGCATCTAATTTTGGTCATTTTGGGTCTTATTTTGGTCATTTTGCTTCTAATTTTGGGTCTAATTTTGGTCATTTTGCGTCTAATTTTGATCATTTAGGTGATTTTGGGTCTAATTTTGGTCATTTTGGTTCTAATTTTGGTCATTTTGCATCTAATTTTGGTCATTTTGGGTCTAATTTTGGGTCCAATTTTGGTCATTGTGGGTCTTATTTTGATCATTTTGCGTCTAATTTTGGTCATTTTGGGTCTAATTTTAGTCATTTTGCGTCTAATTTTGGTCATTTTGGGTATAATTTTGCGTCTTATTTTGGTCATTTTGCATCTAATTTTGGTAATTTTGGGTCAAATTTTGGTCATTTTGGGTCTTATTTTGGGTCCAATTTTGGTGACTTTGGGTCTAATTTTGGTCATTTTGCGTCTAATTTTGGTCATTTTGGGTCCAATTTGGTCATTTTGCATCAAATTTTGGTCATTTTGGGTCTTATTTTGGTCATTTTGCATCTAATTTTGGTCATTTTGGGTCTTATTTTGGTCATTTTGCATCTAATTTTGATCATTTTTGTCATTTTGGGTCTAATTTTGGTCATTTTGCATCTAATTTTGGTCATTTTTGTCACTTTGCGTCTAATTTTGGTTATTTTGGGTCTAATTTTGGTCATTTTGGGTCTAATTTTGGTCATTTTGGTCATTCTGGATCTTATTTTGCTCATTTTGGTCACTTTGGGTCTAATTTTGGTCATTTTGGTCACTTTGCATTCAATTTTGGTCATTTTGGTGACTTTGGGTCTAATTTTGATCATTTTGGGTCTCATTTTGGTCACTTTGGGTCTTGTTTTGGTCATTTTGGTGTCTCCTTTTCGTCATTTTGTTTCCTGTTTTTCTTTTTTTGTTTTGTGTGTCATTTTAGACGACAGGCAGTTCAGGCTAATGAGCAGAGAGCATTGTGGAAGCCAAATCTGAGCTTAAAACTGTGATATTTCATCACAAACACTGCAGATTTTTCATTTCTACAGTTTTACAGCCTCCACACACATTTTTCCACTTTACACCAGAGATGTTGGAGCTGTTCATCAGTTTGTCTTCATGTTTGACAGGAGATGATTTCCTGATCCCGAACTTTGTTTTGTGTTTCTGTTTCTAACCTGGAGGGCTGCTGGGAGATCGAATCTTTCTAAAGAAACACACTGAGATGTAGATCACAGCTCAAAGCTCTGGCTCTAGAAATGTTCTCACAAAGTTCTGGTGATGTTTCGGGCAGAACGTTTTCTCTCAGTTGAGGATAAACTTCTCTGAAGATGATACCAGAATGTTTTCCGAACATTGCAGTGAGAACGTTCTTCCTCTGTCATCCAGAAACACTGTGGGAATGTTTTGTAGAACAACGTTCTGAGCAGCAACATTCCCAGAACATCCCCAGAACATTACACCACCTTTAAACCATAGGAGCTTCAGTAGAAACCGGCCGGACTTGTCTTCCGCTCTGGTTGGAGGTCATTAACCTTCACATGAGTCTATCATGGTACCCGTTGCTGATAAACTCATCCAGGTCCTGGTGAAACGTCTTCCAGAGAAGTCCGGTTGGTTTCTACTGAAGCTCCTACGATCCTAAATGTTGATCCTGTTGGAGGTTAGTGACCTCCAACCAGAACTGATGTGACAACGTTCTTCCTACACCACCTTTAAATCGTAGGAGCTTCAGTAGAAACAAAGTGGACTTCTCTGGAAGACCTTTCTTGAAACGTCTTCCAGAGAAGTCTGGCTGGTTTCTACTGAAGCTCCAGGACCTGGATGAGTTTAACAGCAACGGGCACCATGACAGAGACTTGTGTGGAGGTTAATGACCTCCAGCCAGAGTTTACTGAGTTAAATGTTGAGATCAGGTAGACCATCATGATCACATGTAGAGTCTAACTAATGTCAGTCCACCGTGTGTCCGTGCAGGCGGTGCACATGTTTCCTCGCCACGTCAGCTTCCAGGTGGGGGAGGAGATCGTATGGATCAACCCCCGCGAGCGTTCCTGGCTCACCGGCTACGAGGACTACCGCCACACCAACTCCACGCACAGTAACACCCTGTCCCACAACCCCGACGCCTGCGTGGACTTCACCAAGAGTGAGCCTCCCAAACACGACTACGCCTACCCGTACCCGCTGGCCTGCGACGGAAAGCCGGGCCGCCTGGAGCCGGGCAGCCGCCGGGCGGTGGTGATGCTGCAGCCACGAGCCCTGCAGCCGAAAGGCAAACGGCGGCCCGAAGACGGTGGGCGCTCACGCTGCATTTACTGTCAGGACATGTTCAACCATGAGGACAACGGACACGGCTGCTGCCAGGAGGCGCCAGACCCCATCCAGACCTGCATCCGGCGGGTCAGCTTCATGTGGTGCGCTGACAGTCTGCTGTACCACTGCATGTCGGACCCGGAGGGCGACTACTCGGACCCATGCTCCTGCGACACCAGCGACGAGCGCTTCTGCCTGCGCTGGACGGCGCTGGTGTGTCTGTCGCTGCTGGCGCCCTGCATGTGCTGCTACGCCCCCCTCAGGGCGTGTCATCGCTGCGGCGTTGCCTGCCACTGCTGCGGCGGCAAACACAAGGCGGTGGGCTGAGGCTCCGCCCACTCAGACGGGGGGAGGCGGTTCTGTGTCGTTCCTGTTGTCGTTGTTGTTGTTCGTTTCGATCTCCAGAAGGGGGCAGAATAAAGGTTCTTGTTGTTCTCTGAGGACCAAAAGGCTTCACTTCTCATGAAGACTGGACTTCTCATTTCTATATAAAGTTATATAAATATCTATAAATCTATATATAAAACAGCTACTTTATATTTTTACATTTGTGCGTTTTAAGGGTGTTTTTTCAGTGTTCTGTCCGTCAGTATGAATGTGTCTGTTGCGCTCAGCGACACACTGCAGAAAACATCAACCGTGAAAACGTTGTAGGAAAATAATCATGTGGTCAAATCGCTTCACTCTGAAGGACGAAGTCAACATTTCAATAAACTGGAGTGTTCTGAGGTGGATCATACTTTTCAACTCACTTGGCTGATTGCTGATATAAACACGTTTTCCAGATAACTGCAGAGAACATCAGGGGCCCGTTTCACGAAGCAGGTTTAGTGAAAACTCTGAGTTTGTTAACCCTGAAATGAGGGAAACTCAGAGTTTTCGGTTTCACAAAGCGAGGTAACTTAAACTCTCGGTCAGTTACCGTAGTAACAGACTCTATGACTCTAACCTGGTCGGGACCAGGTTTTTCTCAGTAAACCTCGAGTTTCTCTCTGTCTCCGCCCTCTTTCAATCACAGACGCCATTTCATTTCCTCATTCATTCAGTCAGCTGGCGAGTTTTGGCGAAGCCTAGTTCTGCCGTGTGTCAAAATGTCATGTCCTTTTATGAACGATCCAGTAGATGAAGGAGCAGCATTACTGCACAGAGAATTAAATATTCGTCGGGAGATTGTTATCAGACCGCGCATAGATGTTCTCGCATTTCCGGACAGTTATCTTTTTGAACGGAACCGTTTCACATCACAATCCATAACCTACATCCACAACCTAATCCGTCCTTACATTTACAACATTACCAACCGCAGTCATGCTCTAACGTCCCAGCAGATGTTGTGTGTTGCGCTGCGGTTCTTTGCAAATGGGAGTTTTTTTATACAACGTCGGAGATGCAGAGCACCTCAGTAAGGCCACTGTATGCAGAGCGGTCAGAAAAGTGTGTCTGGCCCTGAAACGACTTTTACCATCTTTGTCGTTTTCCCTGGACACAAACCTGTCAGAGCCATCAAGGAGGAGTTCCACAGGATTGCAGGTGAATGATGTAGAGATCTGTTAAATTAATTTTAAATCATATCCAGTTAATGACATTGTGCTGCAACTTCAGACTGTGATTAGTAATTTTAATTTCTTTTAGGATTTCCCAGTGTGATTGGCTGCATTGATGGCACACACATCCCCATCAAAGCTCCCAAATATAATGAAGCTGATTATGTGAATAGGAAGTCCATTCACAGTATAAATGTGCAGGTAGGCTGCGGGTAGATTGACTACGGTTTCAAAATGTTAAAGACTGCATCATAGTTCAATATCAGTCATTCTCTGCACTGTCAAGATCATATGTGATGCTGCACACATCATTTCCAATGTGGAGGCCAAGTGGTCTGGGTCTGTTCATGACTCGAGGATTTTTCGAGAGTCTAACCTGAGCAACAGACTGCAGCGTGGTAGGCATCCTAAAGATTTTAACAATATAATTCACTTGTCTTCCTCCTTTAATATACTCTAATGTGTCCACTATACATTACAGGAGAGTTTGATGGCCTTCTGCTGGGTGACAGGGGTTACCATGCCAACCCAGGCTGATGACCCCATACCCTGACCCTGAACCAGGCCCCCAACAGAACTTCAACCGGGCTCACTGCAAGACGAGAGCCCGGGTGGAGATGACCATAGACCTGCTGAAAGCCCGTTTCCAGTGCCTACGTCACCTCAGGGTGACTCCTGAGAGGGCCTGTGATATTATTGTGGCATGTGTTGTTCTTCATAATATGGCCACTATTAGAGGAGAGCAACACTCTGCCCTACAAACTGAAGACCCAGATAATGACCTCATCCACCTGCCAGCTATCCAGGACGGCAGAGCAGTCAGAGACACCATATGCAACAACCACTTTGGAGTTTAAGTCACCATCATCACCACCACAGCAGTGAAATAAACACATGACATACGTTTCATTTGGTCTTCTTTATTTCCTACAAATAAAAGAGCTAGTTTAGTTAATGTTCCAGTAGTTAACATAATTCACCTGTGACCTGCACCCACCTGTAACTTGTGCTCCAGTATTTCAAGTTCCAGATCTGCCTTCTTAATCTGGCGGTCCAAGTACTGCATTTCTTTATCTGTTTTTTGTATTTTTCTCAGCAAGTGGATTTTGTATATTTGTTTTACTGGTAACTGGGAATACATAAAGGACATTAAATTATACAGTTGCACATGAATTCCACGGACTGAACCTCTGGTGTTTACTGAACATCCATCTCACTGTGTCAATCTGTGCAGTGGAAGTTGAGGAAGCATCCTGCTGCTGTCCAGCCATGCTCTGTTAAAAAGGATGAGAATGTGCAATACTTCAGTGTAGGCTAAATGTCACATTCTATATTCCACCAGAATGTTAAGAAATGTGAATGGGAAGAGAACTATCAGTAACATACCTCTGTATGCCTTTCTGGATCCCCCTCTGTAAAGGCAGCAGACACAGTTTCATCCTCTTCATCCTAGATGAGTGATATGTTTCAGTGGACTTAAACTACCATTTGGCAAAATCTTTGGAGTATTGCCTACTTACAGTTATAAGGTCTGTTGTGGTGTGAAGGGGCTCCACCAGGCAGATAGCACCATCAGAATCTGTTGGGCCAAAAGAAAAAAAAGACCCAAAAGAGAAATAAATGTTTGTATGAATATGCTTGAAAACATTCCAGAAGGGAGGGGTCTCAGAGGATGAGCTCCCTCCAGGGATTCCCTCAGCCACTGGCCTTCCCAAATTCTGGCTTAGGACCAGCTCCTCTGCCTCCGTTAGAGGTGGTGGTGCTGGGCCACCACCTGTTTTACGGGCATCTCCTTTCTTTCTGTTGGCTGAGTAGAAGTCTGTGTTAATTTTAATAGGCTTAATTGTTTAACAGAACATGATATGGATACAGACATTTAGGCTATGTGTGGGGTAAAACCATTGCACAGACAAACAGCCACCTAATATTTAGGCTACTTTACGATGTAAAGCATGATCACAATGAGGTAGCTCCATGAGATTATGCCAACTTCTTACCTGTTTGAACAATGTTTTTATATTTCATCTTCAGCTGCTGCCACGTGCGCTTCACCCCCGCGGGATTGCACCTAAATGGAATAACTTAATAGGCTACTATTCAAACAGTTTTCCCCTGTAATATTATTGTGATTTAAACTTACGCATTGACTCGGGCAGCAATGTTCTCCCACGCCGTCTCCCTCTCTTTAGCTGCTGCAGTGGTGCTGCACTTCTTTCTAAAAATGTGTTCGTAGTCGCCATATGAACGAATTAAGATGTCCAGTTCAAGTGGTGTAAATAACGTAGCTCTCCGCTTCCCTGTTGCCATGGTGACTCGTCGAATCGGCGCTCCATTGATACTGGCTTTTCAGAGTTGTGGTGCACGCGCTTAACTCCGGGTGAAACTACTCTGAGTTGATTTAACCAACTGAAATCAGCCGTTGTGACCCCTGGGTCCGTTTCACGAAGCAGGTTCAACAAACTCTGAGTTCAACCCTGAACTCTGAGTTGATCTACTCTGAGATAGAAAACTCTGAGTTTTCGGTTTCACAACGGCTGATTTCAGTTGGTTAAATCAACTCAGAGTAGTTTCACCCGGAGTTAAGCGCGTGCACCACAACTCTGAAAAGCCAGTATCAATGGAGTGCCGATTCGACGAGTCACTATGGCAACGGGGAAGCGGAGGACTACACCGCTTGAATTGGAAATCTTAATGCGCTTATATAGCGAGTTTGAGCACGTTTTTAGAAAGAAGTGCAGCACCGCTGCAGCTGCAAAAGAGAGAGAGACGGTGTGGGAGAACATTGCTGCCCGGGTCAATGTGTAAGTTTAAATCACAATAATATTACAGGAAAACTGTTTGAATGACAGCCTATTAAGTTATTTCATTTAGGTGCAATCCCGCAGGGGAGAAACGCATGTGGCAGGAGCTTAAGATGAAATATAAAACCATTTTTAAAACAGGTAAGAAGTCGGCATAATCTCATGGAGCTACCTCATTTTGATCATGTTTTACATTGTAAAGTAGCCTAAATATTAAGTGGCTGTTTGACTGTGCTGTGGTTTTATCCCACACATACCCTAAATGTCTGCATCCGTATCATGTTCTGTTAAATAATTAAGCCTATTTAAACTAAGACAGACTTCTACTCAGCCATATATATATATATATATATATATATATATATATATATATGTATATATATGTATATATATGTATATACACACACACACACACACACACACACACACACACACACACACACACACACACACACACACACACACACACACACACACACACACACACAGAGCCTTGATGGCTCTGACAGGTTTATGTCCAGGGAAAACGACAAAGATGGTAAAAGTCGTTTCAGGGCCAGACACACTTTTCTGACCGTCCTGAATACAGTTGCTTTACTGAGGTGTTCTGCATCTCCGACGTTGTATAAAAAACTCCCATTTGCAAAGAACCGCAGCGCAACACACAACATCTGCTGGGACGTTAGAGAATGACTGCGGTTGGTAAAGTTGCAAATGTAAGGACGGATTAGGTTGTGGATGTAGGTTATGGATTGCGAGGGGAAACGGTACCGTTCACAAAGATAACTGTCCGGAAATGCCAAAACATCTATGCGCGGTCTGAAAACAATCTCCTGACGAATATTTAATTCTCTGCAGTAATGCTGCTCCTTCATCTACTGGATCGTTCATAAAAGGACATGACATTTATAGACGGCAGAACTCGACTTCGCCAAAACTCGCCAGCTGACTGAATGAATGAGGAAATGAAATGGCTTGTGTGACTGAAAGAGGGCGGAGACAGAGAGAAACTCGAGGTTTACTGAGGAAAACCTGGTCCCGACCAGGTTAGAGTCATAGAGTCTGTTACTACGGTAACTGACCGAGAGTTGAAGTTACCTCGCTTTGTGAAACCGAAAACTCTGAGTTTCCCTCATTTCAGGGTTAACAAACTCAGAGTTTTCACTAAACCTGCTTCGTGAAACGGACCCCAGTTCTGTTTCCTCTCACAAAGACTGGTTAAAAACACTGCAGGGTACCTGTCAGTTCCGGTGGCGTCACTCTGAAGCACACCTGTGGGCCAGGTGTACCTGCCAGTCACCAGCAGGGTGGAAAAAACCCAAATATGATGATGAGGAAAGAACCTCCACAGTCAGTTTATTGATATCTCTGTGACATTTCAGTCATAATTTTTATATGACTTTTAAAAATTTATCCAAAATGACAAAAAAAATAGTACAAAGCAACTAAAAAAATAGTCCAAAATGACAAAAAAATTGTTGAAAATGACTAAAAATTTGTCCACTATGATTCAAAATTTGTCCAAAACGACTAAAAATTGGTCCGAAATGACAAAAAAATAGTCAAAAATTACTTTAGCGTTTAGTTTAATTTAGTTTGGTTTAGTTTAATTTATTTTTTAAAACATTTAGTACACATTTCGATGATTGATTTCTAACATTTTTTTCATGTATTTTATGGAATTTTATAACATTTTTGTTAATATTTTTACCTTTATTTTAGGACATTTAATTTAAATTTTTCATTTTAAAAGCATTTTAGGGATTTTTTTCTGGAATTTTTAAAAATATTTTTCTGACCATTTATGAGAATAAATTCTGACATTTTTGCTGTAGTATTTTTATTTTATTTTGATTAATTTTTTAATTTGTAAAAGTCCAGTCCCACAAGACTCCATTACCCATGATTCCTGTCGCCTGGTATTTCCGGGTATGTCGTCAGACGGCCATATTTGATTTGATTATGCTGTTCTGGCTGCGACAACCAGTTTAGCCAGAAAAAAAAACGTCCTTTCTTGACTACGAGGCCAGTTTGAAGATTCATCTGCATCGACCTCCAGCCGCAGTCACACTAACGACAGCTTCCATCCCGTAGTCGACGATGAATCCCGAATAGTAAGTGTCCGTTCGCATGTGGACGGTGACAGGTCCGGTCGAGCTGTCAGCTCCGCCGGAGGAAGCTAAGCTAAGCTAACGGCAGCTAGCCGGGCGGACCGGTAGACTGTGTACAAAATGAACGGCAGCTTTGTCCGGTTAGCGAGCCGAGACACGGAACCGTCGAATATCTCGTTCGTTGTTGTTCGGCACCAAACTCGACATTTATTTCCTGACCGATGTAGAGTCGATTAACTCGACGACCTGTATGCGCTTTACGCTCGTTTCATCGTCAGCTAGCTCGGTGTGACACGGGAGTAGCGCCGTTCGCTAGCAGGCTAACCGGAGAGTTGCGTAGCGCCGCGGAGGGTTCGACGCGGAGGCTCGGTTCTGGTCCCGGACTGAAACACGGAGGCTCGTTTCTGGTCCCAGACTGAGGCTCGGTTCTGGTCCCGGACTGAGGTTCTGTCAGCGAAAACGAAGCGAACCGAAGGTCTGGACTGCTCCGGTGCTGCACTACGACTCAGTTCTGTTCGGGGAGACGTTCTCCTCCGCTTTACATGTTCTATGTTCTACATTAGAACGGTTCCAGGTGTTTTTACCTGTTCTATGTTCTACATTTGAACTAGTCCAGGTGTTTTTACCTGTTCTATGTTCTACATTAGAACCGTTCCAGATGTTTTTACCTGTTCTATGTTCTACATTAGAACCGTTCCAGATGTTTTTACCTGTTCTATGTTCTACATTATAACTAGGGCTGGGCGATATGGCCTAAAAAAAAAAATCTCCGATTTTTTCACAAAAAATCCCTATTCACGATTTATCCGATTTTTTTTTTTTTTTTTTTAAACCCCCATACCTAATCTCTGCACGCTGGAGTCCAGTCTGCTTTATGGAAATGAGCTGCAGCCCTCTCAGGGTAAAGACACCAGATAGCAGCTAGAAATGCGCCGCATGTGGCATGCTGGTCCAGTTGCGGTGCGTTTTTACCTGGAAAGGGCTGCAGCTCATTTGCATAAAGTAGACTGACTTCTACTTTATGCAAATTGCATGCGGCGTGCGGAGATTCCACGCATCGTGAAACTGTCCTCAAACTTCTAAACTAGGCGTCAGTGAACTAGAACGAGGACAGATTCAGCTGCTGCACAGATTATTTCTCGCTTCAAATGCTTTCAGAAATACTTTTCGCTGACGTGTTTTTTGAAATAAAAGGGAAAGTTTGCGGCCAAGCCGCTGTGTTTATCCGACCTGTCTGCCGGACTGTCCAGCTGAACGCTCGGTGACGTCAACACATAGCGGCCTGCTGTTGCTCAGCGCTGTCACGTGACCATGTTGTGGTCCGCTCGTGACCGCCGTCCGTGTGATTTTCAGATGTGGTACGTTGCCGTGCGGGAAACTCGCATCTAGTGGACACGCGCCTTTAGATCTGCACCGCTCGCCGCCATGTTGTTTGTGTATCAAGCGCGGTGGGGAGGGGGGCGCGCACTCTGAACTACGGGAGCCCAGCGGGACGGCGTTGGTGGCGGATGTTGATGAGAAAATCGATTTTCATAAAAACAAATCGACATTATGTACAAACTCGAATTAATCGATAAAATCGATTTATCGCCCAGCCCTAATTATAACCGTTCCAGGTGTTTCTACCTGTTCTATGTGCTACTTTAGAACCGTTCCAGGTGTTTTTATGTGTTCTGTGTTCTACATTAAAACGGTTCCAGGTGTTTCTACCTATTCTATTTTCTACATTAGAACCGCTCCAGGTGTTTTTACCTGTTCTGTTCTACTTTAGAACTGTTCCAGGTGTTTTTACCTGTTCTGTGTTCTACTTTAGAACTGTTCCAGGTGTTAACATCTGTTCCAATGTATCTCTGATGTGATGCAGCTGTTTATTAAAACGTTCCAGTCAGCTGAGTTCCTTCATGATGTTTATATTTCAAGGTTAGAACATTTCTTTGTTCTGGATGGAGCTCATCGGTAAATCATGTTAATTAATGTCTGGTTTCCAGATAGAACGGAACGTTTCACGGAATACACACCAGATGTGTGGATCAATCTGCTTATTGCTACTTTAATTAAAGTTAATTCAAGATGATGAATCCGACAGGTTTCAGGATAATTAATTAACCTCCAGTAACCTGGTTAATTTAGATATCAGGCTTAAAATCCTTTACTATTATCAATAAACAGATTAATTGATTAGTTATTGAGTTTTCTGGACCCTCAAACAGCTGTTTATTGATTGCTAACCGTCCAAACAGGAAGAACAGCAGGTTACAGTTAAACAGCAGAGACGTTTTCATGCTTTATAAACTATTCACAGTAGTTTACCTTCAGTAGATCAGCTGATCTTTGGGAGAATAATCAATTAATCAATAAATCCTTCAGTAGTCACTGGGAACTACTTCCTGTTTGTGTTTGGATTAGTCTGATTTTTCCTGGTTCTTGTAGGTTTTATGGTTCAGTAATGAGGGCACTAGTCGGCTCTCACCTTCTTCTTCTGTTCATTAATTAATTGATTTAATATTTTACTCCACAGCTGCAGCTGATCAGTGATTTATTGATCATGTTCTTGTTCTGCTGACTTTATGAATTAGCTAATTACCAGGATTAGAGGAACGATAATCAGTTAAATCCTCAACTACTGACCATCACAAAGCTGTTTACTGTGTCGATGTTCAGGTGTTTTTACCTGTTCTGTGTTCTACATTAAAACCGTTCCATGTGTTTTTACCTGCTCTATGTTCTACATTATAACCGTTCCAGGTGTTTTTACCTGTTCTATGTTCTACATTTGAACCAGTCCAGGTGTTTTTACCTGTTCTATGTTCTACATTAGAACCGGTCCAGGTATTTTTACCTGCTCTGTGTTCTACATAGAACAAGTGCAGGTGTTTTTACCCGTTTTATGTTCTACATTCGAATCATTCCAGGTGTTTTTACCTGTTCTATGTTCTACATTAGAACCGTTCCAGGTGTTTTTACCTGTTCAATGTTCTACATTAGAACCGTTCCAGGTGTTTCTACCTATTCTATGTTCTATATTAGAACCGTTCCAGGTGTTTTTACCTGTTCTATGTTGTACATTAGAACTGTTCCAGGTGTTATTACCTCCTCTGTGTTCTACATTAGAACTTAGAACTTGACTTAGAACTTAGAACTATTAAAACTATATACCTTTTAACTGCTTTAAGTCATTGCTTTAATAATCAATAACAGTTTTATTGATCTTGTTTATAATGTAGTCCAGCAAGTTTAGGTTAGTCTAGTTTTAGGTTAGTCTAGTTTTAGGTTAGTCTAATTTAGGTTAGTCTAGTTTAGGTTAGTCTAGTTTAGCTGAATTAAGTTTAGTGTTTTACTTTAGTGCTAAGTAGGGATGCAACGATACAGTTAAGTCACGGTTCGGTACGATTTTCGATCTGAGGGACACGATTTTCGGTTCGATTCAATACATTTAATGCTCTGAAAAAAAAATACAAGTGTTATTCCTCTTTCGATATATATTTTTTTAATTTTGCTAACAAGCAAAAATAAGAATGCCATAATAAAAACATGCATTTTAGTGCATAACATTTATGTGCTTACTTCTTACTGACCTGAAGAAATTTTGTATTAAAGTACTTAGAACAATCTTACTGTTTTTAAAGCATGTAAACCAGTTAAATTGATTCACTAAAAGAAAAACTCAACTGTGTAAACAATTTGAACAAAGCAGTGCAACTTGGGTTTTGGCAGCTGTAATCACAGTCTACTCAATCTTTAGATTTTCATCAACATTGTCTGCTGCAAGACGAGAGCGGGTTGCTTCAACAATGTCCCCTGCCGTGGAGAAAATTCTCTCACTTGCAGCAGACGTTCCAGGGACGTTCCAGCGTGTTGCCCGTGATGTACGGTATAGTTGTAAGGCAACACTTGCACAGTTTTTGTTTTAGTCACCATTTTCGTCCCCTGATCATTATAATCAACAGCAAACCGAAAATGCTGCCATACAGCGGATCTGTATGACGTAGAAGCCGCCTCCTCAAACTTCCGTCTTTCCCCGCTAGCCATGATCCTCGTGTCTGTCACCTCTCCCTCAAACAACAGCAGCGTGGTTGCCCCCGCCCTCCAGGCAGCTTGGGGGATGAGGGGAGGCGAGCTGCTTGCGGGGAGGAGCTTTCTGGGAGCTTTTCAAGGCAGAGGGCTCAGCCTTGGTTGCGCCCTGGCATTTTAGCGAGAGCACACTAGAAAAAGTTCGGAAAATACATTTTGGGAGCGCTGTTTTCATTTGGATCGAACGTTTTTGCGTATTGAATCGAAGAGGGCGTATCGAACGGTTCGATAAAAAATCGAGTATCGTTGCATCCCTAGTGCTAAGTTTAAGTTAGTTTAGTGTCTGGTTTAGGTTAGTCTAGTTTAAGTTAGAGTAGTTTAGGTTAGTCTAGTTTAAGTTAGAGTAGCTGAGGTTAGTCTAGTTTTAGGTTCGTCTAGTTTAGATTTGTCTAGTTTAGGGTAGTCTTGTTTAGCTGAATTAAGTTTAGTGTTTACTTTAGTGTTTAGTTTAAGTTAGTTTATTGTCTGGTTTAGGTTAGTCTAGTTTAGTGTCTAGGTTAGTTTAAGATAGTGTTAACTTAGTTACGTGTAGTATAGTTTAGGTTAATTTAGTGTTTCGTTTAGGTTAGTTAAGTTTAATGTTTAGGTTAGTTGAAGTTTAGTCTTTAAGTTATTGTAACTTAGTTTAGATTAGTTTAGTGTGTAGGTTAGTTTAGGTAAGTATAGTTTAGGTTAGTTGAGTTTAATGTTTTGCTTAGTTAAGTATAGGTTAATTTAGGTTAGTTTTAGGTTAGGTGAGTTGAGTGTTTAGCTTAGTTAAATCTAGTATAGTTTAAGTTAGTTGAGTTTAGTGTTGAGGTTAATTTAGTGTTAGGTTAGTTGAGTTTAATGGTTGGCTTAGTTAAGTGTAGTTTAGTATAGGTTAGTAGTGCTGGGCGATATGACGATACATATCGTGAGAACGATAGAAAAGTGTCCATCGTGCCATTTCTCTTCTATCGTTTCTATCGTTTCTAACCTAATTTTATCAATTATTACAGCAAATTTATCATTAAATAGCCTGCGACGATCTTGTCACTATGCATACTCTAAGTTTATATACATAAAAGAAGAATAAAAAGTGATTTTTCGCAAAGAAACTCCATCTTGTGGTTTTTACGACATGGCGCTGCTTTACGTTCTTTAATTCTCACGTGGGTTTGCGACATGCTTTACGTTGCTAAACTCATGAGTGCTGAGCGGTGCACGCGCAACAGGTAGGGCTGGCCCGAATTGCAGCTTCTGGGCTCCGGATATTCAGTCCCCTCCTTAACGTCCGGGGCGGGGGGAGGAATTTGACGAACGGACGAAGGAATGACTTGAATATTCGGTTCGGTCCGTGAGGCCAGAGACGGTGAGCTATCGGAGGAAAGAGCCGAATTTTCGGCTCGGTTCGTAACGCCCCACGGGGGGTGGGGGTGGAGGTAGGAGGGGGCGAATATTCGGATCTCAAAATTAATATCCGCATACCACCATGGGGACCGAATATTCGGATATTCGGGTCCAGCCATAGCAACAGGTTGAAGTTTCATGGAGAAAAGTAAGCAATGAAATTTTTTCAGAGAACTGAAAACATACTTTATTGTGGTGTATCGTCATACATATCGTTATCGTGATATAAAATAATCCATATCGTGATATATGATTTTTTCCATATCGCCCAGCACTATAGGTTAGTTTAGTGTTTAGTTTAAAAACCAGAATACAAACTGCCTTCATTTTTCCTGACCTTGTTTATAATGTAGTGGATCAACGAGCTGAACACATGAAGAAACCTGGAGTAGATTTAACAGATCCCGTTTCTGTCCTCACAGTGACTACCTATTCAAACTGCTCCTGATTGGGGATTCTGGTGTCGGAAAGTCTTGTCTCCTCCTCCGTTTCGCAGTAAGTGTCACACCACATTCAGTGCTCTGATTGGCCGGTAGCCTGCAGGTATCAGATTCACCTGTGTGCTCTCTTCCAGGACGACACGTACACAGAGAGCTACATCAGCACCATCGGTGTGGACTTCAAGATCAGGACCATCGAGCTCGACGGGAAGACCATCAAGCTGCAGATAGTAAGGAGGCGTCTGATTGGACGGTGAGCGGACCAGCCCATTGGCCGATTGTTGACCAGGTGTGCTTTTCCTCTGCAGTGGGACACGGCCGGCCAGGAGCGCTTCCGAACCATCACGTCCAGCTACTACAGAGGAGCTCACGGCATCATCGTGGTCTATGACGTCACAGACCAGGTGAGCGCCCTCCTCAGGTACAGGTGGGACTTTAGAAGGCTCTGAAGTCCTGCAGCTCTGAGGAACTAGAACATCATGGAGAAGGAGAGAGAACTCAGAGATGTCTTCTTCAGCAGGACTCTGATAGACGAGGCTCAGAATTTACAGAAATCAACTGGAAATCGGGTTAAAATGAGAAAATCTGATCTAAAATGCCTAACTTTGTCTAAGTTGAGTCAGAAATCCTCAAAAATTACTGAAAACTCAATTAAAATATCAAATGTGTCGTGTTTTTTTTGAAAAATCTTAAATGATATTAAATGAAGTTTGCCTAAAATGAGCCAAAGACACTGAATGACTAAAGTGAAACAGGAAACAACCAAAAACGAGACACAAAATGAGTAAAGAGACGCAACAACTAAAGCGAGACAGAAAATGACAAAAAATGGACAGAAAACAAGAAAATGAGATGTAAAATGTCACAAAAAAAGACCTAAAATTCATCCAAAATGACTAATACATTCTCTGAAATAACTCATTAGTTTCAAATGAAATTAATCCTGTTTTGATTCCTTATTTGTTGAAAAGTTGAGTTTTAAATGTAGAAAACAGGCACAAAACAATGCTAAAAATACCACCAAACGGTTCCAAAGATGGATGGACAAAAAAAAGCAGGACAAACAAGACAAAACTGACAAAGACGGCACAAAATGAACTCGGAGATATCTTCTGGCAGCAGGACTCAGATAGACGAGGCTCAGAATTTACATAAATCAACTGGGAATTAGGTTAAAATGAGAAAATCTGATCTAAAATTGTCCAAAATTACTCAAAACTTACTTTAAACATCAAAATATTGTCAAAAAATACAAAAATGTCTTAAATGATGTGAATTTGTCTAAAATGACAAAAGAAAATCATCCAAAATGACTAATACATTCTCTGAAACAAGTCAGAATTACTATAAAATGATATTAATCTTGTTTTGGTTGTTTAGTTTAAAAGTTTAGTTTTAAATGTAAAAAGAAGACACAAAAGAAGAAAAATCACGACACAAAATTAACTCCAAATGAGGTTAAAATAACTAAATCTTGTCTAAAATGCTGAAAATGTGTCCGAACTGACTTAAAACACGTCTAAAGTGACTTAAAAAATGTCTACAGTTCCTTAAAACTTCCTTAAAACATCAAAATGTTGACAAAAATTACAAAAAAAATGTCTAAAATGACAAAAGAAAATCATCCACAATGACTAATAGATTCTCTGAAACAACTGAAAATGAGTTTAAAATAAAGTTAGTCTTGTTTTGGTTCCTTATTTGTTTAAAAGTTTAGTTTTAAATCAAGCAAAAATACACAAAAACACCACAAAATGGTTCCAAAAAAGACACAAAACAAGAAAAACGAGACAAAGACGCCTCTGTTAGAACGATGGAAACCAGAGAGAAGAAAACATTTCTTTGATTTGTATTTTAAAAAGCATAAAATGGAGGATTCAGCAGGTCTGAGTGTCAACAGATGTTCCCGACGCTGGAAAACATTCCAGAAGTTTCTAAGAGGCTCCCAGCGTTTGTAACGATCTAATTTCACTAATGTCTTGTCGTCCTCAGGAGTCCTTCAACAACGTCAAGCAGTGGCTGCAGGAGATTGACCGCTATGCCAGCGAGAACGTCAACAAGCTGCTGGTCGGCAACAAGTGCGACCTCACAACGAAGAAGGTGGTCGACTACACCACGGCGAAGGTAAGAGGTCCACCAGGGTGGGGTCCCTATCCATCACTAATCAGTACCACCAATGAACCGTTTACTGGGTCAGAGTAGAGTTCCTATCAACAGACGTCACATCAGCTGGTTGATCCAGGTCATCTAAAACACCTGGTTGGAGGTCATTAACCTCCTCAGAAGTCTTTGTCACGGTGCCCGATGCTAGGTAAACTCATCCAGGCCCTGGTGATCGTAGGAGCTTCAATAGAAACCTTCTCTGGAAGATGTTTCAAGAAACGTCTTTCAGAGAAGGTTTCTACTGAAGCTCTTATGATTTAAAGGTGGTGTAGGAAGAACGTTCTGACAACAGTTCTGGTTGGAGGTCATTAACCTCTTCAGAAGTCTTTGTCATGGTGCCCATTGCTGCTAAGCTCATCCAGGTCCTGGAGATGTAGGAGCTACGCCAGCGAGAACGTCAACAAGCTGCTGGTTGACAAGTGCGACCTCAACATTTCTAAAACCAGAACTTTGTGGGAACATTTCTAGAACCATAACTTTGTAGTGTAAACATGAAAATGTCTGTGGAACCTGTAAAAACTGTAAAAATGAAAAATCTGCAGTGATTCTGATGGAAAAGCTCAGATTTGGTTTGTTTTTATTTACTGAACTACATGGAACACGTGAGACGGACCAACGGGAAGTAGAAAATCCGATGACTTTTCTTCTATTTTCACCGTTGCTGCCTGATAAATTCTGCAAAATTCTTCTCCAGGAGTTAGCCGATAACTTTGACATGTTCTCCAGTTTCTCCAGAAGTTAGCCAATAACTTTGACATGTTCTCCAGGAGTTTGCTGATAACTTTGACCTGTTCCCCATGTTGTCCAGGAGTTAGCTGATAACTTTCACATGTTCTCCGTGTTCTCCAGGAGTTTGCCGATAACTTTGACATGTTCTCCAGGAGTTTGCCGATAACTTTGATATGTTCTCCATGTTCTCTGTGTTCTCCAGGAGTTTGCTGATAACTTTGACATGTCAGGGATGAGAATTTTCCGCGCATCCGCGGAATTCCGAGTTTTTTTCCGCCGAAAGTATAATTTTTATGAATCCTGTAAATCCGTTGAGAAAATTGTAGGGGGGTAGGGGTAGGCAAGCGGCTGGCCGACCGACGCGTCGCGAGGCTTGTGATGGCCGCCCGCCGCCGACATCTTTCGGCAACGCGCATTGCAAAATCAGATACAGCTGTGAGAACGGAAATCGGCATTGCTATCTGTAAACATCACTCGCTCTTTATGTTAATGACAACATCCGCCTATTTTTGGCAGCAATTTGGTGGGTCCTTTGAACAACAAAATATTGGAGTATTAATATGTTGTATTAGAATTAAAATGAACAGGGTATAAATATGTTGCATTTAAATGAACAGATTCCTTGAAAGGCATGAAACTCAAAAATTGAATGTACCATAAATGATAATGATCAAGTATCCCCATGGTAGCCCACCAAATTGGGATATTGTTTTTTTAAAAAACAGGTGAAATTCATTGAAGAAATTAATGGATTTTTGGTGTTGATTGCCTTATATATTCACTGTTAGAAGTCACCAGAGAATGCCATTTCTAAGTGAATTTTACAAAATTTTTCCGTGCCAAAGGGGGGCGCACCCCCCTTTGAAACCCCCCCATGAACGCTTTGCCTTCGGCAGACATTTTCAGAGTTTTTCTCCATTTGTCATTCTCATCCCTGCATGTTCTCTGTGTTCTCCAGGAGTTAGCTGATAACTTTGACATGTACTCCGTGTTCTCCAGGAGTTTGCCGATAACTTTGACATGTTCTCCGTGTTCTCCAGGAGTTTGCCGATAACCTGGGGATCCCCTTCCTGGAGACAAGCGCTAAGAGCGCCACCAACGTGGAGCAGGCCTTCATGACCATGGCGGCTGAGATCAAGAAGAGGATGGGCCCTGGGGCCACGGCCGGTGCCTCCGAGAAGTCCAACGTGAAGATCCAGAGCAAGCCGGTGAACACCTCGTCTGGAGGCTGCTGCTGAGGCCCTGGAACCGGAACCGAGCCCAGCAGGACGGTAAGAGCAGCAGAACACACCGGGCCGGCCGGTTCTGGCGTCCCTCCTCCAATTGGTCACCCCTCAAACCAAGCACACGGTAACACCGGCGTCACGCATGTCAGCCGTGACCTCACTCCCAGTGGACTCGACGTGTTCTGCTCCTGAGTGCCTTGGCGGCAGCAGACCTCACGGTTCCCCTTGGTAAACATTCCTCCACACGCGTGTGCTCGGCTCCGTGTGCTCTGCTGGTCTTGGTCATGCTATAAGCGTGTACTACATTGGGAGACGTGTCTTTCTCTGCCAACAACACAAACCCACAGAAAGAAGCCCACCTATAAACTGTATATATTTATACATACATGGAAGAATGATTGATCAGATCTCCACACGCGTGATCTGTGGCTGCAGACGTGACATTTTTGTGGCACGATGTCGATTAAACAATGAAGGAGATCTTTGATAACCGCTGCTTCTGCTGCTCTTCTTTATTTCTCTGTTTGTTCCTGTAAAAAACACATTAATAACCTGGAAATTAATGTAAAAAATACCAATAACCTGGAAATTAATTTAAAAAACTGTCAACAACCTGAATATTAATTCATTAAACCATCAATAACCTGAATATTAACATATAAAAATCCATCAATAACCTGAAGATTAATGTAAAAATCCAGCAGTAATCTGAATATTAATGTAAAAATCCATCAATAATCTGAATATTAATGTAAAAAATATCAATAATCTGAATATTAATGTAAAAATCCCTAAATAATCTGAAGATTGCTGTTAAAAATCAATACTCTGAATATTAATGTAAAAATCCAATCTGAATATTAATGTAAAAATCCATCAATAATCTCAATATTAATGTAAAAATCCATCAAAAATCTGAATATTAATGTACAAATCCATCAATAATCTCAGTATTAATGCAAAATCCATCAATAACCTGAATATTAATGTACAAATCCATCAATAATCTCAGTATTAATGTAAAAATCCATCAATAACCTGAATAGTAATGTAAAAATCCATCAATAATCTGAATGTTAATGTAAAAATCCATCATTTGAATATTATTATAAAAATCCATGAATAGTCTGAATATTAATGTAAAAATCCATCAATAGTCTGGATATTATTGTAAAAATCCCTCAATTATCTGAATATTATTCTAAAAATCCATCAATAGTCTGAACATTATTGTAAAAACCCATCAATAGTCTGAATATTATTGTAAAAATCCATCAATAACCTGAATATTAATGTCCAATCCATCAATAATCTGAATATTAATGTAAAAACAAATCAGTAACCTGAATATTAATGTAAAAACAAATCAATAATGTGGATTTTAACTCTCCAAAGTGTTTATATCTGAGGGTTCACACAAACACAAACATGAACAAGTTCCAGCTGGTTCTACATGTTTTTATCTCCAATAGTTCCTCAGATGTTCAAACAGACAAGAACCTGCTGGAAGTCAATAGGTAGATATCTTCCTAAATATCCAAATTTGAAGCTCTAAAAGTACAGGATGAAGTGATATTTTACAGGAAGAACGAAGGATTCCTGCTTCATCTTTGGAGGGAGTCGATGGAACGTCCTGCAGAACATCCCTCCTCCTCAGAAGGTCCACGGATCTGCAGCCACCTAAAGAATCGACCATCAAATAAATCCTTGTTTTCTTTGTCTGTCGCTGATTTATTTACTAGCATTTAAAAGATTCTATGAAAAGACTATCAGAACTTTCTCAGAACATCTGGTTCTTCATTTCCAGTAACTTTATCAGTGATCAGAGTTCTACCTTCAGACTCGGAATATTTCCAGAGTTTCAGGTCCTTGAAGTCCATAGAGGAGAACGTCCCCTGGACGAGCTCTCAGCTCGTAGGAGGTGGTCGCACTTTTCCTTGCCGCCGCCGCCTCCACAAGCTTTCCTCACTATGCACAGGGGTCAGGTATCCGTGCGCAGTAATTTGTTGCACAGCATCTGACTAACTGTGCGGTGCTCCCCCCCTCCACCACCCCACATCCTTATCCCAACTATCCTTGTCTTATGTCATGCTTTGCCTGTTTGCGGGTTTGTTTGTTTTTTTTAGGTTCCTTCTCAAATTGAATTTCCCAACATTGGAGGTTTCATTTGGTACAACGAGCCTTTTTTTTTCATTTACCCTCTGCTATCCCTACCCAGATCCCAACGTGTCCTTTTTCTTTTTTCCTCAAGAAAGGTGCGCGCAGCACTGCGCAGCAGCCAGAGCTGTCATTGGCAGGGCAGCTCAAATGAAATTTCGTTGTATATGAAAGTGTGCAATGCCCAATAAAGATTGATTGATTGATTGATTGAAGGTTCTAGAGTAGACCTACCAACTACAGTCTAGAAAGTTCTAGAGTAGACCAACTGTCAACTCTACAGTCCAGAAAGTTCTAGAGTAGACCAACCGTCAACTGTACAGTCTAGAAAGTTCTAGAGTAGACCAACTGTCAACTGTACAGTCTAGAAAGTTCTACAATCGACCTACCGACAGCTGGACAGCTGTCGGTAGGTCTACTCTAGAACTTTCTACAGTTGTCGGTAGGTCGACTCCAGAACTTTCTGGACTGTCCAGTTGTCGGTAGGTCTACTCTAGAACTTTCTCCAGGAGACGTTCTCCATTCTCCTTGGTAACTGCTTCCTCCAGGACTCTGGTGTTTGAGTTGATGCTAAACTAAGTAGCAGCGTTTATCTCCATGATGGAAGACAGTCATGACGTGACGACTCCTTTTATTAGTTTAAACAAACGTTTGTTTTGCAGGTATCTGAACTGGTCCCAGTTTAAACCATAGGGGTTTTAATGCTGGGTTCCTCTTAGAGCTGCTGCTGCTGTTCTACTGCTTCTCTGTCATAGTTCAGAAGATCCTTTATGGAGCTCATTCATCAGATTTTCCACCTGTGATCAGTCCAAATGTCTGCTGTGGAAAAGGTTCAACAGTGAAACTACATTCTCCTCATAGTTGATCCTCTCCCTATCACACGTTTTTGTGATGTTTAGATCTGTTCCAGTAAACTCTTTAAAACGTCACTAACCAGGGGTCTGAATTCTAGGAGGTTAGTTTTAAAGAACGTTTACACAAAGAATCTTTCCTTTCCAGATGTTTCTGTTGTTGCATCGTACTTTCATTTTGAACTTCTCTCCACTGTTAAACTGCTTCTAGATGGACCTGACTTTGGTCCAGAAGTGGTGGAAGTTCTTCTCGTGGAGTGTTTCCAGACAGAGGAGTACAACAACCTCAAACATAACATGTGCAATTTAATGGCAAGTTAGGGGTTCACTTCCCGTTCTACAAACTAACAGCACCATGTCAATAGAACATCTGGTACCTACAGTAAGTTCAGACTGTAGAAGGCTTTCATTGTTGAGCTTTTTCCTCCTTCAGTGCCTCAGATGCATGTTATTGTTTGAAAGGTATGAAGCCAGAAGTTTGTTTCTGGACTGATGAAGCTCCTGCAGGAACCCTTAGACCAGTTAGAGAACCATCACTGAGGAAATTCTCCTGTACATGCAGACTGTCACTGACTTTATTACTCAACAAGAGCTGAGCAGGATTTCGTGGAACTTTGAAAATGTTCCTGTTTTCTCATCATTTAGTCGGAAAAGGTTCCCTTAGGACCTCTGTTCGTAATATCAGTGGACAGAACATTTCGTGTTTAAAAGAACACCTGAGTTCTATAAACTTAATAGTTTGTGTTCCTAATAAATCGCCCCTTTAGTTGTGTTTCCTGTCTAACACGGTTGTTCTGCTGTAAAATGATTTATGTAAATGATGTTTATTAATCCAGATGTTAGTTGTTCAGGAATCAACTCCAGCCTTCTTCATGGAACAGGTAGAACCACCGCGTCTTCATGAGGAACTTCATCAAACGACAAACAACAATTTCCCGACACTCAGAGAATACTTCACTTCCGTGTATCGGTGCGCATCTCCTTCAGAATAAAAGCATGGCTCAAAACGCAACCAGTAAAGGCGTTTACATTTCATGCTGCTGAACCCGAAGCCTGAGCTACCCAGTCGTGATGATGGAATCAGTAATTTCTGGGTGAATTCAACCTCTAAAATCTTTGGCAGGACATAAAACAGTACTTTATGCGGAATACTCGGTGTGGTCCGGAAAGTCCAGGGGCCTCATTTATAAAACATTGTGTAGGATCCACACTAAAAGTTTGACTACTGAAATAGGTGTACGCCAAAAAATATTCTGATTTATAAAACTGTGGGTACGCACAATTGCACGCAATTTCCCATTTATAAATCACACTCCAGCTGGAAGATTGCGCAGGTGGATCCACCTCACATCCCACCCACGACACACCCACATTTTACCATGAATGGTCAATGCAAAGTACTTCATGAATGTATTTGCATATAAATAAGCTGCTGATCCACGGCATTTTACACTCAGTCATGGCAGAAAAAAGAAAACGAAATTTTTCGGAGACCGAAATAGAGGTGCTTGTGGATGAGGTGGAGGCCAGGAAGAGTATTTTGTTTGGTGGTCATAGTAAGTGGCATCACTAACAAAAGAAAAGGCACTGAGTGGCAGCACGTTGTCACCTCTGTCAACAGTGTGAGTGCCAGAGAGAACTGTGGCAGAGGTGAAAAAGAAGTGGTCTGATTTGAAGGTGGAGGCCAAGAAGAGAGTGGCATGCGATCGCCAAAGCATGTCTGCTACAGGTTGGGGTAGGGGCAAACCCGAGCCCACACCGCTGGACAGCAGGATAGCATCCATCCTCAGGACGGCCAGCGTGTGTGGAATCGTGTCAGAGAAGGAAGGAGACACCGATTTGGCAGAGCCCACAGAGGAGACCGGTAAAGTACAGTTTTATCTGTTTATTACATGTATTAAATATTTAGATGGACTTGTAAAAAGGCAGTGGACTTATGGTTTTTGTCCTCAGTCACTCTAGAGTTGGAAACGCTGGCTGACGAGGAGGTTCCGACCACAGCGTGTCCTGTCAGCGTGGTTGAAGGCCTAGCTGTCCCCAGTACAAGTACATCCCGAGACCATGGCACACCCAGAAGTGGTCGGGTCCTGACAGACAACAGTCCTACAATCACAAAGGGACACCATCGGTGCCATAAATGAAGTGCGGGATGAGCTCCAGCAAATACGCACAGTAATGAACAACATGTGTGAGGTCCTGTCTGACATTGCCGCCTCTATTAAAGATGAAACTTACTTTCGGTCTTATTGTAAATGCTGCATAACACCCCGGCTCTAATTTAGGTAAAGTTGTACACTAAGTATTCACAGATTCGGACTTCCGGCATCAATAACTCATGAGATATACGTTGTAAAAACATAAACAATGCCTCTTTCCCATCGTTGTAAGCTAGACAATGCACTACAAGACCAGTTTTTATCAAAAGTCGCCGTCTTTCAAGCTGCAGAAATAACATTGATGTCTATGAGCAGCCGGCTGTGCGACGAGTGAACAGGGACCGTCTGCAAGTAGCAAAACCGCTGCAACAGCGAAGAGAGGCACTACACAAATATTCCATTACTTAACTTTTATACACTGTAGTGTCACCAAATTTACTGCAGGCATCAATTGTCTCCTGCTGGTCATACTAACACTCTTGGTTTGACACTAAATGCAAAATCTGAATTTTAAGGAATTTTTATTATTTTATTATTATTTTATTAGTCATAAAATTCAATAACTTCACTCTTGTTTACTGTAGTATCACAAAAATCACTGGAGCCTTCAGTTGTCTCCTGTTGCTCATACTACAACACTGGGTTTGACATTAAATTTAAAAAAATTAATTTTAAGGATTTTTTATTGGTAATAAAATTCAATAACTTCACTCTTATGCACTGTAGTGTCATCAAATTCCCTGGAGCCATCAGTTGGCTCCTGATTGTCATACTACAACTCTTGGTTTGGTAATAAATCAAAAATCTGAATTTTAAGGAATTTTTTATAGTAAATAAAATTCCATCACTTCACTCAAACACTGCAGAAAAAATAAACTCCATCCAACTATCAAAAGGTCCTACTGATCACACACTCTAAGAAATTTCCCTGTAAATTTACAGTAAAGAGCTAGCAGCTAAAGTTGCCAGCAGCGCACTGTTATTTTACAGTAATCCTACCGTATTCTAAAACAACAGTTTTTTACTGTAAAAAATATTACAGTATTATACTGTTTAGAGAGCTATTTCCTGGGGCTTTCAAAATGAAAGCCCCAGAAAATAGCACAGCATAGAAATAGCTCAGACAAGAGATGATTTTTCAACATTAAGCTTTTATTAAAGCCAACTCTGTATCAAACATAGTTCAAAAACTGACCTATCTAACCCATTCAATTTCAGTAACATACAATCATTTCCTCATGCTGAACAGGTTCCCATTGTGCATGTTCTAGTTCAGGTACACTGAGTTTGATTGAACACATTCAGTAGCTAACAAATGTCAAGTAATTCAAGTCTTGTAAAATAAAATCTATAAAAACAATTAATGATGTTTAACAGGTTGTCAACAATCTGTTTAAAGATTGCATATCACATTTCAGGTACCCTGCCTTCAGAATCAGTCTTTCATAACTCTTGATCATGTTCAATAAACACCTAGTCAAGGAACAAACCTGGAACTGAAGTATTTTATACTGAACCCAACACAATACTGAGACTTGTTACCTTAGAATGACAGCATGAACATCTGGTTGCAGACTGGGCTTTTGCTTTGTGAAAGTGAGGTTCTGTGTGGAGAGGTGCTGTGGGTTTACATGAAGTCCCACTCAGAGTCCATCAGTCTTTTTATAAAGGAGGCTACATGGGGATTTACAGTAGATTCCTTTTTCTAGAGCAGCTTCCTGACCTCTGGAACATCACCTTCTCCTGGCTGGCCTTTGTTCCCCTCTCAGGGTTGATACCAAGAAAGAGCCTACAACGAAATGACAAAGAAAGAATATATTAGGTGTGTAGGCAAAGATCCCTTGAACATAATATGGAACTCTGTCACATTCATCAAAAAAACATACAAACAAAAACAAACAGGAAACTCAAATTATTAAGCAAAACAGAGGGTTCCACTTAAAACAGCTATTTAGTTCAATACACATTTAAATCTAATTTTTGCAGCCGTTTGCATAACACCCAAATTTACCTTTCCTAAGTGGAGAGAAAAGCAACAGGACACATCCTACAAACCTTTGTAAAACTTGAAATTACCTAAATGGTCGAAAGCAGACAAGTCCATGTGGAGATCTGATAACAGATCAGTGGAGCATCACATTGGATATTTAATGGAAAATTACACGAAAGACAGAGATAGCTAACCTAACCTAGCTGGATCTGGATGCTTAGAAATTCATTTTCCTGGTCTGGTTTAAAAGAAATGTAGCAGGATGAATGCTGCACTCTCCTTGGGTTGGCTGTGTTATGCTCCTGTGACATAATGACCGTGCCTTGCGTTGACCAATCATGACACGAGGATGCACTATAAAGCTGGGCAAGGGTTATTCACCGTTCTCTTGCTGCAACGTCAGGGGCACGCCCCGCTTCCCGTTTGCCTCACTTCCTGTTTGCCTCACTTCCTGTTTACCATTGCTAACAGGTATGGTAGCAGTTGCTGCGGTGTTTGCCCTTTCTTTAAGGCTGTGTTCATGTCTAGAGTGATTATAGAGGCTGTTTATTTTTATAGGATCACTGTTGGGTGTCCATAGCCAGAGACCTGAGCCGCTTGCTGGCTGCTTTATGTCCAGTTTGAGCCGTGAGCCGCTCGCGAGCCGTTACTGGTAGGTTTCCTTTGCTTGCGACCCATAATGTGTTTATGTTGCATGTGCGTAACAGTTTGTCATTTTAGGCTGTTACCGTGGCTGCTGGTTGCCCCCCGTTCCCTTGTGGTGGACAAAATTTACTGATTGGCGGGCCGCCGCTTGTCTGGAGCTGTGCTGGCTACACAGGGTCCCAAACGTAGGAGCCGCTGCTGTTTTGTCTCCGTGGGTTTGTCTCGCAGACGCGGGTCTGTGTTGCCGACGTTTGCCGGTCGGCTTCGTCCTCTTTCAGTTTGTTATCTGCTTTTGTGTTGGCACTGTGGGTGTTGGGCTGTTTTCAGCTTGTCTCCATGGCTGCTGACCAACCGTTGTACATACTGCTTCTTTTAACGACCAGAGTGCATGTGTGAAAATAGGGTTTAATTTTCTTTGTTTTCTTCTTGTGTTTTTTTGAGTATTTACTGCAGTCACGTGGCTATTTGTGTTTGTTAGGTATTTTCTTTGTCTGATTTTAGGATTTGTCACGTGACTGCACTTGATTAGTCGTTTTGTATTCAGTGGATTTTGTTTAAGTATAAGTTAATGTTCATTCATGTAGTTAATTGAATCTTTCAGTTTTGCTAAATTAGTTTTTTTATTATGTTAAGTAGTTTTCTTAAGTGCTGGTAACTGTTATTTTGTCAATTGCTTTATGGAACCTTGTTAATAACTGTTCCCTTCCTTTTGTGGTTTGCAGAAGCTGTGGGCCTCCGGTGGTGGGGACTGGTGTCTTCGGGTGGTGGGAACCCCTTCCTGTGTGGCGTGCTGCTCATCCCCTGGTTGTTTTTTGAAAATTTTTTTCTTCACTCAGGTGTGTGTGTGTGTGTGTGCGTGTGCGTGTGCGTGCGTGCGTGCGCGCGCATGTTCACGTGTGAGTGGGGTGATTTCTCCTGGGTTCTTTTGTGATGCCCGTTGGCCCAAACCTCCACCAGAGAGCCCCCAGCTCTGATTAGTCCCTAAACCTGTCATTTAACAATCTCATGTGAATGGTTGTTTTTCTTTCTTTTATTGGTTTTAAATTGAGTATTTCTGGTATTAAATAAAATTTGTATTGTTTGCCTGCACTGGAATCATGTCTCCTGCCTCATCAGTGGAACGAACCTGAGTCGCCTTCTCGTTAGTGGTGGTTATAATTCCCTGGGTGAAAGTCCCAGGGTGGCGTTGTCTGGCCGGTGTCTACGTTCAGTAATTGTAGCACGTTAGTCTATCCCCGACCCCTCCGCTCGCCACAGAAAGACCCAAAGTTTTGTCCACTCTGCAACCAAAGGGGAGCACGCTAGCTAGCTGCTAGCTGCTAGCTAACAATGTGGGAAACGTTAGCATTCATGCTAGCTAGCTGCTAGCTAACAGTGTGGGAAACGTTAGCATTCATGCTAGCTAACAGTGTGAGAAACGTTAGCATTCATGCTAGCGACTCGTGGCTAACACCAAGCCGTAATTAACTGGCTGTGTTTATGTCACTGTCACAGAATAAAACATAAAATAGACTGACAGAAATAAAAGTAAGGCTGACTTTTTAATAATCACAGTTACCTTGTTTAGTGAACCGGGGCAGGATGGATCAGCTACAGGTGGTCCCTGCAGGTCTGAGCTGGGCCGAAAATCGTCGTCCTCAGTTCTTCCTTTTCTCCTAATTCTTCCCTCAGTAATGAGTAAAATCACTGATGCATATTATTTTAAACCTATTTCATCACTTCTTTGTGTTGACGGTTTGCTGAATGCGGTGATATGCAGGAAGATTTGCCGAGACGAGTAACGGTTGGACTGCAGCAACAGTCACACTCAAAACAACCCAAACCAGAAAAATACTGTAATCTGCTGTAAGATTGTACGGTAGCTTGCTGTTAATATTTTGTTCTTGAAAAACATGTGAATTTACAGTATTCAGCTGTATTTACAAAGAACGGTATATTACTGTACAAAATATGCTGTATTTTTACAGCAATTTGTTACAGTGCACCTTCAGGTTTTTTCTTCCAAGTATTGTCCGTACAGTCCTTACCTTGGAAAATATTATTAGTGGTATAACATTATGGTTTAAATGAATCAGTTAACGCTGCAGCCTTGTAAGAAGGCATCTTATTTTCTTTCTTCCCAATCATCAGTACTTGAGGAGACAGTCTAAACAGTTTAGTTTGGTATATTGGTGTTATCTGATCCTCTCTTTGATGAGGATTCCAAGTTCCATTACTATTCAGTATCATGTATTTGGACAAACAGGTGCTCTGTGGATCTAAAAATATAGCACCACATACATCAAGAGAAGAGCCATCAAAGCTAATTTACTCATAATCCTGAAACTTCACACACAAACGTGCACACTAAATAGTGTGCACAACTTCACATGGCAATAAACAACCCAAATAAAACAAAATTCAGTTACTTTTGGTTATTAATGTTCCACAATCTACCAAAAAAAATGGATGAGCACTTTTATCTGTTACAACAAAAAATATTTGAGATATATAACAACAATTTCATTACTAATAAAAAAGTCCTTAAAATCATGAAAAATAGTTAAATATCAAACCAAGAGTTGTAGTATGACCAGCAGGAGCCAACTGATGGCTCCAATAATTTTGGTGACACTACAGTAAACAAGAGTGAAGTTATTGAATTTTATGACAAATAAAATAATAAAACAATGAAAATTCCTTAAAATTCAGACTTTCTATTTAGTATCATACCAAGAGTTGTAGTATGACCAGCAGGAGACAACTGATGGCTCCAGTGATTTTGGTGACACTACAGTGCATAAGAGTGAAGTTATTGAATTTTATTACCAATAAAAATTCCTTAAAATTAATTTTTTTAAATTTAATGTCAAACCCAGTGTTGTAGTATGACCAGCAGGAGGCAACTGATGGCTCCAGTGATTTTGGTGACACTACAGTGCATAAGAGTGAAGTTATTGAATTTTATTACCAATAAAAATTCCTTAAAATTAATTTTTTTAAATTTAATGTCAAACCCAGTGTTGTAGTATGACCAGCAGGAGGCAACTGATGGCTCCAGTGATTTTGGTGACACTACAGTGCATAAGAGTGAAGTAATTGAATTTTATTACCAATAAAAATTCCTTAAAATTAATTTTTTTAAATTTAATGTCAAACCCAGTGTTGTAGTATGACCAGCAGGAGGCAACTGATGGCTCGAGTGATTTTGGTGGCACTACAGTGCATAAGAGTGAAGTTATTGAATTTTATGACTAATAAAATAATAATAAAATAATAAAAATTCCTTGAAATTCAGATTTTGCATTTAGTGTCAAACCAAGAGTGTTAGTATGACCAGCAGGAGACAATTGATGCCTGCAGTAAATTTGGTGACACTACAGTGTATAAAAGTTAAGTAATGGAATATTTGTGTAGTGCCTCTCTTCGCTGTTGCAGCGATTTTGCTATTTGCAGACGGTCCCTGTTCACTCGTCGCACAGCCGGCTGCTCATAGACATCAATGTTATTTCTGCAGCTTGAAAGACGGCAACTTTTGATGAAACTGGCCTTGTAGTACATTGTCTAGCTTACAACGATGGGAAAGAGGCATTGTTTATGTTTTTACAACGTATATCTCATGAGTTATTGATGCCGGAAGTCCGAATCTGTGAATATCTTGCCAACTTTACCCAACTCCGGCTCTACAAGTCTAATATGTGATGTCAATAAAGGTTTGAGATAAATCTGGCTTCAGGGCTGCACAGTGGCGTAGTGGTTAGCACTTTCGCCTTGCAGCTAGAAGATCCTTGGTTCGCGTCCCGGCTTTCCCGGGATCTTTCTGCATGGAGTTTGCATGTTCTCCCTGTGCATGCGTGGGTTTTCTCCGGGTACTCCGGCTTCCTCCCACAGTCCAAAAATATGCTGAGGTTAATTGATCATTCTAAATTGCCCGTAGGTGTGAATGTGTGAGTGATTGTTTGTCTTTGTATGTAGCCCTGCGACAGACTGGCGACCTGTCTAGGGTGTCCCCTGCCTTCGCCCGAGTCAGCTGGGATAGGCTCCAGCCCCCCCGCGACCCTAGTGAGGATTAAGCGGTGTATAGATAATGGATGGATGGATGGATAAATCTGGCTTCAATTCACCACCTCACCGTCTGGCACTGCCGTTCCCTCTGTCTCCAAAATTAGTGATGGGATTTATGGCTCTTTGAGGAGATCCGGATCTTGGCGATCCGTTCCTTTCAAAGAGCCGTTCAAAAGAATGGCTCTTTTGGCTCTTTTTAAATTTAGTCAGTTTTGAGAATCCAGCTTGGGGGCATCTCAGTTTATCCTGGAAATAATCACTGGGAGGAATGATGATTTGAGATTTGTAGTCAAATAATTAAAACTCTGAAATTACACACCAATATCTGAGTTTGAGTTTTCTGAAATATTGATTATTACCTCATTTGTCATGTGTGGACTATATTCCCTCTGCTTAGACAGTGACATCACTATTTTGGATTTAGGCTACCTTTAGTACAATGTGAGTGTGTGTATGTGTAAAGCTATGCTGACTTATGTTATTCATACAATACCTACTCACAAATAAACATTAAAAACAAAGCCGGCAGCAATGAATTTCTGTGCAAAACAGCTTTTAGTGCAAAAATGTAGAACAGTATCACAACAAAGAACATTTTGACAGAAAACAAAAAATCAGTCAGTATACTGTAAATAAAATTAGAATAAATAAAATGGAAATGTTTACATACAGTCAACTATTACTACTATTACTACTACTACTATTAACACTGTAAACTGCAAATAGGACATCAGCCCCTTCAAGTTTTAAATGACACAAAATGCTATTTAAATAAATACAAAGCAGTTCCTGACTTTATGGCTTTTTCTGCCTCTCTCTCTTGTCCTTGGGCAAATTTGCATTAAGGAAGACAAGAGCTCTGACCATTTTGGGTTTAAGGCGACTTCTCCTCTGACTCATTTTCAGACGTGTGTGTGTCTTCTTCGTTCGAACAACCGGCTACTACGTTGGCACTGAGACAGAGAGGCACTCGTGCACGTGTGTTTGTTTTTTTAACCGTGACAGCAGCGTGCACGAGTCATGGCTCCGCTCCTAACCAATGACAGAGGCACGCAGGGTTTTTTTTCCCCACTGCACTGGAGCACTCACGTGAAGAATGCGTGCACAACACTCCTGCGCGTGCGCCCCTCCCCTCAAGTGTTCTGTCTCTAGCGGAGGGGCAGGGAGCATAGACCCTATGCATAGACCGAAGGAGGAGTTAATTTGTGTGCGTCTGCTTTAAACACGCATAGGGAAAAAAGAACGACGGAAAGAACGGCTCTCCCCCAGCCGCGACTCGGCTCCGATCGTTCATGTTTATGAGCCGTTCAAAAGAATCGGCTCGTTCGCGAACGTCACAACTCTACTGTAATACTCACTCTCGCCTAGCAAGTTAATACGTCGGGAGCACAGGCTTCTGTTTTCTCCCGTGTGGGTGTTAAACGAGGGAAAAAGGTATGCAAACCGGGTTCTTTTTCTTTGACATTTCAGATTTATTTGTCAATGAAGTAAACCTGTGTAATTTCATTTTAGAAGTCCGAGGACCGATAGGGAAGCATTGTGTTTGCCGAGGTTTTTCTGGTAGAAACCCCCTTCTTTGGTAAGCTAGCTCTGAAAAGTTCTCTGTGATTGTGTGTGTGGAAAACACCACGGGTTGAATGACGCTAGGCTTTTGCACATTTTATGTTGTTTCTGGTGAATGTATTTCATGTAAAAGGAATTTATTTTATGGTTTAAAAAGAGAATTCATACAGATTTTGCATATTTCACTAAAATAGGCACTTTGTGAAACTTTTACACTGTAAGTGCATGGTCATTTTCTTTTGTGATTAACGCACGGTGAAGTTCATTTTAAAATTAACATGGTTAAAAGAAGCAAAGCTGTAATACACGTCAATGTTGTCATTTTAAAAACAATGTATTTCATTTATTTTCATTTGAATGAAAAAGTTAAATGTAAAAAAGAGATACTACATGCTGAAAAAGTGAGTTATACGTATTACCTTAAAGGTAATGTGTCTTTCATAAATTAGTGAGTTCATAAGTAAAATGTGGTCACATTATTAAAATTCACTGTAATTACTAAAGGTTAAAATGCTATATTTTGACTGTTTTGAATTGATTAATTGGAAACTAATAATTGTTACGTTTTTGTAAACAATACTACTTCATTTTCCTAACTGAAATGAAAGTTTTAATGTTGTACAACACCTGGAAACCTATTTAGATTATTTTGCTCATATTATCCTGGACTATAAACCTGTTCTTCATACAGGTCAGGTCTTTTTGTGATGCAAGAAAGAATCGAGAAACACCAGTCCTCCCACAAGGCGGACTGGCGATCCATTTGATGGCGAGCCTCCCATGACGAACTGTGGAAGTCCACCACACCTGTTAACAAGTGGATCTGGTGGTAGGATCGTGCAAATCTTGTTGTCCAACAAGATGCTCTTCTTGGATACTTACTCATGACTTTTGACTATTCCCCCTGACTTTTGACTTGAACAAACCTTGGATCGGCAAAGATCAGTACTCACAAGGAACACTTTTGAAAAAGACAATTTATTTCATTTTTTTTGTTATTGGGCCCATGGTTCTGTGCTCAGTATTTTTGTACACTGTTAAAAATACTTTGCAAAACTAAAAGTTACGATTTTACAACTTTAAATTTGTGTTGCTTCATTATTACTTAAACTCACAGCTCCTTACGAACCTAGTAGCGACGTGTACATACCCTGAAGTGGGTTACACACGGTTCATTCTGTGCACCAGTAAAACATATAACTATGTCTTGAATTTGAAAAAAATCATATTTTATTTTTCAATAAAGAAGGGTTCGGTGAATGCGCATATGAAACTGGTGGGGTTCACTACCTCCAACAAGGTTAAGAACCACTGGTCTAGACGCTTCTCCTGAAGCTCCTATGATCTTCTCAACCTGTAGATGTTTTAGTGTCTCCATGTCTCCTCTCTACTCTGCTCATCATCTGTAGATGTTTCTCCATGCTGAATGGATCTCCAACAACCTGCTCCTTTGTTCTCTGTTTCTGCTGCATTTATTTCAGTCTGTCTGAGGAAACACTGCCTGCAGTTCAACCTGAAACTCCCTGATTGTCAGCAGGTGGCGCCGTCTCGGGGAGGGAACTGTCTGTTATTGTGGCTCCATCCGGCTGACCAAAGCGCTTCCTGAAGACGCCACGTTCTTCATCTCCGTCGTCGTCTTCCTCAGTAGCCGTCCATTGATGGCAGCGAGGCCCCGCCCACAGGAGCACCTGGCAGCGAGGCCCCGCCCACAATCACTCTCAGGTGTGTTTCCAGGTTAGTTTATTATTATTTTGTTGTTCCTTCTTCACGTGTCGTTGTTGTGCGTCTGTTTGTGGTTGTAGTCCGTGGTCGTAGTGCTGCAGGTGTGTTGTCCACCTTCAGGTGTGCCGTCCACCTTCAGGTGTTGTTCTCTTCATGCAGGGCAGATCACGGCGCCGTGGAGCTAAAGGCGGCTCCCCAACAGATACACCGCAGAACAGGAGAGACTCACTGCACCTGAAGAACGTAGACAGGAAGATGGCCGACCTCATCCTCAATGAGATCGTGAACAGGTGAGAAGAACCTGAGAGACATGACGACTGAAGACGTGTTAGCTTCAGGTACAGGTGAGAGACATGACGAGTGAAGACGCGTTAGCTTCAGGTACAGGTGAGAGACATGACGACTTAAGACATGTTAGCTCCAGGTACAGGTGAGAGACATGACGACTGAACACGTTAGCTTCAGGTACGCTGTTTGGACTAATGTAGCCACTAATGTTAGCTGTTTGGGCTAATGTAGCAACTACTGTTAGCTGTTTGGTCTAATGTAGCAACTACTGTTAGCTGTTTAGGCTAATGTAGCAACTACTGTTCGCTGTTTGGGCTAATGTAACAAACTACTGTTAGCTGTTAAGGATAATGTAGTAACTACTGTTAGCTGTTTAGGCTAATGTAGCAACTACTGTTAGCTGCTTAGGATAATGTAGCAACTACTGTTAGCTGCTTAGGCTAATGTAGCGACTACTTTTAGCTGTTCTGTGTCATTGTTATTTTGTCACCTGCTGCTTCTGACATTCGCTGTAATAAAAGTTCATTTGGTATTAATCATTGTATTGATTGGTTGGTTGTATTGATTGCTGTATTGATTGTCATGTTGATTGCTGTATTGATTGTCGTATTGATTGTTGTGTTGTATTGATTTTTGTGTCGTATTGATTGTCGTACTGATTGTTGTGTCATATTGATTGTCGTATTGATTGTTTTGTCGTATTGATTGCTGTATTGATTGTTGTGTCATATTGATTATCGTATTGATTGTTGTGTCGTATTGATTGTCCTATTGATTGTTGTGTTGTATTGATTGTTGTGTCGTATTGATTGTCGTACTGATTGTTGTGTCATATTGATTGTCGTATTGATTGTTTTGTCGTATTGATTGCTGCATTGATTGTTGTGTCATATTGATTATGGTATTGATTGTTGTGTCGTATTGATTGTCCTATTGATTGCTGTATTGATTACTGTATTGATTGTCATATTGATTGTCGTGTTGTATTGATTGTTGTGTTGTATTGATTGTCGTACTGATTGTGTTTCAGCGGTGTGTCTGTGAGGTTCCAGGACGTTGCCGCTCAGGATCTGGCGAAGCAGGCGCTACAGGAAATGATTGTTCTACCGGCGCTGAGGCCAGAGGTGAGTTGAAGAACCAACAGGCCGCTGGTGTTCTCAGTTCTAGAGGAACCGGATGAATCCTGAAGTCTGGTTTCTTCTTCTGCAGCTCTTTACGGGACTACGTTCTCCAGCCAGAGGATTCCTTCTGTTCGGTCCGCCCGGCAATGGCAAGACCATGCTGGTGACTTTATCCCTGATCAGATCAATAAATGTTTTCAGTCAGACACAATCAATGAATTCATGAGTTCTGTCGTCTGCAGGCCAAAGCGGTGGCAGCCGAGGCCAAAACAATCTTCTTCAACATCAGCGCCGCAACTTTGACTTCCAAATACGTACGTATGATGAAGATGATGATGATGATGATTATGATGGTGATGATGGTGAGATGGTGATGGTGGCGATGATGATGATGATGATGATGATGATGATGATGATGATGATGATGATGATGGTGGTGGTGGTGGTAGTGGTGGTGGTGGTGATGATGGTGATGATGATGATGATGATGATGGTGGTGATGATTATGATGATGGCGATGATGATGATGATGATAGTAGTTGTGATGATGGTGATAATGGTGGTGATCATGATGATGGTGATGGTGGTGATGGTGATGGTGATGGTGATGATGGTGATGATAATGATGGTGGTGATGACGATGATGATGATGATGATGAAGATCTTACCTGTGACCAGGTGGGTGAAGGGGAGAAGTTGGTAAGAACTCTCTTCTCTGTGGCCAGAGAGCTGCAGCCATCCGTCATCTTCATCGGGAACATTTCTCTGTTGACCCGGTTTATGTGTCTGATTTTCAGTATTATGGGATGTAAGCTAGTGTCTGTAACCAGCTGTGATCATCAGTATTATGGGATGTATCTTAGTGTCTATAACCAGCTGTCATCACCAGTATTATGGGATGCATCCTAGTGTCTATAACCAGCTGTGATCTTCAGTATTATGGGATGTATCCTAGTGTGAACAGCTTAGAGTTCTAGAAACAATCATTGGTTCTCTGGATGTGTTTCTGGTTTCTGATAATCCACCAAAGAAAACTTTTAAAAGGTCATTGTGGGTAAACTTTAGCGTTGGTAGGAGGTTGGTCAGAACTATTGGAGACCATGGAAGAAGAAACCAGGATCATCTACACCAGGCATGGGTAAACTATGGTCCTGGGGCTTTTCAATCCGGCCCACCGAATAATTTGGTCAATATTAGAATTGACAGAATTACAGAAAAGACCACATTCATTTGGCCTCCTCCTGCCGGTCTTCCTGTTGACCCCACTAGGTGGCGCCCTCCAGACACAAGTGACTTTTGTTGGTTTATTTTCTCTTCATCCACATTGCAGCAGCATTGAGCCCTTCTATAACAATGAGTGGACCAAAGAAAAGGACAGCTAAATCTTTTTAAGTCTGTTTTAAGGCTCTATGTCTTATTTGCAATGAAACCATTGCATTTTTAAAAGAACATAACATCAGCTGGCACTTTTCCACCAAGCATGATAACTACGCTAGCAACCAGTCAATGCTAGGATGGACCCTCGTCAACAGACCCAGAACCAGCGCCTCAGGAGCTGCAGTTGGAACTGATCAGTTTTTAGTGAGACTCGGTCTTAAAGGAGAAGTTCAGCTCTGGAGGACTTATACACTTCACTGAGGGAACATTCAGAAGATGGCACAGAGGATGCTGGTGTTGTCCAGATCTATTTACATGTGTGAGCAGATGTTTAGCGTGACGAACATCAACAGATCCCTGTTCACTGATATGTCCTGAGAACAACCAAACTCACTTCAGACTTCGATGCACTGGAAAAAAAAGAACAGGGTGACCAACATCATGTGTTGGTCTGTCTTTAACATTTCATTTATATTAGTTCACACAAACAGTCTCCATCCATCTGATGCTGGACTGTCTGTTGAACTTTAAAACTCAGTGGAGCTCCTGAACCAATGACTCACCCATTCCTGGTCTTCAGACACCATCCATCTACAGACACCACTGAGTTCAATTCAATTCAGTTTTATTTATATAGCTCTACTTACAGTCAAATTGGACACAGGAAGTCCTACAGTTTTGTTTTATGTGTGAGTTAAAGGACAGGTCCTGGTCAAAGATAACGCCGCCGTTCCTCACAGTAGTACTGGAGGCCAATGTAATGCAATCCAGAGTAACTATATGCTTTGAAAGCAATTTTCTAAGATGTGTGGGGCCAAATACAATGACTTCAGTCTTGTCTGAATTTAGTAGTAGGAAATTACAGGTCATCCAGGTTTTTACGTCCTTAAGACAATCTTGCAGTCTTGCTAGCTGATTAGTTTCATCTGGCTTCATAGATAAATACAATTAAGTGTCATCAGCATAACAATGGAAATTAATACAGTGCTTCCTCATAATATTGCCTAAGGGAAGCATGTATAATGTGAACAGTATTGGTCCTAAGACAGAACCCTGAGGAACTCCATGATTAATCTTAGTATGCTCAGGTGACTCATTGTTGACATGCACAAACTGGAACCTGTCTGAGAAGTAGGATTTAAACCAGTCCAGGCTGTTTCTTTAATGCCAATAAAACGTTCTAGTTGAAGTAATAAAAGTTTGTAGTCGATTGTGTCAAATGCTGCACTAAGGTCCAACAAAACCAGTCTAGAGACCAGTCCATTTTCTGATGCTATGAGAAGGTCATTAGTAACTTTCACCAGAGCTGTTTCTGTGCTATGATGCACTCTGAAGCCTGACTGAAACTCTTTCCTTTGTAAATGTTCACATAATTGATTTGCAACTGTTGTCTCCAGAATTTTAGAGAGAAATGGTAGGTTGGATATTGGTCTATAGTTAGCTAAAACATCTGGATCTAGAGTCGGCTTTTTAAGTAGAAATTTGATTACAACAACCTTAAAAGCCCGTGGTCCATAGCCTGTTACTAGAGAGACATAATCAGATCTAACATTGAAGAATTAATTAAAGGTAAAGCCACCTTGAACAGTCTAGTTGGGATAGGATCTAAAAGACAATCCATCCATCGAGACACCATCCATCTACAGCACACCATCCATCTACACACCATCCATCCATCTACACACCATCCATCTACACACACCATCCATCTACATGCCATCCATCTACACACACCATCCATCTACACACAGACACCATCCATCTACACATCATCTATCTACAGACACCATCTATCTACAGACACCATCCATCAACACACTATCCATCTACACACACAATCCATCTACACACACCATCCATCTAGAGACACCAGCCATCTACACAAACCATCCATCTACCCACCATCCATCAACACACACCATGCATCTACACACAATCCATCTACACACACCATCTACAGACATCTATACACATCCATCTACACACACCATCCATCTACACACCATCCATCTACACACACACCATCCATCTACACACACCATCCATCTACACACAGACACCATCCACCTACACACCATCTATCTACAGACACCATCCATCTATACACCATCCATCTACACACACAATCCATCTACACACACCCTCCATCTACGGACACCATCCATCTACAGACACCATCCATCTACACACCATCCATCTACAGACACCATCCATCTACACACCATCCATCTACACACACCATCCATCTACACACCATCCATCTACACACACTATCCATCTACACACACCATCCATCTACACACACCGTCCATCTACAGACACCATCCATCTACAATTCAATTCAATTCAATTTTATTTATATAGCGCCAATTACAGTGAAATTGTCTCGAGACACTTTACAGAACCCATATGCCTGACCCTCAGAGCAAGCCAAAAGGTGACAGTGGCAAGGAAAACACCCTTTTAACAGGGAAAAAAACCTCGAGCAGAGCCTGGCTCTTTATGTGGGGGGACCCATCTGTCTGCTGGCCGGGCGGGTTGAGAGGAACAGAAAAGGTAGAGAGGTAGAGGGTTAGAGGTAGCGGTAGAGGGGGTAGAGGGATAGAGGTAGAGGGTTACAGGTAGAGGGTTAGAGGTGGAGGTAGAGGGATAGAGGTAGGGGAGGACACAAGGACCATAAAACACACAGTTTAATACATGCACGATGAGACAGATAATACATGCAAAGTACAACTCACATGGAAACTAATTATAGTTTACTGCTATGGTTTACGGCTCTGGCATTTAATATACTACATATGTAGCTGGTGGTAAATTCAAAAATATGTAGATGAGCAAATCAAGTATAGTAAGGGCAATGCAGAGTAGATTGGTATTAATGGGCAGCTGGAAGCAGTGGGCTGGAGGAAGGTCAGCAGCAGCATCCCACAGATGGAGATTAGGCCAGTTGGAGGGAGATCAACCACAGATCTGAAGCATCCAGCTCTGGGACCAGGGACACTCGGAGAAAGGACACAGGGAGAAACAGAGTGAGTGTAATGCAATAATGGTATATATAGTAAATACATAGGTAGTTAGAGAAGGGCTTAGTGCATCAAGAGAGGTCCCCCAGCAGCCTAGGCCTATAGCAGCATAACTAGGGGCAAACTAAAGGACGTCAAGAGGGGAAGTAAGTTGTGCAAATGAAAACACCACCTCACCCTGTCAGGGTCCCACAGTCAGCCCTAACTATAAGCTTTGTCAAAAAGGAAGGTTTTAAGCCTGGTCTTAAAAATAGAGAGGGTGTCCGCCTCCCGAACCCAAACTGGGAGCTGGTTCCACAGGAGAGGAGCTGATAACTGAAGGCTCTGCCTCCCATTCTACTTTTAGAGATTCTAGCCACAACAAGTAAGCCACACACCATCCATCTACACACACCATCCATCTACAGACATCATCCGTCTACACACCATCTATCTACACACCATCCATCTAAACACCATCCATCTATACACACCATCCATCTACACACACCATCCATCTACACACCATCCATCCATAGACACCATCCATCTATACACACCATCCATCTACAGACACCATCCATCTACAGACATCATCCGTCTACACACCATATATCTACACACCATCCATCTACACACCATCCATCCATAGACACCATCCATCTACACACACCATCCATCTACACACTAGTGCTGGGCGATATGGAAAAAATCATATATCACGATATGGATTATTTTATATCACGATAACGATATATATCACGATATACCACAATAAAGTATGTATTCAGTTATTCTCTGAAAAGTCTGACAAAGATTTCATTGCTTACTTTTCTCCAACTTTATTTTGAAGTGACATTTAACTGAACTGTCACAAATGAGAAACATACATTTTAGTGCAGCAATATAAATGTATCAAATGAAAACAGCTGTGGCGGAGGTACAGTAGCCTTCATATTTTTTTCAAAATCATACAGTTATTTAACCTGAATTGTCAAAATAAAATCTATTTTTAACATTTTTTAAAGTGCACAACAGTTTCAAGTTTCTGAGAAGAAAAACACATTTTTGCACAAAAGTTCAGCTATAAAAAATAAACAAATTATTTTTCAACTTTCTGAAATCTGTAACCTTGTAGTGCAAAGTTTGCAAACCAATATAAAGTGTCAAAAGTAAACATCAAGGTTGAACAGAACCCTGTTTAAGGCATTAACCATGAATAAAAGTGCAAACATAAAAGGCTACTTTGTAGAAGTAGATATATTTCTGTCAAATTTATAGATTGAGTGCAAGGAAGACAAGTTGGTCAACTGTGTTTGGCTTAAGACATGACCTCTTACATGTGATGATATTCCCACTCGCACTGAAGGCCCTTTCAGATGAAGAACTAGTAGCAGGAATGCACAAGTACTTTTTGGCGAGCCTGGCCACCAATGGAAAGTTCATCTCATGCTGCTTCCACCATTCCAGTGGGTCGGTCTCTGAGTCAGGCCCAGGTGCCTGAAGATACATGGAGAGCTCCAGTTCAATGGATGCTCTGCTTGGCTGGGAGTGGGTGGTGGCTTGACCTGCCTTTTTGAAGTAGCTACCTAAACTTTTCTTTGTTTTCTTTGTGGGATGAGGAAGCTCTGGATCATCTTCAGCAGCTGGGGGTGAACTGGAGGCTGCTGCTGTTTGTGCACTTTCTGGTGCCGTGGCTCCCACCATGTCCACCAGCTCTGCTGCAGCTCTCATCTTTATGAACTCCACCCTGTCTTCCTTCATGTAGGCTGTCTTAAAACGTGGGTCAACAAGTGTCGCCATGTCTAGGAGGTTGTTGGTGGAATGGTCATCATACTTTTGATTGAGGTACTTGAGGATACCCTCTTTGACTGCTTTTGTGAGCTCTGTGTCCCCATCCTTCCGGCTGAGGATTTCGTTGTTGAAGAGGTGCAGTACTGGCTTCAGAAAAGATACGCTGACATACCTCTCCCCCGACAAAGCATCAGTAAACTCGAACAGTGGACCCAGTGCCTTGTTCAAGGACTCTAGCAATACCATGTCTTGCCAGCTTGGCACCAGATGTCTTGCCTAAGTCAAATAGCAAAAAAAAATAGGTTACTTTCATGAGGAGGTGAATCTAGGCTGCAAACATAATCAGAATCCACAATGAAAAGAATCAACATGCAATGTCCAGTGGCCATGCCTCACCTTCTTGTCTGCAAGGAGGACCTGTGAAAGAGCTTTCTCCTGCTCTAGGAACCTTGCTATCATCATCTGCCGCGAGCCCCATCTTGTGGGGGTTTCAGTGATGAGCTGATGGGGAGGCAAGCCCAGCACTGCTTGCGCCTTGGCCAAGTCACGTTTTCTCTTCCATGAGGTGGAGAATGCACTCACCACCTTTTTACACACTCCAACTGCTCGTTCCACAGCCTGCTTTGTAGATGCTGGTGTGAGATCTTTTAGAGCGTTCTCTGTTGAAATAAAACGAACAAGTATGCAATGTAATAACATATTTTGACAGCAATTAAAATTTTTATCATCATGTATCACTTAAATGATTTATGGATTGATTTAATAATTAGATACTGTGGGCAGCTAGTATCACAGTTCATTCTTTACCATGACAGGCAAAATAATAATAAAATGGAGAGAATAACTTGTTCAATAATGTTTTGTACATAGGCTGATCAAACATAACACAGGATAACCAAACTAATTTCAATTCACTAATAATTTTGTTGCTACTATACTATTCCCATTGCAATATTACACTAAGCCATTTTTAGATTGTTTTACACTTACCAATGGCTAGCTGTAGACGGTGACCAAAGCATTGTAACCGTTCCCACTCATTCAGTTCCATTGCAGAGATGTTGTTAGCGGCGTTATCCGTGGTGACACAGACAAGGTGGCATTCTTGCAATCCCCATGACTCCAGTGTATCTCTCAGACCTAGATAGATGAATATTTAATTAGGGGTCATTCGGAATTACTACAGCAGACAGAATAGTATAATAAAGCAATTCTAAATAGAATAAATATGTAGCAACGGCAGATTCATACCTTGGGCTAACATGACTCCTGTGTGGTCATCTGGAAAGTACGCAGTCTGTAAACAGCGAGCGCAGAGGGTCCAGTCTTTGCTGATGAAATGGATGGTTACACTCATGTAGGGCTGCGTAGCTCTGCTCGTCCACAGGTCAGTAGTCAAGGCATAATGCACCACACTGCAAACATCCTTCTCTACTTTTTCCCGGCATGCGTCATATAAGCGAGGCAACTCGACTTTACTGAAGTGCTTACGACCGGGCATAACGTACCTCGGATCAAGGACTTTGACGAGGTCTCGAAAGCTGTCCTTCTCAACAACATACATGGGAGCCATGCCTTTACAAATGTAACGCGAGATGGCACATGTGATTTGTTTATGGCGCTGGGACGTTTTCTCATACGGCGTGCCTTGTGCGAAAGACTGCTTTATCTTCGGCTGGCTATAGTTTTTGTTTTCGCAACTTGCCCCCGCTGTTCCACAAGTTGGTTTAGCTCGGATTTTTTGGATTTTTATGTATTCTTTTTCGTGGACCTTCTTTAGGTGATAGAAGAGGTTTGTTGTGTTGGCATCGGGCGCGGGAACAGTCTTGTAGCATAGTTTGCATATTGCCGTCTTCTGCTCCGTGTCAGACGTCTTGAACCCAAAATGTACCCAAATCACAGACGTACCCCCTCTTTTCGGTAATAGTGCTTCTTCTTGGGCTGCCTGCGTAGCTGTCTCTGTCTGTTGCGACTCCGGGCATGAAACCTGAACCCGTTGCGCATCCATTGTTCAGCACTCATGAGTTAAGTAACGTAAAGCATGTTGCAAACCGGAGAATCAAAGAACGTAAAGCAGCGTCATTTTTTTTTTGGAAAAAATCTTTTTTATTCTTCTTTATTTTCACTTATATAAACTTAGAGTATGCATAGTGACAAGAAAACACTAATACAATCGTCGCAGGCTGTTTAATGATATAGTTGCTGTAATAATTGATAAAATTAGGTTAGAAACGATAGAAACGATAGAAGAGAAATGGGACGATAGACACTTTTCTATCGTTCCCACGATATGTATCGTCATATCGCCCAGCACTACTACACACCATCCATGTACACACACATCCATCTACACACCATCCATCTACACACCATCCATCAGTTTTAATCTGGTCATCTTTCAGCTCCACAATACTGATGATCACAGTTATGGAAAAAAATGAACACGGTTGAGTTATAATTGTGTTAACGTTGTGTTGATGTTGTGTTATAGTTGTATTATGGTTCTATTATAGTTGTATTATGGTTGTTTTAACGTTGTGTTTTGGTTGTGTGTCCAGACGAGGTGGACAGTCTGCTGTGGTTCTGTTATAGTTGTATTGTGGTTGTATTATGGTTCTACTATAGTTGTATTATGGTTGTGTTGACATGGTGTTAATGTTGTGTTGACTTTGTGTTGATGTTGTGTTTTGGTTGTGTATCCAGATGAGGTGGACAGTCTGCTGTGTGAGTGGAGGGAAGGTGAACATGACGCCAGCCGACGCCTGAAGACCGAGTTCCTGATCCAGTTCGATGGGGTGAGCTTTTTATCGACACACAACAATTAAGTAGACAAACCGACAACAAACGCTGACGGTAGAAACGTCTTCCAGGCGCAGTCGGATGCCGCTGACCGGGTTCTGGTGATGGGAGCCACCAACAGGCCTCAGGACCTGGACCAAGCTGTTGTCAGGTCAGACACTGGACATCAGAGAAGGTTTGAAATGTTCTGCTGCTGATTTAACCTCTGGAGTCTGAAACCTCTGGAGTCTGAAACCTCTGGAGTCTAGAACCTCTGGACTCTAAAACCTCTGGAAGCTGAAACCTCTGGAGTCTAGAACCTCTGGAGTCTAAAACCTCTGGAGTCTAAAACTCCTGGAGTCTGAAACCTCTGGAGTCTAGAACCTCTGGAGTCTGAAACCTCTGGAGTCTAGAACCTCTGAAGTCTAAAACCTCTGGAGTCTGAAACCTCTGGACTCTAAAACCTCTGGTGTCTAAAACCTCTGGAGTGTGAAACCTCTGGAGTCTGGAACCTCTGGAGTCTGGAACCTCTGGAGTCTAAAACCACTGGAGTGTAAAACCCCTGGAGTCTAGAACTTCTGGAGTCTAAAACCTCTGGAGTCTAGAACCTCTGGAATCTAAAACCTCTGGAGTCTGAAACCTATGGAGTCTTGAACCTCTGGAGTCTAGAACCTCTGGAGTCTGAAACCTCTGGACTTTAAAACCTCTGTACTCTAAAACCTATGGAGTGTAAAACCTCTGGAATCTAAAACCTCTGGAGTCTAGAACCTCTGGAATCTAGAACCTCTGGACTCTAAAACTTCTGGAGTCTGAAACCTCTAGAGTCTGAAACTTCTGGAGTCTGAAACCTCTGGAGTCTAGAATCTCTGGAGTCTAAAACCTCTGGAGTCTGAAACCTCTGGAGTCTGAAACCTCTGGAGTCTAAAACCTCTGGAGTCTAGACCGTCTGGAGTCTCAAACCTCTGGACTCTAAAACATCTGGAGTCTAACCCCCCCTGGAATCTAAAACCTTTGGAGTCTAGAACCTGTGGAATCTAAAACCTCTGGAGTCTGAAGACTATGGAGTCTTGAACCTCTGGAGTCTGAAACCTCTGGACTTTAAAACCTCTGTACTCTAAAACCTATGGAGTGTAAAACCTCTGGAATCTAATACCACTGGAGTCTAGACCCTCTGGAGTCTCAAACCTCTGGAGTCTAAAACCTCCGGAGTCTAAAACCTCTGGAGTCTAGAACCTCTGGAGTCTAGAACCTCTGGACTCTAAAACTTCTGGAGTCTGAAACCTCTGGAGTCTAGAATCTCTGGAGTCTAAAACCTCTGGAGTCTGAAACCTCTGGAGTCTGAAACCTCTGGAGTCTAAAACCTCTGGAGTCTAGACCCTCTGGAGTCTCAAACCTCTGGACTCTAAAACATCTGGAGTCTAACCCCCCTGGAATCTCAAACCTTTGGAGTCTAGAACGCCTGGAGTCTAAAACTTCTGGAGTCTAAAACCTCTGGAGTCTAGAACTTCTGGAATCTAAAACCTCTGGAGTCTGAAACCTCTGGAGTCTAGAACCTCTGGAATCTAGAACCTCTGGACTCTATAACTTCTGGAGTCTAAAACCTCTGGAGTCTGAAACCTCTGGCGTCTGAAACCTCTGGAGTCTAGAACCTCTGGAGTCTAAAACCTCTGGAGTCTAGAACCTCTGGCATCTAAAACCTCTGGAGTCTGAAACCTCTGGAGTCTGGAACCTCTGGAATCTAGAACCTCTGGACTCTAAAACCTCTGGACTCTAAAACCTCTGGAGTCTGAAACCTCTGAAGTCTAGAACCTCTGGAATCTCTGGAATTTTATTTAAATGTCAACAAAACAACAGAACTGTTGGATTTTCAACATTCTGGTGGGTCTGTGAACGCATCACGTCCTGATATCTCATCAGAATCTCTCTTTTTTTTACGGCCTCTCATTGGAAAACTGTCAAAAAACTATAAAACTGTTTGCTGCGGATCCTCTAGAACCAGAACCTTCCTCCTCCTGGTTCTGGTTCTCCAGGAACAAAACATCCAGAGAGTTTTAGGTTGAACTGCAGGCAGTGTTTCATCAGAGAGACTGAGAGGAAAACCAATAAAATAAATGCAGCAGAACCAGAGAACAGAGGAGCAGGTTGTTGGAGATCCATCCAGCATGGAGAAACATCTACCGATGATGAGCAGAGTAGAGAGCAGACATGGAGATAGAAAAACATCTACAGGATGAGGAGATAAAACCACCACAAAGAGATGAAAACAAACCAAAAATACCACGATGAAATAAATGTGGCATGGCTCAGAAACAGTGAACAGAAGAGCAGAAAGAAAGTTTTCCAAGGCCGTGAACATGGAATTAATTTTGAAAAGGACACAAAACAGCACAGAAAACAAAAAAAACCAAAATGCAAAACAACAAAAATGACCAAAACGAGACACAAAACAACAAAAAAATGCAAAACAACAAAAACGAGACAGAAAATGAGTTGTTGAAGATCCATCCAGCATGGTGAAACATCTCCTACAGATGAAGAGCAGAGAAGAGAGGAGACATGGAGATAGAAAAACATCTACAGGATGAGGAGTTCATAGGAGCTTCAGGAGAAACCAGCTGGAGGTTCTGGAAGACGTTTCTAGAAATGTCTTCCAAAACCTGGTTCTTCCTGAAGCTCCAACCATCTCCAGGACCTGATGACTGAGAACCTCCTGAGCTATGAGGAGACAACATTAGCTCCAGCAGATTAAAGTGATTCTGATGAAATATTAGTTTGAAGCTCAGATTTGGTTCATTTTCCGACTGAACCTCGAGGAACACGTGAGACGTTCAAAGACCAGCAGGACGTAGAAAACCTGAAGATTGTCTTCTGTTCTTTTAAGCTTTGGTTTTCCTGCAGTTCTGTTTCTCTGCCTGCAGGTGTCGCCACACCTGAGCTGCTTTTCTCTGTTGTTTGTCTGCAGGCGCTTTGCTAAATGGGTGTTTGTGGATCTACCTGACCAACAGGTGAGTCCGGCCTCCGGGGGGCGCTGCAGGTGTGGAAACGTGTCAGGTTCATGGAGCTGTTTCTGTTTCAGACGCGAGTCAAGCTGCTGGACAACCTGCTGCAGAAACACGGCAACAACCTGACACCCAGAGAGCTCAAACACCTGGCCAGGTAACTAATCAGAGAGCTCAAAAACCTGGCCAGGTAACCAATCAGAGAGCTCAAACACCTGGCCAGGTAACCAGTCAGAGAGCTCAAACACCTGGCCAGGTAACCAATCAGAGAGCTCAAACACCTGGCCAGGTAACCAGTAATTGGACAGGAAGCAGTATTTTGTCATTACTTGTGTTTGTGTGACTGAATGCTGAACTCTGATTGGCTCAGAATGACAGACGGATACTCTGGCAGCGACCTCACCTCATTGGCTAAAGAAGCAGCTCTGGGACCAATCAGAGGTGAGATCACTTCCTGGATTTGTTATTCTGTTTTAATGAATAACTCTCTTCTCATTGGTTCTTCTTGTGTTTCTGTGTTTGGGCAGAACTTCCTCCAGAACAGGTGAGGAACGTGGAGGTGAGTCAGGTGAGTCCAGTCTGGATGGAACCAGAACCACAGGAACCTCCGTCAGTAGAACCCACTTAGAATGACTAACGCTAACTTTAGCTTGCTAGCCTTGGCTCGTTAACAATGGCTAGCTAACTTTGGCTAACTTTTGCTTGCTAATTTTAGCTAGCTAACTTTAGCCTGCTAACTTTGGCTTGCTAACTTTTGTTAGCTAATTTTAGCTATCTAACTTTGGTTTACTAAAGCTGGTTTGCTAAGTTTGGCTTGATAAGTTTCACTCTAACATTAGCTCACATACTTTGGCTTGCTAGTTTTGGCTGGTTAACCTTAATTAGCTAATTTTGGCTTGCTAACTTTGGTTCACTGAAACGGGCTTGCTAAGTTTAGTTTGTTAACATTGACTTGTTAACTTTAGTTTGCTAATTTTCACTTGTGAACTTTATCTTTCAAACTTTGGCTCGCTAACATTAGCTTGCTAAGTTTGGCTTAATAACTTTGGTTTATTAAAACTGGTTTGCTGAGATTGGGTTGCTAAGTGTAGCTTGCTAGCTTTCACTCTCTAACATTAGCTCACTTACTTTAGCTTACTAACTTTGGCTCGCTAACTTTTGTTTGCTAACTTTGGCTTGCTAACTTTGACTTGCTAACTTTTTCTTGCTAAGTTTGGCTTACTAATTTTGGTTTGCTAACACTGGTTGACTGAGTTTGTCTTGCTAAGTTTCACTCAAACATTAGCTTACATACAAGCCAAAGTTATCAAGCAAAATTTAGTGAGTCAAAGTTAGCGAGCCAAAATTAGAGAATGCAAGCTATCAAGCCAAAGCTAGCGAGCCAAAGTTAGAGAGTGAAAGTTAGCAAGCCAAAGTTAGCGAGCCAAAGTTGGCATGCAACAGTTAGCGAGTCAAAGTTAGTGAAAGAAGGAAAAGAATGTGAGGCAGAATGAATCACAGTGACGTGGAGTTGAACCGCTAAAATAAATCTGATGTTTGCAGAGAATGAAGGAAAAGTAACATCCCATAATATTCTGAGCTCTCTCTTCTCCAGGTCCGAGACATCAGTTTCCACGACTTCATGGATTCTCTGCAGAAGATCAGGAGCAGCGTCGGTCCTCAGACTCTGGATCTGTTGGTCCGCTGGAACCAGGACTTTGGAGACATGTCATCCGGATCAACGTTCTGATCCAGAACCTGATCCAGAACCTGAAGAAAGAACCTGATCCAGAACCTGATCCAAAACCTGAAGAAAGAACCCGTTTAAACTGAACGTTCTGATCCAGAACCTGGTTCTATCAAACACCTGAATGAAGACTCCTTCTTCTTACTGGGACTCTGTTTGTAGCTCTGAGGACAGAAAAGTTCTCGACTGAAGTGTTTTCATTCACAGTTTGGATTCAGTGGTTTCCAGGATTGAAATCTTTCAGTTCTTCATGTTTTTCTATCTTTAGATCCGGCATTTTCTGATGTGTTGTTTGTTTTTTCTGAGCGATATCTGGTAGATGAATTATCTTCAGGACTAATAAAGTTTTACTAATTATTTCCAACCGTCTGGACTTCTGTTTTTAACTGAAGTTCCAAACATCTCCAGGACCTGATGACTGAGAACCTCCACAGAAGTCTGAGGAGACAACATTAGTTCAGGTTTAAACATCTGTAATCAAAGCAAAGAGAAGCTGTTTAGAAGAATCTAACAGAACAGACAGATGCTGAGTCATTGTTGGCATTTTTTAATTAAAACTGAATCATTTTGAACAAACTGAGTTTTCTTGGGACTTGTTCAGGGTTATCTGGGACTTCTTTTGGGTCGTTTACAACAAGATTTAACAAATTTTGTACAAATGTTTGACCATTTTGAGTCATTTTGTTCCATTCTTAACATGTTTTGAGTAGTCCTGAACAGGTTTCAAGTCATTGTGGACAAATATTTACTTCTAATGGATAAAGTCTGAGTCAGTTTGGATGATTTTTGAGTAATTTAGACTCATTTCCAGTCACTGAACACGTTTCAATTCATTATCGACAAATTTCAAGTCATTTACTATAATTAAAATAGTTTTGGACTAATTTCAACTTGTTTTACAAATTATTTTAGACAGATTTTGAATCATTATCAGCAATTTTTTATTCAAATTGAATCATTTGAAGAATCTAAAATATAAAACATATTCTGACTGATTTCACACTTTGTTTCCTACATATTTCCAGATGTGTTCATTCATAGTCTGATGCCTTCAGTGAGAATCTGCAATGGAAATAGTCATGAAAACAAAGAACAATTAATATATGTGTGTGTGTGTGTGTGTGTGTGTGTGTGTGTGTGTGTGTGTGTGTGTGTGTGTGTGTGTGTGTGTGTGTGTGTGTGTGTGTGTGTGTGTGTGTGATGCTAGTTTCTAAATGATTATATATAAAACATAAATATAGTATTTTGTATAAAGAGACCGGAAGTGTATGAATGAACTCCGTGTCTCCAACTGTGCAGGTGAATCTCAGCAAGCCTCTGAAGCTCCTCCTCCCGGCCCTCCCCCCGCCCCGCCCCGCTCTCTGTCTGCCGCTCCGGAGCATCAGCAACGGGCAGCACAGCGACCTGCCGCCCGGGGAGGCGACGATGACGGCGGCTGCGGACAGAGCGGGAGTCCGGGGGGCAGCTCTGCCTCCGAGCCCGGCGGCTTCTGCTGCGGAGCCGCCGGCGGATTCCGCCGCTGCGGCCGGAGAGCAGGACGGAAGAGTCCCGGTACCGATGAACCTGTTCGCCACTTGGGAGATAGACCGGTCCTCCCCGAGCTGCGTGCCCAGGTAAGAGCACCGGAGCTCGGCCAGAGCGGAGAGGAAGGAGGCGGTGGAGGTGGAGGAGGGTTTGTGTGTGTGTGTGTGTGTGTGTGTGTGTGTGTGTGTGTGTGTGTGTGTGTGTGTGTGTGTGTGTGTGTGTGTGTGCGCGTGTGTGCGTGCGTGCGTGCGTGCGTGTGCGTGTGTGTGTGTGACAAACTAACAACAGAACCTGCTTTTATTTAACATCATTATTTCAGTAGCTGCAGACAACCTGATCACTAGTGGTATTGATCACTGATTGATCACTGATTGATCATTGATTGATCACTGATTTTATTCACATTTAAACTGAGTTCTGCCTCACTTCCTGCTGAAGTTCAAACTGCATCAAAATCAGACTAAAGTTAATCTGGAAGTGAATTCAGAACCAGAACTACAGACCCTGTAGTTTCCAGGTGTTCCTGAACGCCTCACCAGTCTGCATCACTGAGACCAACCCTGAGCTCATCTACCTGTAGACAGGTGAGCTCATCTACCTGTAGCCAGGTGAGTTATCTACCTGTAGCCGGGTGAGTTCATCTACCTGTAGCTGCAGGTGAACAAACCCTGTAAAGGTCCAACCAGATAGGTGGCGTTCTGGTGGACAGAGTTCTGTTGTCGTATGGAGCAGCAGAACTTCAGGTGAGAGTCAACAGGTGTTCCTCCTCTCTGATCCTCCACCTGTCGGTCTCCGGGCGGATTAGCGTGTTACCGACCAGTCACAGCTAATCCTCTTAAAGAGACGACAGGAAGCAGCAAAGACTGAACAGCCTGAATGTTCTCTGACGTTCATCACAGGAGGTTCTAGGTAGCTGGTAGTTCTGCTGGTGGTCGGCTGGAGCTTCACAGATCCAAGTATCACTATTCAGCTCCTGGTCCAGGTCCAGGTCCAGGTCCAGGTCCAGGTCCAGGTCCAGGTCCAGGTCCAGGTCCAGGTCCAGGTCCAGGTCCAGGTTCAGCTTCAGGTCCAGGTCTAGGACCAGGGACCATCAGACAGCTGAAAACCTGGAGCTTCTGTCTGGTTTCATCTTCAGTTTCTAACTGTTTTATCAGTGATGAAGGAACAGGAATCAGTTCCTCTTCAGATCTTCTCTTCTTAAAGTGAACATCAGAGGTTCCTCCTCCTTCAGTGTTCCTCCTCAGATCACTGCTAGCGCTGTTAGCAGGATTAGCAGGATTAGCTCCTGCTGGCAGGATCCAGGCCTTCAGGAGGTCAAATCTCTGAGCAGGGATCTGGACTTCATGTTCTCCAGAGGACCAGTCAGTGGACATGATGTAGAGATGTTAGGAGGAGGAACATCCTGGTCTGGTTTCTATGGATAAAGCATCTAACTGTCAATGAGCCAATCACTGATGATGGATCTGCTGCTTAAATCTGTTACCATGGAGATCTAGCTGTGCAGCGTCCGTTACCATGGTGACCAGCAGGTTAAATCAGAGCCTCCTCCCTGATCTCTTTATTCAGGTCCTTCAGGTCTTTGAATCTGTTGGACTTTAGAGTAGATGGAGCTTCTACAGCATCTGTGGTGGACCTGGAGACGGTGTCTGACTGGTGGTTGGTGTCTCAGTGTGTCTCTGTGTGTGTCTCAGTGTGTCTGTGTGTGTCTCTGTGTGTCTGTCTCAGTGTGTCTCTGTGTGTGTCCTCCAGACTGTGCAGTCTGACTCTGAAGAAACTGATGGTCCTCAGAGAGCTGGACAGAGAGCTGAGCTCGGTGGTGATCGCTGTGAAGATTCAGGTAAAATAAAGAGTCCAGGATCTGCTGTTTGTTTTTATTTCCTCCTTTAGAAAATAATGTGGATTTAAAAAGATTATTATTATTATTATTATTATTATTATTATTATTATTATTATTATTATTATTATTATTATTATTATTATTATTATCATCCATCCATTATCTATACACCGCTTAATCCTCATTAGGGTCGCGGGGGGGCTGGAGCCTATCCCAGCTGACTCGGGCGAAGGCAGGGGACACCCTAGACAGGTCGCCAGTCTGTCGCAGGGCTACATATAGAGACAAACAATCGCTGTCACATTCACACCTACGGGCAATTTAGAATGACCAATTAACCTCAGCATGTTTTTGGACTGTGGGAGGAAGCCGGAGTACCCGGAGAAAACCCACGCATGCACAGGGAGAACATGCAAACTCCATGCAGAAAGATCCCGGGAAAGCCGGGACGTGAACCAGGGACCTTCTCGCTGCAAGGCGAAAGCGCTAACCACTACCCCACTGTGCAGCCATTATTATTATTATTATTATTATTATTATTATTATTATTATTATTATTATTATTATTATTATTATTATTATTATTATTATTATTATTACAAAACAACAAAAACGAGATGCAAAACACCCGTTTCTAGAAACATCTTCCAGAACCTCCAGCTGGTTTCTCCTGGAGCTCCAACCATCTCCTCAGTTCTAATAAATAATCAGAAGTCAGATGGTGGACGGTTGTTTAAGTTGCAGGCAGATTGCTGTTCTGTTCACACTCTGCTGGTTGGTTCTGATCCTGGTCCTGGTCCTGATCCTGGTTCTCATCCTTGTTCTGGTTCTGGTCTCAGGGCTCCAAAAGGACTCTGAGGTCCAACGAGTACATTCTTCCTCCAGAGGGCCTGATGGAGACAGACCTGGAGCTCACCTTCTCCCTGCAGGTTCCTGTCAGCTTTTTGTTTCTCATGTAATGTTGTTTGATGTGTTGTTGTTTATGTTGTTATTTATTGTGTTGTTGTTTGTTGTTGTTGTCCTCAGTACCCTCACTTCCTGAAGCGGGACTCCAACCGTCTCCACGTGATGCTGCAGAGGAGGAAACGCTACAAGAACCGAACCATTCTGGGCTACAAGACGCTGGCGGTGGGCGTCATCGACATGGCCGAGGTGAGGACAGTCCAATCAGAGAACACATCGTGGGCTTAGCCCCACCCACCACCACTCTGATTGGTTCAGAGAAATACCAACAAGTCAGACTGTTTTATGCAGCAGAGCTGCGTAGAATGGTCTAAGTGGAACCCAACATTTAGACTGGTTTAAGCCAGTTTAAACTGGTTTTTATCCACATTTAGGCTGGTATTACTGGTCTTAAACTGGTTTTAAACTGGTTTTACTCCAGATTTAGGCTGGCATGACTGGTCTTAAACTGGTTTAAACTGGTTTTAAACTGTTTTTAACTGGTTTTACTCCAGATTTAGGCTGGCATGACTGGTTTTAAACTGGTTTTACTCCAGATTTAGCCTGGTTTGGCTGGTTGTAAAGGTTATTTTCAGACAGATTGTTGGATTTTTGTTCTTACTGGTTTTAGACTGGTTTTAAGACTGGTTTTAGACTGGTTTTTAGACTGGTTATTAGACTGGTTTTAGACTGGTTTAATCTTTCTTCTCTCTGGTCTCCATGGTTCTCTCTCGTTCTTCATGGTGTTCTGTTTCCTCTGGACTTTAGTTGATCCTTTAGAGGAACCAGGAGCAGCTTCAGTCGTGTTCTTTGTGACGTTACGTCCCAACAAAGTGAGAACAGTTTTGTGCTGCAATTGTGCGATGGAGGACGAACACAACAAAGCGTTGAGACACAAAAACTCTGCAGCTGCAGAAAACAACACAGACAGACAACCAGCAGTGTGTGTGTGTGTGTGTGTGTGTGTGTGTGTGTGTGTGTGTGTGTGTGTGTGTGTGTGTGTGTGTGTGTGTGTGTTTCAGGTGATGCAGCATCCGACAGACGGCGCCCACGTCCTCAGTCTCCATAGCAACCTGAAGGATGCTTCTGTGTGCGCAGCGGAGCTCAGCGTCCAGAGTCTTTACAGCCAACCAATCGAACACGAGGACACCGGTCACCATGGCAACAAGAGCAAGGCCTCAGGTAGCAGAGCAGACGCAACAAGACGCACAACAACACACAACTACAGATGCACAACTACAGACACACAACAACACACAACTACAGACAAACAACAACAGAAAACACAACTAGTGGTACCTAAAACAGACACACATCACTGTGTTGACAAGAATCTGTTTCAGCGTTGTTGTGTCGGATTGTGTGTCTGATTGGGTGTCTGCTCAGATCGTTCTCCTGATTTCAACGACTGGGAGGACGACGACGACAGTTTCTCTTCTGAACAAGACGCAAGTGACGATGCCGTCCCTCCTCAGGTGACTCACACGCCTGTCTCACTGTCTACTGTCTCACTTGTCTACAGTCTCACCTGTCTACAGTCACACCTGTCGCACCTGTCTACAGTCTCACCTGTCTACAGTCTCACCTGTCTACAGTCTCGCCTGTCTACTGTCTCACCTGTCTCTCAACACACAGTTGATGTGAACAGTTAGCTGCTAAAACTCCACATTTTATTCATGACTAACAGTTCTTGTGTTTGCTAATGTTTAGCATGAGTGCTAACAACAACATGTTAGCATGACTAACTTTAGCGTGGCTAAAGTAGCAAATGTGTTCTGTTAGCAGCCCGTTAGCAGCCTATTATAAGCATGCTAGCAGCCTGTTAGCAGTCTGTTAGCAGCCTGTTCACAGCATGCGATCAGCCTGTTAGTAGCATATTAAAAGCATGCTAGCAGCCTATTGGCAGCCTGTTAGAAGCATTCTAGCAGCCTGTTGGCAGCCTGTTAGCAGCATGCTAGCAGCCTGTCGGCAGCATGCTAGCAGCCTGTTAGCAGAATGGTAGCAGCCTTTTGGCAGCATTCTAGCAGCTTGTTGCCTGTTGGCAGCCTGTTAGCACCATGGTAGCAGCCTGTTGGCAGCCTGTTAGAAGCATGCTAGCAGTCTGTTGGCAGCTTGTTAGCAGCATGCTAGCAGCATGCTAGCAGCCTGTTAGCAGCATGTTTGCAGCATGTTAGTAGCCTGTTAGCAGCCTTCTTCCTGTCTGTGCTTCTCAGGACATGTACGATGATGACGATGATGTTCAGGGAAAGACAAAGAAGTCTCACAGGAAGATGATCCGGACGGCCTCCCTGACTCAGGTGAGCTCACATGGCATCACACCTGAACGACACAGCGTCACAGCTGTCGCATGATGTCACACCTGTCGCATGATGTCACACCTGAACGACACAACGTCACACCTGAACGACACGCTGCTGCTGATCACAAACTTTGTATTTCTTCTCGTTCCAGCAGCCGAACTTCAAGCAGAAGTTTGTGGCTCTGCTGAGGAGATTCAAGGTGTCTGACGAGGTTCGAGAAGATACACAACAACTACACACAAGATACACAACTACACAACACAAGATACACAACAAGATACACAACAACCACACACAACAAGATACACAACTACACACAAGAGACACGACAGCAACACAGCTGCAGACACACAACCCTGTCCAGTGACTGAGCTGTCATCCCTCCAGGTCCTGGACTCGCACCCGGTGGGCCACAGTCAGGAGGCGGAGGAGGACCTGGACCTGCTGTACGACAGTCTGGACGTTTACAGCCCGACTGACAGCGGAGCCGAGCTGGACGACAACGACAGCCTCCAGAGCACGCCCAAACCCAAACTCAGGTCGGCCCAACACCTGGACAACACCTGGTTCTGACTGGCTGCAGGTCAACTGACCATGACCTCACAGAGTCCAGAGGATGAGTCAGAAACACACGATAGGAAGGACGGGTCACATGGTCCACACAGTTAGACATCATTTAGCATCAGTTAGCATAAGTTACCATTGATTAGCATCAATTACCATTGATTAGCATTAACTAGCATTGATTAGCATCAATTAGCATATATTAGTATTGACTAGCATTAATTAGCATTGACTAGCATTGACTAGAATTGATTAGCATCAGTTAGCATCGATTAGCATAACTCCCTTAATGACCATTCTATCTGGATTTATAATTTGGTTTCAGAGGTTTTGGAACGTTCCATGTTTTGTGTTGTTCTTCCTGCAGGCCGTTCTTCGAGGGCGTCTCCCATTCTGAGGTCACCAACGTCCAGAAGAACCAGCAGAAGGAACCAACAGCTGCAGTGAGTGGACCGATCCGGGTTCGGCCTCAGAACCAGTGTTTCATGTTTTAAAAAAAAAAAAATTAGCAAAATTAAACTTCACGGCCAGAAACTGTGCAACCTGAATTTGAACTTCCCATAGTCCTTAAATGTAAGATTTGACCTGTAGCTCCGTTAAAAAATTAATCTGAGCATGAAAGTTGATAGAAATCATTTTATTTTATGTCTCATTTATAAACTCTCCAAAATAAAGTGATTGTTTCTGTAAAAATAACTTCTGAAAATAAAAATAAAACATTTCAACTTTTATTCATTATAAATTGCCATACTGATGGTTGTTAGCTCTGTTAGCGCCTTATTAAGTAACATTAGCATGTTGATAACTCTGAGCTCTGTTAGCTCCTTATTAAGAAAAATTAGCATGTTGATGACTATTAGCTATGTTAGCTCCTCAGTGGCTAATGTTATCATATTGCTGGTTGTCAACTCTGTTAGCTCCTTGGTGGCTAACATTAGCATATTTCTGGTTGTTGGTACCTCAATGGCTAATATTAATGATTGTTAGCTCTGTTAGCTTCTCAGTGGCTAACGTTAGCTTATTGCTGGTTGTTAGCTGCTCAGTGACTAATGTTAGTATATTGCCATATGTTAGCTCCTCGATGGCTAATGTTAGCATATTGCTAGTTGTTAGCTCCTCAGTGGCTAACGTTAGCATATTGCTAGTTTTTAGGTCCTCAGTGGTTAATGTTAGCATATTGCTAGTTGTTAGCTCAGTGGCTATATTTACCTGAGTTAAAGGTAAAAGAAGACCTGGTTATTCGATGTTTCATGTTGCAGCTGATGAATGGTGTTTGGTGATTTTTTTTAAGATGACGACTTCCTGGTGGTTTGAGATTTCAGAGGATTTAGGAGCAGAATCATTAATTACTAATAATTAATAATATTAATGATTCTTCCCTGGGTTTTGTCTGTCAGGTGATGTGAACGCTGGGCTGTATTAGGGGAACGTGCAGAAAAACTAAACTTTCAGAGTGACAGGAACCAAACATCCGGTGTCAATAAACTGATTGAGGATCAATACTTTCCTAATACATGGATTTTACAGACCTGTTGTGTTCTTGCTGGTTCTTCCTGGTTCTTCGTGGTGAATATTCCCATTAACGCCAGGCTCTGCTGCCTCCTGCTGGCGGCTCTCTGTCACTCCTCTCTGCTGTTGTTCAGGCTGCTGAGCTCCAGGGACCCCGAAGCCCAGAAGATGCCCGACGAGAGGAGGCCGATCCTTGGGTGAGTCAGGGGAGGAGCGGGGCCTCATATGGAGACACACAGAGACACACACACACACACACACACACACACACACACACACACACACACACACACACACACACACACACACACACACACACACACACACACACACACACACACACACACACACACACACACACACAAATTCATGCTCTTCTTCTGTCCACAGGAGGTCGTGGAGGATGTTGCCATGACAATAGATGCGGGTCCTGCTGCCAAACTCTGTAAAACTGAGTCCCAGACACACATGTCACCAAGGTACACATACACACACACATTCAATTCAATTCAATTCAATTCATATATACACACAAACGCACACACACAATGATATACACTACTAACCATAATTTACTCTATAACTGTGTGTGTGGTGTGTGTGTGTGTGTGTGTGTGTGTGTGTGTGTGTGTGTGTGTGCAGTAAGACAGGAGGTTCTGCGTCTCGTCATCCTTGGACCATCTCCCTGAAAGACAGACAGAACTCCAGAGGGACGGACAGAACCAGCAGCATCGACAGCGAGACGTCAGCTGACTACAGAACACCTGGTCCACAGGTACAGAGACAGACAGACAGTAAACACTGGTTTAGGTTTTGGACTGGTTTAAATTGATTTAGATTGATTTAGACTGATTTAGACTGCTTTTAGACCAGTATGGACTGGTTTTGGACTAGTTTTGGATTGGTTTAGACTGGATTTAGACCAGTTTGGACTGGTTTAGACTGGTTTTAGACCGGTCTGGACTGGTTTGGACTCATTTTAGGCCTAGCTGGACTGTTTTTAGACTGGTTTAGACTGGTTTTAGGCCAGTCTGGACTGGTTTTAGGCTGGTTTAGACTGGTTTTAGGACAGTCTGGACTGGTTTAGGCTGGTTTCAGACTGGTTTAGACTGGTATTAGGCCGGTCTGGACTGGTTTTAGGCTGGTTTCAGACTGATTTAGACTGGTTTTAGACTGGTTTTAGGCCAGTCTGGACTGGTTTAGGCTGGTTTCAGGCTGGTTTAGACTGGTATTAGGCCAGTCTGGACTGGTTTGGACTGGTTTTAGACTGGTTTAGACTGGTTGTAGGCCAGTCTGGACTGTTTTTTGACTGGTTTAGACTGGTTAAGGCCGGTCTGGACTGGTTTTAGGATGGTCTGGACTGGTTTAGGCTGGTTTCAGATTGGTTTACTGGTTTAGACTGGTATTAGGCCAGTCCGGACTGGTTTTAGGATGGTTTCAGACTGATTTAGACTAGTTTTAGACTGGTTTTAGGCCAGTCTGGACTGGTTTAGGCTGGTTTCAGACCGGTCTAGACAGGTTTAGACTGGTTTTGGACTGTGTAGTTGCGGATTTAACTGAGCTGCTGCTTGTCATCATGTTTCTGCTTCAGGTGGCCAGAAAATCGGTCCTGGATCAGCTTAACCACATCCTGTTCTCTGAGGAACACATTCCTGAATCCATCATCCTGGTCAATACCACCGACTGGCAGGGACAGGTCTGTCTGTCTGTCTATTACCTACCTGACTGTCTGAGTGTGGGTCAGGTGACCAGGTGTCACGTTTCACTCTGACCTCGCCCCTCCCCCCTCCTCAGTACCTGTCGGAGCTCCTCTTTGATCAGCCAATCGTGTGCACCGTCTCTGTCGCCGACGTCATCAGCCGCATCCAGAGATTGTAGGGATCTGACTGGCCGGTACTTCCATGCAGTGTGTGTGATGCGTCCAGGTGAGTCTCTGACCTCACGCCCTGTCTTGCAGCTGTAACTGTAACTCCCAGACTCCGCCCACGGTGAAAGTGGCGGTGGGCGGCGACCAGACGTACCTGAGCACCGTCCTCTGCTGCTTCGTGGAGCAGCTTGCCAGCAAGACGCCTGATTGGCTGAGCTACATACGCATCCTGATCATACCTGTCGGTACGCACACGTAGTACTAGAGGGTAAATGTAGTACTAGAGGGTAAATGTAGTACTAGAGGGTTAACGTATTACTAGAGGGTAAATGTAGTACTAGAGGGTAAATGTAGTGTTAGAGGGTAAATGTAGTGTTAGAGGGTAAATGTAGTATTAGAGGGTAAATGTAGTGTTAGAGGGTAAATGTAGTGTTAGAGGGTAAATGTAGTACTAGAGGGTAAATGTAGTACTAGAGGGTAAATGTAGTGTTAGAGGGTAAATGTAGTACTAGAGGATAAATGTCGTGCAGGATAAATGTCAACCAGGGCTGGTCTGGAACTGGCTTCAGACTAGTTTAAACTGGTTTTCTACTGTTTCTAGACTGGTTCTGACTGGTTTTATACTGGTTCTGTCTGATTTTAAACTGGTTCTGGCTGGTTTTAAACTGGTTCTGACTGGTGTTATACTGGTTCTGACTGGTTTTTAGACTGGTTCTGACTGGTTTTAGACCGCTTCTAATTGGTTTTAGACTGGTTCTGACTGGTTTTAGACTGGTTCTGGCTAATTCTAGACTGGTTCTGGTGCTCTGTGGTTCTGCAGGACTCCACCCTCTGGCTAAGTACGTGTCTTCTCTGGACGGGAGGTTCTGCAGCCTGTTCATGGACACCGGCTGGAGGGAGCTGTTTGGACGTGTGGAGCCTCCTCCTCTGGGTATGAAGCTGCTGACAGAGAACAGCAGGAGGAACATACAACTTTAGTTACAGAACACCTACATAAAGGTGGAAAGTTGTTCAAGATTAAAAACAAAAGAACAACAGAACATCATGAAGAAAGAGGAAACCCTGATGTCTTCAGGCTGTAGGACTCCAGAAACCAGAGAAGAGCTGAGTTTCTCTAAATTATTTATTCTACAACAATGTTTTTAAAAATGGAAAAATACAATGATTTTTAAGAAATCTGAGACCTCAGGTTTAGTTGCTGGTTGAGAAATAAAACCTGGAACGTTCTTCTCAGATGTACAGCTGAGGAACGATCCAACAGTTCTTCACCTTTTTGATGAAGAAAAATGTATCCATTACATTTTTAATGGATGAATTAATCCATTGATTTAATACAATTACTAAATTTAGTGAATTAAAGTAATTTAATTTAATGAAATACATTTTAAAATTTATATAAATTTAATGAATTTAATAAATTTTAAAATTTATTTTAATTTTATTTATTGAAAATTATTTTTAAATTAAAAAATAGTTGTTTATTTAAAATTGATTTAAAAATGTAATTTAATGAATTAAAGTTAATACATTTATTAAATTAAATTAATTTATTCAATTAATGGATAAATGAATCCATTAATTTAATAAATTAATTTAATTTAATACATTTTAAAATGTATTTACATTTTATTTATTTATGAATTCTTTTTATTGTTTATTTATTTAAAATATATTTAAAAGATATTCATTTAATTGAATAAATTCATTTAATAAATGGAATGAATTCATTTTAAAAAATATAAATACATTTAAAAAATGTATTTAAATTTTATTTATTTAAAATGATTTTTGAATGTAAAATTTTTTTTATCTTCTTAAAATTTCTTTAAAATGTCTTAATTTAATTTCATAAATTTATGAAATTAAATTAATGGAATAATTAATCTATTAATTTAATAAATTAAAACAAATTTTAAATTTGATTTAAATTTTGTTTATTTAAAATTATTTTTAAATAAAAAAAGATTTATTTAAAATTTATTTAAAATGTATTAAATGTATTTAATTTCATACATTTAATTTAGTAAATGTAATAATTTTATCCACTAAAAAGCTTTGTGATGAATAATTGGTGTAATTTTGGTGTTTTTATTTTGAAAACAGCATCTCTTAAAAGTGACATTTAATTTCATCTGAACAGTTTCATTAACTTGGTACAGCTGTTCCTCCTCACGTTCTCCAGGTAAAGCTCGTTATGTTTCCAACCCTGTGGTCCTCACGTGTGTTTCTCTCTGACAGATCCTGTGGGCGTGGCCAGCCGGGTGTCTCAGTACCTGTCTGGAGCTGCCGTGTCTCACCTGTGTCCCATCTCCGAGGCCATGCTCACCTGCAAACACAAGAGGTACGAGGAAAACACTTCTCTTTTACTGAATAATTCTACTTTTCCACCTTAAGAAAAATAAAGCTCAAAATTAAAAGTAAACAATGTTAGCTAAAACATGTTAAAATTCCAGAATAATACAATTTCTACAGTTTTGTTTAGCAGACACTTTTATCCTTCTGTTGTTTTGTGTTTTGTTTTTGTCATTTTGTGTCTCATTTTTGTTACGAAATACGAAGACAACACAAAACGACAAAAAGCAACAGACAAAATGACAAAAACGAGACACAATGACAAAAACAAGACAAAAAATGACAAAAATGAGACAAAACAAAAACAAGACAAAACAACAAACACAAGACACAAAATGACAGAAACATCAT